>JAUIRK010000898.1:1200000-1800000 GCA_030549495.1 Nectonema munidae
TGCTATTAGAGGAATATATTCATTTTTGGGCAGTGATTACTTCCACAATTATCGAATGATCACCGTACTTTCTTCTTCTACGTTCATGTATGATATTTGCGAGACACATCTCAATTGTCATCACGTATTACTTTTCAAATTTCAGCGATTCGGCTTCAATGTTATGTTAAGCCTCTGTCCACACCTTCACAGCAGTCATTTGCTGCAAAGTCTCAAGGCGTATGCCCAAGTCTTCGTACAGATCCACAAAGACGAAAAGCGCAGTCTGTTTTATGCTGAAACGATTTGCCAAAATAAAAAAAACTCCACGGTAAGCCTTCTGATTATGTATTTGTACAATTGTTATGGCCGCGTCGAAATGATGATACCGACAGAAGAGGGTCGTTCTTCATCATCCCGTTTTTAAGAAGGCAAAATGCATGTAAGCCCTTTTCTATTTGTGGAGAATTTTTTTGCTGACTTTAGTTTGTTGAATAACCGGCACAAATCATGACCGATGAAAAAAGCATTATTTCTATGAACATTTTCATTCAACCAATTAAAAAGGGTAGATGTTAACCGTGCCAAGTCTTATGAGAAAAATCGGAAAAACCTCTAACAAAATTTCTTTACCCGAATTAAAAAAAGTTTCAAAAGTTCAGTTGAAACGTCTATGCTTTATGTGAGTCAAATTTTTTTCAGTGATGTGATCTATGATAGAATTTTTCTCTCTATCAAAATGTCGATGCATATTATACATAGATATAGGGAATTTCGTTCTTTTTTAAAAACTAAATAATAAGTGCGTATTTTTTTTTTTTTTGCAGTCCCCCAGTATGGAGCTGCTTGTTTTTATTCAAATTTTTATTAAACGATGGGCAAGAGGGGAAAAAACACACAAAAACAGGGTATGATAAAGACATAAAGACATAGAGGAGGCATGTTCAGAGAAGGAATCCTTCTGGGTATTGCGTCTTCCGTGCATCATCTGGGATCCAGCGAGCGTTCGGATATCTTTGTGTTTTTCATCTTGACCCAGGCAGCTTCTGGGGACTGGAAAGCCTTTGTGAGGCCTTCGTAGCATCAAGGGAGTGGTGGGTGGGGAGTAACGTGAAAGTGAGAGAAAAAAGAGTGAATGGGCCTGTGCGTGGCTGCCTTTTTATACTTGGTGGAGCAACGGAAGCCCGGGCTGGCTCGCTATTGGACGGGCAGTTAGCAGCTTGCCTTGTTAGCAAGGGGGCGTAGCCCGTCCTTTTGCCAAGCTTTATCTGACCAATGAGAAGAATCTTCTGTCGTCGCTTTGGCGCCAAGTGGGCAGTCGATAGGGTCTATCTCCATGGCATTGTGTTTCCATTGCACAGGCTCTGTGGGGGAGAACTTCTTCATTCTGTCTTCAGTGATCCACTTGAAGGTTTGCAGGATTTCGCTGAAGAAGTCTCTCCAAACTTTGGAATCCAAAGTGATCTGGCAATCCCAGATGTTGAGGGCGTGGCTTTTGGCAGCAGATTGTCGGCGGGACGGTTCGTCCGCCGGGTTCTCTTCTGACTTTATGTATTCGATTGAGGAGCGCAAAGCATCTTTCCAATCACTGGAGGCTTCTAGCCAAAGAAGCAGGATGCCTTGTCGCCAGGAGCTGCTGCCCAGCTTGCGGATGGCTCCAATTGCGGCCATTGAGTCCGAAAGGATCTTCCGGGATGGCCACGTGAAATGGGCTAGGATGATGGCGAGGAGTTCGAGGTCTGTGATGTTCCATCCAGGGGCCTTCACAGGGAAACACCAGGAGCCCTGTTCCGTGTGGAGGCCCAAAGCCATCAGGGACGCGTCTACGTGAACTTCACCATTGAGCGGTCTGGTTCTGGCCAAGCTCCAGGGAACCAAGATGGTGTCCATCACGTAGGGCAGGGCTAGCTGGACCAGCTGGCCGTAGGAGGCGAGATCTTCCCAATGATATAGGTTGGATATGATCCTGAACCTTCCTGGGAGCGTTGCGGCGTAGTAGTTCAGGATGCCCATGATCTTCTGCCTCCACTTGAGGGGGACCTCCGGGCAGCTTTGTGCCAACAAAAAGGCGCATAGTGCCCGGAGGAGGGCCTCTTTCTTGGCATCTGGGATACCCATCGTCCTGTTGCCAAGATCGAGGCGGGCCCCGAGAAACTCGAGGGCTTTAGTGGGCTGCAAGATGGATTTGTCCAGGTTGATGCGGATTCCGCATTCCTCTTGCAGGAAAGAGGTGAACTGGCTGGTGATCCGGCCAGCCAGGTCTCGTGAGTCGGCTAGGAGAAGAAAATCGTCCAAATAGACGATGATCTTGACTCTCGGTCCCAGGGGAGGGGGGAGCCTAGCCTTGAAGGTGCCTATCAGACGACGCATCGTGCTCTGGAGGACTGCCGGGCTGAAACACGCTCCCATTGGGAGCCTGGTAAATTGCCAGACGCGGCCGCCCAATTTGATACAGAAGCAATTTCTCCAAGCTGATTGGATGCGGATGCCATAGAAGGCGTCGGAGAGGTCCAGTCTGGTGGCCCAGGTGAGGTTATCGGGGATGAATCTCAGTTGGTAGGGAGCTGTTAGGCGGATTGGCGGGGTTACAAAGAGATCCTTTGTAAAGCCAAAGTCTGCCACCAGCCGGGTCTTTCCGTTGGCCTTTGGAACCAGAAAACACGGGGAGATGATTCTAGGTTTCCTGGCCAGTTCCAGGATACCGTGACTGACTAGCTTAGGCAGTACCTGCTGGTCTAGGAAAACCCTCTGACCCACTGGGGGTCTCGAGAATCTCGAGAAGGAGTGGAAGGGCAAGTTGGACGCTAGTTTGGGCTTGTAGCCTCGTCTTAGAATGTTGAGGATACCTCTATGTTTGAGGTCCACTGGGGGTCTAAAAAGGGGGGCCGAAACCTGAAACGAGGCGTGGGTCGGCAGCTCCAGGAGCCTAGCGGATACCGTGTAGGACCTGAGGAGATTCTTGCATGAGGCAATGTCAATGATTGACTGGATCTGGTCCTCATCCGGATCTGGGCAGGGATTATCCTCTGGATCAAAGGACATGACCTGTGAAAAGATGTTCTTCCAGAAACTGGGGGGGAACAGAGCCTTGTTCGCCTCATAGAAATCCAGCAGGGCCCCCGGGTGGGCGGGGATAAAGAAACTTTGCCCGCCCGCCTGAACTGTGATGGAACCGTCTGATTGAAAGGTGAAGGTGGGTAGCGCCGCCGGATCGACGGGGCCAGGGAGGAGGATATTGAGGGGTGGCAGAACAGGGGGCTCTGCCGAGTCCTCAGGGACCAAAGTTGGCTGGCCGTCGATTATTTCGATCCTTGTCTGGATCAGCCTGGGCGGATGGGTCGCCTCAGATTGAGGGGGAGATCGGAGGACAGGCGGCGGTATCCTGGTGATGGTAGGCTGTCCCTCCGAGATTTCAATGAAGGACTGGACCAGCCTTGGGGGTGTGGGAGAGCGAGGTGGGATCTCCGGGATGGGCAGGGGGAGCCCAACGGGCAACCCCAGGTCTTGGAGAAAGCCGCCCTTGGGGACTCTGAACGAAGGGCCTTCGGCAGGGGAGGCTATTAGACTGTCCAAGGGGAGCAACTCCGGAGATGGTGGCTCTGGGCTAGGGGGGACGTACGGGTCATAGCCGTGTGGGTACCTTGAGGGCGAGGCTAATGGCCGAACTCCGTCAGGGGGGATACCCTCCGACAGCAGAGGAGGGGGTGATCTGAGAACGCGGGGCGGCTCAGGTTGATCCGATGGATCGTAACCGTGGGGAAAGTGAACTGACCGCCTCCCAGACGCCCAGGCCTCCGCAGGGAGGTCCGAACCGGGTGGTGGGGGCATGGCCTCAGCCACAGGGGGTGGCGAGACCAGCCTGATGTGCCTGGAACCCAGGGGCGGAGAGGTAGCGCTGGGCGGACCGTAACCCACCGGGAAACCGGACTCCGGTCTGCCGATACGCCAATCGGGCGGGAGTGTGGTCATGGGGGAGCCTGGATCAGACTCCGGAGATGGAGAAGGGGAGGGCTGTGGTCCACAGCAGTACTGGGAGGTTAGGCGGTACCTCCTAGAACCCGTAGGTTTACTTCTTACGAGTAGCTTGGGCTGCCGGCCGAAAACGGCCCCGACCGCGGGTGGAGGGAACCTCACGAGTAGCGGTAGCAGGTTTAGTTAGATCCATGCCGGTAATCCCGGCAATGGAAAGGAGGGATGGGGCCTGATGATGGACATTCGTCCAAGTTGAATGGGCGGCGATGACGTGCGTCCTAAGCATACTATTAAGCTCGGACAGCACACCCATGGGCAGATTGCCCAAAAAAGGCCGGAGGGTCTCCAGATAAAAGAGCATAACTTCGTCTTTTATATTTAGATCCTTGGCCTTTGCCAATTCTGAGATCACCCGCACCCGGCGGTCCGCGAGGACGTCCGGAGGGGTGGAGTACACGCTCGGATCGACATGGTCCGCTGTGGCGTACCCTGCGGGCAGGGAGCCAGGGAGCAAACCAGCTAGCGACGGAGATAGAAGGGGTACACCCTGGGTCGCTGGGGTGGACGACACCGAGGGGAGCAAAGGGGACACTACCGAAGAGAATTGGCTTACGGTAGGAGCAAACGAAGGTGTAAAAACCGACTGCGCCGTAGAGAAGAGAGGAGAGGAGGAGGTAGACGGGTCTTTTCCCGTTGTCACGGTGCGATGAGGCGCTACTTGCCCATCCAGAGCCGTTAGACGGGATTCCATCCGTTGCAGTTGCGTCGTGATGGAAAGCAATGTGGAGTTAAAATCGGGCAAATTCACTGTGCATGCAGGGAGTGATTTGCCGTCATCTGAGGAGTTTTCAGTGCGAGAAGCAGTGTTTTTGTGGGATGCTGTGTTGTGCGACGCGGGGGTCTTGGACATAGTGAAGTAATTTGACGTGAAGGAGAACGAGTAACGTGAAAGTGAGAGAAAAAAGAATGCTAGATGATTTTTATCGAAAAAAGAATGCTTTAATTTTATTTTAAGTGACGATATTGATGCTTTAGATGCAATTCCTCTACGGGAAAAAGAGAATGCAAAAAGGAGATTTATAGATGATTGTGAAGTGTGGATAAATAATTGTTCTAGAAAAATTTTCTACTTTTTATCTGAAGATAAGGGAACTTTTATTTCTTGTGCTAAAATTAAAAATGAATTAGCTAACGTAATAGTGACACGATATTATTCAAAATTAAAAAAAGATTGCAATTATGTAAGGAGTCTCTTATTTTTTAAAGTTTGATGGAAAGCCTCATTTACTTAGTATAAAGGGTTTTTCCAGGCTTCTCTTCACACTCAAATTCTAAATATCAAAACTCAAATTATATGAGAACTTTTCGAGGTATAAAAGAAAATATTTTAACTCAATTGTCTGAAAATAAATTGATGAAACCTTTAGAGCTATATATTAAAACTATTATGGAAGGAATCAATATTGAGAGAAAAGAAAATCCAGTAAAGGAAAATTTAGCTGATGAAATAAGAAAGCTTTTGAATCGAATTTCTATGAATGATGGCTTTATTAAGGCTGCTTTCAACATACCCGGTAAGCCCCCATCCTTCATTGTGTATTCGGATTCTACTTTAAGTCATTTTTGTAATGCTATTATGATTGTAGGGGTTGACAGAACCTTTAATATAGGTCCAAGTTGCATAACCTATTTTGTTTTCCAGGAAAAAAACGTATCCGTAAAAAAACGAATACAAATCCTATATTTATTGGACCGGCATTTTTACATTGGGATTCTGAAATGGAGACATATTTACTTTTTTCTCTCATGTATGTTCTAAAATAAATAGGAATAAAACAATTATAATAGGATGCGACCAAGAGCCTCTTTTATCGGCTATTAAAATAGCTTTCACTAATAGTATAGTAACACTTTGTACATGGCATCTCAAAGAAAATTTAGGCGCGATAATTCTTTGAAAAGAACGATGCCTTCAAAGAAATGGAATCTGCTTTTTTCAGCTCTAATGGACTTCTTTCATTTACAGACGAAAATAAATTTGACGAATTATCTTCACTTATCCTATTAAAATATTCAAATTGTGGAAGTTATATTAAAAATTTTATAAATGTTATAAAAGAGTACATTTTTTCCCACGTGTTTTAGCACCTACTATACCGCATTTCTGGAAGAATAATGGATGTGAATCCATCACATTTTGAAACTAAGATTAAATTGGTCACCCCAAAAAATAACAAGGATTGTAACACTTTTGTTTGAAGAGGGCAAGAGAGATACTTATATGATCGAATCTGCATTATTAGGTCAGGGGAATGTGTTTTATCGAATGAATTTTCTTTTTTAAAAGAATATACTCATAGGGATCGTATTTCTATTAATGATAAAATTGACAAGTTCTTAAATTTATTAATGATCGTGTACTTTTGTTTCAACTTCAGATTCAAAGGAAATTTACGTCAAAAGACAGCAATTGCTAGAAAACCAAATAACAGAAAGCGCATAAGAAATACCAGAACTTTTACCTACAAGTCGAAAAATTAAGGTAACTTTTTCATTTATATGATATTCAACCGTTTCTAAAATAATTTTTTCAGTTCAATTACAAGTCCTTCATTATCATTTCATCATTTTCAATTTCCTTTTATCAAGTTTTTTGGTTTAATTCATTTTTTTATGTTCATTTTTCATTTAGGTTTTGGATGAAATTTTTTTTCATCTGTAAGGCTTTCTTATTTTTTGTTGGTGCTCTGGCAAACCAGTTCTAGCATAATTAGTAACCAGGCTAACACTTTACACTAAAATTGTTTCTCACTTAGTGGGTTTCAAACAATTTTTTTTCAATGATATTAAAAATAGTTGATATTTTCAATTAGATGAAAATATTCTATATAAATTTTCAATTGAGTAGTTCTTAATCTGCTTAATTATAAGTTAGGCTAATTTTTCAAATTTTAATTTAGATATCTAACGATTATTTTTTTAGAGTTAGAATGAAGTCTCAATATCATAATGACTATTAATTTCTTCGTCATATTTGAAAAGTTTCAGTTTCTCAAATTCCGTACAATTACGGGATGCTTTTGCAAAGATGAAGATCGCATGTGATGTTTTGTGAGTCTATATAGAAATGGATTTGGGTAAAGTTGTGAAGTTCTAAAGATTTTTAATCACGTGGTTGTATGAAGTGATTAGGGCTGTACATTCCGCATTATAAGTTGTAGTCAGAATGTTTAGAGTGAAACTTGTAGTGAATAAAAGACTTTGAGAGGCTCCTGAGTAAAAACGATGTGAAAGCGCATTTCTTTGTTGCATTAGCGGCTTCGATAAAATTCTAGGAGTAAAGAAGTTGGAAAGTGTGTGGTTGCCGTTTTTTTGTTATGGTGTATAGTTATGTTGAAAGTTTATCCCTATTAATTACTGTTTAAACCCGTCGATAAGGGGACAAGGGAGCTAGGCATACTAGAAAAATTCTACATGCATGTCTAGTTTGCTTTTCAGAAATTGCTGGATTTCTTTCCACAGTATCGCTTAGAAAATTTTTCTTTGAAAAGCCACCTGACGTTTGAGTGCAGCAAGAGATTTTTAAATCGGAAAACAAACAAGAGTTGGAGCATTTGCTTAATGAAATACACTGTTTTAATGACTTCATTTTTCAACTCATCGGGTATGGTTTAAGGACTCGGCGCTCTGGGTACCAATTACATCTGGAGATTTTTGCTTATCGAGTTTCCGACCTTGCACCATATATCTATTTAATTATAATTCAATTTTTAGGATCCAGAAGAAAATTTAAAGAATGAGATATCAATCAAATTCATTGTAGTTCACTTAAACTGAAATTTGTTTTATGAGGAAGTGGAAATAAGTTTTTCCACGCACACAAAAAAAAAGTTATACAAACAACATCACTAATATATTGTGAATTAATAATTTAATTAATGGATATTTATCTTAAATAAATTATTTTTCTTACATTTTTTAAATACGCCTAATTCTATACCTCGATGCTTTGATATTAATTTAACAATGTGATCTTTAGTTTTTTTACTTATCGTTGTGATTTTAAAACAATTTTTTTTATCAATTTAAAATATTGATTTGTAGTTCAAAATATTGCAAATACGTTTTCAAAACGTGATAAAATCTTAGTAACACCTACAATGTGATGTGATGAATAGCACAGTATAGTTTAAAATCATATTTTCTGATTTATTATTCTATGCTTATATTTAATTAAGTTTAGCACTTAATACTGATACTTCAAAGCTTATGTAATGTTTTCTTTCAGATCTTATTTGTTTTCAACAATGAGTGCAAGACAGGACAAAAATGATCCAAACAGTTTCTGTTACATATGTGGGGGATTAACGTTTAGTTAAAGAAAAGCGCAGTATTTCAGGCCATACCAAGAAAATATACAAGGCGTATTCCGATTGTGACCTAGGAGAACAGGATAAGTCATGAGCTCCTCATGTTTGTTGCCTTACAGGTGTGAAGACATTGAGTGCCTGGTATGCAGGAAAATTTATCGTGAGCAGAAAGATCACTAATGATTGCTATTTCTGTCAGCAAGACTTTACAGGCTGCACTACAGTAAAGAAAAATAAACACATTGTCTACCAAAATTTGCAATCAGCAAAGCACTCAGAAAATTTACCTGTGCCCAAACATCCAGATCAAGGAATGCAGAGTTCCAGCAGTGAAGATGCGGATTCCACTGGTGAATATGTGGAGCCAAATCATCCAGAAAGCGAGAATAACCAAAACCATTTTCTCAAGAGGATGAGTTGTACAGGGATCTCTATTTAAAATTCGAACTTTATATCATATAGAGGCAAAGACAAAAATGAGTTTCTGGCATCAAGGCTTCAAGAACGTAATCTTGAGAAAGTAGTGAAGATAACACTGTACAGAAAACATACAGAGGATTTGTTTGCCTAATTCACCATGAAGGATGTCTTATGCTTTTGTAATTCACTGAACTTTTTGAGCAACTGGAAATACCATATGATAACACCAACTGGTGACTTTTCATAGATGAATCTAAGGACAGCATCAAAGCTGTTCTGCTACACAATGGTTACACTCTGCCTTTTGTTCTCATAGAACAGCCGAATGATATGAAAATCTGAAAGCAATTCTAACAAGCATACAGTATGATGACCATAACTGGCATATTTGTTCTGATTTCAAGGTTGTGGTAATGCTTACTGGCCTTCAGTTTGGCTATACTAAATTTTGCTGCTTCTTGTGATTATAAAACTCCAGAGCCAGAACTGAACATTATGCACGCAAGGATTGGCCGATCTGAGATGAAATCGAGCAAGGAAAACACAACATCGTGCACAAACCACGTGTGAAAAGTGATATAATTCTTTCAGCACCTTTGCATATAAAAACTTGTTTTGTTTAAGCAATTTGTGAAAGCCTTGGGCAAGGAATCCTTCTCATTTGCATATCTTGCAGAGAAGTTCCTTTCCCTGAGTCAAGTTAAAATTAAAGAAGGTATCTTCATAGCTCCTCAAATTCAAAAAATTGTACTTGATGCAATGAAGAGAAGCTCGATTTTAAGTCATTCAAGAAAGTTTGTGATAACTTCTTGGGAACCATCGTTCAGAAGACTGGCGCAAGTTGTGAATGATCTGCTGAATCATTATCATGATATTGGATGTAACATAACATGTCTCTAAAAGTTAATGTTCTCCACTCTCATTTGGATTTTTTGCGGAAAATTATGGTGATATGAGTCATGAACATGGCGAGATATTACATCAGGATATTTCAGTGATGGAACGACGATTCAAAGGAAAATGGAACCCTGGAATGTTGGCAGACTTCTTCTTGGGTATATAAAAAAGAAGATCACACTCCATACAAGAGGCTTAAATACACAAAAGTTAAACTGACACATGTGTGTTTTTAGTTCATAACCAATAAATGTTTTGTTATACCAACAAACTTTGTTTTTTGTAAACCAGTATTTGCAATGTTGCTCAATAAGGAATATTTTGCAGTATATTATAAACATATGGTATCTGGTACAGGAAAACGGTGTCTAATTTGGAGGAATAAATGTCAGATTTAGAACCAGAACTATTTTTTTTTACCCATAAACAGCTCTTACTTAACTTGTACTCTTTTTGAACCTCAAATATATTACACAGTGTTATTATTTAGCTCAATGTTTTTATATCTCAATTATTTGACAACTTTTGGCTCAATTTTTAAATCGAGCTTTTTATAGAATAATTTTTAGGTCAATTTTTTTACAAATAAAATCACCTTTTTGAAGTCGTTATGTCAATTTTTGGAGGATTTATAGGTAATGATAATATGAAAATTTTAATCAAATTTACTCGTATATCCTAAAAATTTTCTTCAAAAGATCCATGTTAAAATCAACTATTATTAATACAGTTTTCATCGACACTTGATTTGCCGTAGCTGTCTGAGATTATAAAATTATACATTAAATTAGAATAATTTAGCGCATATATCGGATAAAATTTCATAAAATCTCTCATTACAAAGAATTATAGTTTATCGCAAATTGTTTGCAAAGTATTAATCAAAAATTTTCTTAAAAATATCCTTTTTATTTTTATCTTTAACATCAATAATAAATGGATGATATTATTAATTTTTGAAATAGAGTTTTTTGATTTGTCTTCATTTTTTTAATTATTTTATTTTAATTTTTAACAACTTTTTATTCTATTAAATTATTATAGTGTGCACGGTTTACCTCCATCCCTTGCTGACTACTTCTGGTCGTTAGCAAGGGATTGTAGAACATTTTCTTATAAAAAATCCTAAACAAACATTTTTCATTTAAAATTCAACCCTACTTTCTTTATCTTACCTTAAAATCTTTTTCTTCAATATTTATTTCCAGTTTTGAAGTTCATTAAAATAACCAATTTTTTCATATTTCAGGGTAAAATTTTGGGTTAGAAAAAAATACACGTTCAAAGTAAAAATGAATGGTAAATTTGAATTTTTCAAGATAAAATTAGGATATTGTACAACGAAAAATAGCCCTCCATGGCATGGCCACGAATAAGTTTAAATTAATAAATTGACTAATAGGCATGAAAACAGCTTTTTAGGTATTTTATAAGTGAAAGATATTAATAAGAAGAAATTGTCGTTTATAAGCTAAAGAAACTCAATATAAAATACCAAACACAATAGTTGATATCAGGCCAAAGACCACCCAACCTTCTGGTATAATTTCTAGGCAGATAGAAAATACACGTTCAAAAATTAAAAAAACATAATGGACAGAAACATATGTACCTTTTATAACCGTATACTCAAAATATTTTTGAGACATAGAACATTTCATTCTTAACACTCATACAAAAATAAAAGGATCAAAAGTAGTAAAATACACTCAGTTTTGTTTTAATTATAAAAGAAATTAGGCAACGGGGTATAGATCTAGGCCAGGGTTGGCAAAGTGGAAGATATCGACACCTGGGGGTCGATAAGATAGACAAACTTACCAAATTGTGTTAAGGTTTTTTTACTCTATAGTAATAAATCTTTTTCTTTTAAAGCATAGCTTAGGACATTGTATAGTATAGGAGAAACATTTTTGGTTTAATTTTTTCTTTTAATTGTTGGACATTAGGAAAAATTTTTGGTTTAAATTTTTTCTTTTAATTGTTTGACATTATGAAACATTTCTATAGTGTGGGGGTCGTTGGGAAGAAAAATGTTCTATGAAGTGGTTGAAGGCTAAAAGGTTGCCGATTCCTGATCTAGGTATTGAATAAAAATACAAAGCACTTATATAGTATTTAACTTTACATTTTTTGTAGTAATATATATGAACCTAAGCAAGTTAAATTAGTTAAAAATTTAAAAACTACTTCATTTTCAAGAAATGAAACTCTTTGTTCTAATCTTTGAATGTAAACTTTTCTTCTATCACGTGCAACTTGGGCGGATATTCTATTATTTAACTTTCTGAAATAAAATTGAATGCATCAATGCATAATAAATCAAAAATAATAAATGTAGATACCTTCTAACCAATTTTTCATCCTCAGATAAATGTGTAAGCTTCTGTCTTTTGCAAACATTTTCACTGCTAATATCATCAAGGTAACAATTAACAGGAAACATTTTCAGAATAATTAATATGATTTTGTACAGCTACCAATACTAAGATGACACGTTGATATATAAACATTTGAGGAACAGATCAAAAAAGAGACAAAAACATAAAATAAAAAATTTTAAGAATAGAATTATATGGCTTGTAAAGAAGGAAATTCAATCAATTTTTTAACATATTTTAAATGTTTGTATGTATTGTTCAAATTCAATATGTAAAGTTATTAAAAAGGGTTTTGATTGATAGTGGCATAATTTGCAAAGTTTTTATAGAACTATGAGTACTAAATTGGGATTCGAAAACTGCCACCTCTAAGACCTTAGTTATACTTTATTTTTTCAATATCTAAATATATTATCTTATTTTCTATCAACATTTCTTGATCTTTTTTATCCATATAAACAATTTTTGTTATTGATTTAAACAAATTATTATAAAAGATTATAAATTTACCCAAGTTACTGAAATTTTCATTTATTTCACATATGACAAACAAATATTGATATGAAAACATAATTTTATTTTCTTTATAAAAAAAACAGACAATATCGTTCCTGGTATTAGTGAAAAGTGGCATATAAAAATTAGGCCATGAATTTGACATTCGAATAAACTCTTCTTTGCTCTTCGATCAAATTCGACTATTGTGCCCTCCAGATCAGCGTTTTTAAAACTGTTAGTCTCAACCCCTAATGAGGGTTCCGTGAAAATAAAAGTGGGTCGTGACAAAAAATGATGCGAATAAATGAATCTAGTGAAGACAGTTTCTCTTATTACATCTAAGTATCATGGGTCACGATACAAACTGTAGCTCTTTCTATGGGTCGCAGTAAAAAAGTTAGAACAATGTTGGTTTAGATAAAAAGAGTAACGCAAAAATATTAAAATACTAATTTTTACAAACATAAATGGAAAATAATGGGTAAATTATTAAATAATTTTGCCCCTCCTCCTTAAAATTTTTTAACAATTCATCAATATTCATACTTTATCTCTCCAATCTGCAAGCCGATCCTTACAATTCTCTAAAAAGTGCAACTTTGACCCTCTTCAAGCATTTCGCAGGCAAATTTTAGAAAATCAAATAGTGCTTAGATATGTCTTTTTACCTACCAAACACAAAATCGCTTCATTTTACCTTTTATATTTTATTAAGTTGCATTTTAATACTTTAATTATTGATTAGATTATTTAGATTGTAAGACATTGATAGAAGCAGCTAGAAATCTATAAGACTAAACAGATTATGGGGCACTGGAAGCGGCATTAATAATCAAGCAGTATAACTGGAGCAAAAGATGCTCCTAAAAATGAAAAATCTAAAAATCGTATATAAAAACTTATATTTCACTTAAGAACTAAAAATTATTGGAAAAATGTGAAAAATGCTCTAATCTTTCAAAATAATCAAACAGTTCAACAAGAGAGCTAGGTGACATTATACGCACAGTTTTACAAAGAAATAAAACACACAGTTGGCAGGAATATTAAAAGCCATTTTGTAAAATATGAAAGGAATCATAAATTGATTGGAATACCATAACGATAACAAGATGCTTGTTCCAAAAGTTTGTTGAGTGGAAGTGTTAGAAGGTTTGCCCATACTAATTAAGAAAATTTTAGATGACAAATATTCTTTGGGCTTCATATTTGAACAGTTGAGGTGACAATGCAGGAATTTTAACGAAAAGCCCTTTCTTTCTATAAATAATCACTTATAATAAGGCGAAATCCGGTATCGCAACGATTATGATATGACCTTAGAAATTTATAATAATGGAGGTCCATCATAATTTAAATTTCTGCCAAAGATTATCATAACCACGCTATCCAAAGAAAAACTGCAGGGCTGAATTCACGATTAATTGAACAAAAAAATTGTTTACAGAAATATTGACCCAAACTCGGGAAAACTTAATACAACTAAAGCAACAAAAGCGCTGATGATACAGACACACCCATACTGGACACTAAAGTTTTGAACCCATTTCTATTGTTGAGTGGCCTTTTTCGAGATTCTATAGTAAAAGACAAGTAGTAATAAGAAATAACAATAAAAAAATCCTTAACACAACTACCAATAGGAGAGGGAGTACAGTTGCAAAACCCATACAACAACAAACCGAAGAAATGATCCAGTATAGGGATTATAACAGAAGTTTAAGTCCATAGATAATATCGTATCATGAAGGACAGAATTAGGTAGCCAACTGTAAAAACAGACTATTCTTCGCCCTATTCAATTGCAAGGAAAATGATAGAAACAAAATTCTTACAAAGAAGGACAAAAACGCAACTCATCATGAAAATCAAGAAAGAATACTGAAATAAAGATGCCCGATAAAGGAAATTATATTTCTATAATCAAACAACAGTTGCATTGAGAGAATATTAAGATCATTGGATGAAGGATCGAAAAAAGTAGCACAAAGAGAAGAGCCGATAAAAGTAGTTGCTCGTAAACGTGACTTGAAATCTTATGATTGAGAAGAAAAGTCCTGAACCTCATCGATACTACCGATGAGAGCCAACTTACCCATCCTAAAGGACGCACATATTATTTATTTATTAGCTTGATACAAATTTTACTCTAGTTTTTAATGGAGAATATATTTTCCTAAAAATAATTTTGAAAAGCATTCTTTCTGATGCAAGAAATATAAAATCATATTTGTTGCAAAGCTTAAAACCATTATAAATGTCGTAAAACTATTTTTTCCTGAGCCTTTTTTTTTATAAAATATTGTAATTTTAAATTTCTTATCTAATCCTTTCACATACCTGTCAATCTAAAATTATTGAAACCTTGAGATTATAAAATAGGCAGAACTTAGTTTAAAATTCTTTTTAATAAAAGCATTTTGTTAGATATAATTGAAAATTCAGATATTCTAGTTAATAACACAATAAAGTACTTACCTAAACAAAAACAACGATATAAACCAAATGAACCATTCTTCATTGTTATAAGTTTTGGTTGCTTTCTTTATTTCAGTAATTCTTTATCTAGTCTCCAATTTTAACATTTTTCTTTTCGTGGTTATGTGTCTTCATAGCTAAAATGCTTACCATCTAACTTTAAAGATGACTATTTTTTCGTACAATGCTGAATAATTGTTTAAGACTTCTTTGTGAAAGTGCATTATCGCAGCTACACAAGTAAGCATTTTGAATCTGTTTTCATGTTACAACAACTTTTAGTTTGGAAATATAATGCGACAAAACATCTAGTCGATAATGAACGATGTTGTTGCTCTTGTCATCAACGATGGTATCATATATAATATGAGATTGATATCATTTTTTTAAATTTAAATTATAAAATTTTTATGTGTCTATTAGATCTTAAGGTTTCAAAATTTTTATGTGTCTATTAGATCTTGGTTTCAAAATTTTTATGTGTCTATTAGATCTTAGGTTTCAAAATTTTTTCACTGCAGAACAATCTCTGGACTCCCATAATTTGCATTACTTTCGTGGTCTCCTTTGACTATAAACGTCACTTGAATCAGTACATAGATCGATTTCTTCAAGATAAAACCCATCAACAAATCTTATGATTGAGGGGAAAAATGCCTGACTTATTTTTTCTGTATAAAGTTTGCCTTTGTATATATTATTTAATGAAAACTAATTCATTTTGTCCCTTTTCACTAAATCAATAATATAAATTAATTTTTTTAGAATATATCTGGACGTTAGAGATTTTATTATTTGGCTTCATATTATTTACCTTGTGCTCTAAAATGTTTTCTATCACACAACTAAAACGAAGAAAGAAACGAAGGTTATTCGAAGAATTCTTTGAACATATAATAGTGATACATAAAGTCTACCTACCCTAACACCTTCCTTGTTTATCGTTCCTCTCACTTATTCATAGACTTATTTTTAGGCACGGTTTGCCATATTTTTACCATAATGATCGATAAACTCTTTGACTCTGCACCAGGAATTGCGCTACTCTACGACTACACGCTTGAATCATATTCAACGAATCTCCTGGTACACTACCATAGAAAGTGCAAGCGAAATCGCTCAACATGTCTTTATATTGGCTCAGCATCCAAAGCCTCTTCTTTACAAAACGTCTTTTTTTATTTTTCCTTCCTTTATTTTTACCCTTTTTTGTTAATATATTATGTCCAAATGTTCTTTCTTAATTTTTCTGTATAAAGTTTCCAAAAATTGGACAAATAATAATCTATTTAAGCTGAAGACACTGAAATTTTATGTCACGTTATTAAAACACAAAATTTAGCTGAAATTGACCTCACATTTTTTATGGTGTGACCATACAATTTTCGAACAAAAAATAAAACATTATTAACACATCTTAAACGACCCTACTCCCATTTATTATTCACTCACCACGGATAATTTTCGCAAAATTTACAAACGTATCATTTTAGCCAGAACTTTTCAGTTTTTATCTAAAACCTAAACGATTGTCTAATAAGATTTAAAAACCTTTACTGTGAATCATATATACGAGCGGGAGAAATGGTGGACCCGAGGTTTCAGGACATATTTTATATTGTTTATTATATAAAAAGCTTAAAAATTATTAAAAACTAAAAATTTAGTGGCGTGGGGTGCTACCCCGCTCTCTTTCTATGGGTAAATCCATCTCTGATATATTTATGTGGAACTTCGATATAACCAAATCCAACGGACTCCCTTTTTTCGTTTAATGAGGTTTTGATATACTAAAAAAAAGATTTTATACAGCAAAATTCTTTACTTTAATTATGAAAAGACCTTTGATTATGAAAGTGAATGAAAAAAATGCGTTGTTTTATTTTGCTTACATCTTGTAGAGACCAAATTTTCCAAAAATTCGCAAATAGAGATACTGTTTTTAACAATTTCTGAAGGTGCTTTTTCTCTTTTCAACAAGTACTGATAGAGTTTAATCGCCATTTCTTTAACTTCATTTATGGTAAGATTGTTTTCTTGAATATTTTCAGAATCGCTCTGGTTTTCATCTCCCACTTGTTCAGGGATCGGCAAACTTTTTTTACCCGTCGACCCCTTTATAGAACATTTGTCTTCACATCGACCCGAAATCTTTCATAAAAGTATTAATCAATGTCAACAATTAAGAGGGAAATAGAAACCAAAAATGTTTAATATATCCTACACTATACAATGTGCTAAACTATATTTTAAAAGAAAAAAGAGATTTATTACTACTATAAAGTAAAAAAAGCATAGAACAATTTGGTAAGTTTTTCTATCTTATCGACCCCTAAATATCTGTTATGGACCCCCAGGGGTCGAAATCGACCACTTTGCCGACCCCTGAATTCTATACAGACACTATTAGACTGATCCAGTTCTTCTACTTCTTTGATAATGTCATTATCGCTTTTTTGATGAGTTACTTCATCAAATAAACTCATCAACTTCTCTTTCACTTAAATTCTTTTCAAATCAAAGTGTAAACAAGGCTTCTCTGGGACTAACAAGTTCAAAATCCCATGATGAAGTACTCACTTGATCGAGATAAAATTCAGCTTTTTTAAAGCAGTTCACAATAGTTGATGAATCAATACTGTTCCATGATGCAACTATTAAAAAGTGAGAACTAAAAGCTTCGTTATATGGAGAATTTCGTTATAACGAGGTTCGACTGTACTATTTTTAGGTCTATGTTGTCTTTTTTTAATTCTACTTTCTCCTTTTTCAATTCTATGTTGACTTTTTGCAATTCTATATAAATAATCAGGTGTTTTTGTTAGAATTGCAAAAGGACACAATAGAATTGCAAAAAGACAAAATAGAATTTTCAAGATGACAAAATTGAATTTCCAAATGGACAAAATAGAATTGCAAAAAGACTATATGAAACTAAAAATAGTATATATATATATACCAGTGGCGCACCTTGTTCCCATCCATGACATTTCGTCGTGACATTTCTTGCGGGTCGCATCTGATGGAGACAAATTTTGACGGTGTCATTAAAAACTTTTCTCACAGTGAAATACAAAAATGCTGATTATTATCTGAAACATGTCATCGATATTATTCTATGACACCGTAACTTTGTCCTGCATCCCTTAACCTTTATTACCCTCATAATCTACTACACCTTTTGTCCATTATGGACCCTAGTTTTTCGAATACTTAAATTCGACTAAATTATTAGATTTATTTAAAATGCTTTTAAATGAAAAAAAAATCATTTTATAACATGATAAGAGTTTGTAAAATAAAAATAATTAAAACAACGTTTTTTATTTGTATGCATGTTTTATTACCTAAAGTTTGTCAAATTTGTTTCAAAATTAATTTTTGAAAAAACGACATGAGAAAAATGAAGTAAAAAACATAGCAAACAAAAACATTAAATGCAATTTTTAATATTTTGTTGAGATGATCTTTGCATATAAATATTTCTCCCATTTTCAGCAAACTATCATATTTATTGTCCCAACTTTTACATAAATAGAACCTTCCTCTCTTTCTTCTGGTTTGTTCATTGTTAACTTTCAGATATACCGCTTTCTGCTTTTTGAATGTTTTCAACAAATTTTTTAGCTGGTGAAATTCTCGGTAAAACTTTCCCTCTTTTTATGTGCGCTCTTACAACTTGTTTTCCTAAGTTACCAAGAAACAAAAAAAATTTTTAAGTTATAAAAAAAAAGTTCCTCAATTTTTATCAATCTCAGTAAATAAAATATATGCATTCAATGCAGAAATGTTCAAGATATTATAGAAGACAGCCATTGACCATCTGCTCGTTCTCCTTGATACGGAATAAAAATTAACCAGCTGATAAAAACTATCTACTCCGCCCTTCGATTTATTTTAATCGCTTATAATTATAGGAATCTTTTCCTTCGTTTTATTGATTTCTTTGTCGTGGTGATAGGTGCTCGGCAAAATTACGTTTTTTACTTTTTTCGGCATATATGAGTCAAGTGTTACTTGATCATTGAAGTAAAAAACAGAACTATATTGCTTTCTTCCTCTTCAAGAACTAAAATTTTCAGGTAAACTACTTTTAATTTTTCTTATAGTACCGATTGTCGTTATATTCTTTTTGAGTAAAGATTCGGCAATATTGTAAGAACAAAAAAAGTTGTCAAAAGTAATATTGTGACCTTTGAGTCCTCTTGATAATTCTAACACCACATTTTTTGATAAATTTTTCCCGTTGAATCAGAATTTTTGCCTAAATTTTATAGCATATGGTTTTTTAGGCATCTATTTTCGGTATGGTGCCTTACCACGGAAACCTTTAAGCTGCTCGTCTACTGTCACAGAAATGCTCATGTTATAATATTCATCTAGCAACGAATTCCAAACATCCCTTAGCTCTCGAATTGCTGCAAATTTGCCCCTCTGCTTCCTTAGAGTTCTTCAAACCTATTGCGGGTGAAGGTGGGAGGGAAAATTGGTCTTCCATCTTCTTTGCTCCATAATTTTTTTATGGCCTCGTTTTTGGATTTATACACGCTAAGTAAAATCAACGTATTCAACTCTATTTCTTCTAAATTCATCCAATCATTTCCAAAAGTTTCAAGTCATTTCTTGTTCGTGTTGTCTAAAATTCGTTTAGTAATTTTTGGAAGGAAAAAGATGAAACTTTGTGATCAACTCTATAAGTGGCGAACCTTGTAGGACCTGGTTTTGAATGGATAAAATTTGCTGATGAACGCCTAACCAAGTTTTTAGGTGGAAGAGAACACCATTCAATTTTCGTATCTTTTGATAAAATCTTGTGGTTGCTCTGAACACAAGTGTTGGAATCACTGTCTTCATAGTTTGAAGTTCTTTCAACATAGGAAATATGATCGTCTGTTTAGGAATCAACTCTGTCTTGGAGTTGTCGGAATATTTTGATCAGTAATTTTTGATTTAGCGATTCGCAAATTGATTTTTGTCATTGGAAACAAGCAAGAAAGGGATTGAGGCAATAAAATGAAACAAATGGGAAGAACAAAATGAATAAAAGAATGAGAGAGAAAAAAAACGAAAGATATCGAATATTTGCTTCTCAATGTGATGTTTTACACGCTTTACTGTCTCTATAATACAACATTTATAGTCAAACATTGATAGCTTTGCAAAGCTTTAAGCGCATTTTCACTTCTATGAAAAGCGTCAGACATCAAATATATCTATACATAAATATCTGTTGTCAAATATGAGTATGTAATATATTTATGAGTTATTTAGTCTCTGTGATGTAACATCTTTGAAATCATAATTACAAAATGCAAATTATATAATAAATGTATGTTAAAAATATATCTAGTACAAAATGGACCCGAGTGTTACATTTTTTATATTAGAAAACTTTGAAACTTGAAAATGGTAAAATTAACAAAATAAACACCTCAAAAACAAAGTAGAGAAAAGTTAATATCACAGTTTAGGTAGAAACTGTTTTATTCTAATTTTTAAAACTTGGCGAGCCAAAAAGGACACGAAAAGGTAATAAGGGTTAAGAGAGAAGGGACAGAGGTCAAATTTTTTGAAATTGATAAAAATTTATCTTAAGTATGCAATTTTTAATGTATTATATACTCCACCTTATAAACCTTGAAATAATATTTAATCTATTCATTACTCATAGCTTGAACTTGAATACATTGACTTGTTGCATCTTGATCACGGAAAATCATTTAAAGAGAAGTGCAATATAGATAACCTTTTAAACCACCTCTCTCACTCTATCAAAAATGCTTTTGGATTCACTGATAAATTTTTGCAACTCGATTCACTCGAATCCTATTCGTCCTTTCATAAAAGCTCGCATACGGTGTCTAAGTTCGTTTTCATGGATTGTCTAGATTTTCTTCTCCTTCAAGAAAATTTCCATCTTATTATCAACTTCCTTGCTAAACTACAACGCCTGAGTCAGGTATTCTTTTTCACTTTACACTTCTGAAGTATGCTTATGGTATACAAATATTTCATACCCAATGAAATCGTCCGCATTCACTCTCGTAATGTTGTGATTTTTAATTGCGTATTACAAAAAAATATTGATTTAAAATCACATTTATTTTTTCCAATTTAATTATTTCTGATAATTTTGATAATCGTTATTTTTCTAAAAAAAAAAACGACTCTACTACCTCAGATTTTATTTTCAAAAGATCAAGAAAGGGGTGAATTTGTGTTTCTTATTTTTGATTATTTGTATGCCTCGTGCGATATAATGCATTTTCAACTTTTTTTTCTTCAAAATTAAATATGACAGCCTCAAAGAAGTAACCGGTTTAACCCGTTAACGCCCAGAGTCGACTTTACAAAAATAAAATCGTCTGCGTTTATCAAAGCTTCTGTTTTACATTAGATCATCCAGAAATTTCTTATAGGAGAGGGGGCAAAATCTATTTAATTTTTTTGCAATTTTGCTAAAAGTCTTCAGAGAATACGAAAGCTGTATTATGTGTTTTAGAATCACTAATTACCTATGTTTTCATATTTTTAACATTATTTTGCCATGAATAAATTGCAAAAATTTATTTTTTATACATGTAAGGGTAATTTTTGAAGCCATTTTTCATAGGGAGCCAGGCCCATGGGGCCTCCCCTTGGATCCGCCACTGTAGATATCGTCTGATTATTCTGGTCGTTAACGGGTTAAAGCGTTGAAATTGATAGATATAACGAATTATGAGATTATAAAACAGTTCAATATTTTCACAAAACCTTTTAATGTTAGTAAAAAGAACGTCATTAAGTTCAATTTTTAGTAGGCTAAAGTTAGGATTTGCTGATATTTTGCTATTAGAGGAATATATTCATTTTTGGGCAGTGATTACTTCCACAATTATCGAATGATCACCGTACTTTCTTCTTCTACGTTCATGTATGATATTTGCGAGACACATCTCAATTGTCATCACGTATTACTTTTCAAATTTCAGCGATTCGGCTTCAATGTTATGTTAAGCCTCTGTCCACACCTTCACAGCAGTCATTTGCTGCAAAGTCTCAAGGCGTATGCCCAAGTCTTCGTACAGATCCACAAAGACGAAAAGCGCAGTCTGTTTTATGCTGAAACGATTTGCCAAAATAAAAAAAACTCCACGGTAAGCCTTCTGATTATGTATTTGTACAATTGTTATGGCCGCGTCGAAATGATGATACCGGCAGAAGAGGGTCGTTCTTCATGATCCCGTTTTTAAGAAGGCAAAATGCATGTAAGCCCTTTTCTATTTGTGGAGAATTTTTTTGCTGACTTTAGTTTGTTGAATAACCGGCACAAATCATGACCAATGAAAAAAGCATTATTTCTATGAACATTTTCATTCAACCAATTAAAAAGGGTAGATGTTAACCGTGCCAAGTCTTATGAGAAAAATCGGAAAAACCTCTAACAAAATTTCTTTACCCGAATTAAAAAAAGTTTCAAAAGTTCAGTTGAAACGTCTATGCTTTATGTGAGTCAAATTTTTTTCAGTGATGTGATCTATGATAGAATTTTTCTCTCTATCAAAATGTCGATGCATATTATACATAGATATAGGGAATTTCGTTCTTTTTTAAAAACTAAATAATAAGTGCGTATTATACACGGGTGCGCACTATACGTGTGGAAATACGGTATTTCTGAACTGGCTATTCGAGCTAGGGTTCAAACTCAAGTATATAATTTTTCAAAAACTCAAACTTGAATAAAATAACTTGAGTTTATACATTTTCACAGAATAAAAAAATGTTATGAATGAAACAAAATTTAAAGTATGGGACTGATTAGTTACAAGACATACTAGCTATGAAGTCATGTGATGACAAATGACTTTTTTCCATTTATACTACAAGCAAGTTTTGTTACATGTTAGAGCTCTTATTTTTAATATTAAATAAACCATAAATCGTTTTTGACTGAAATGAAAAAATTTAACTCAACATCTAAATATGTGCCAGATAAACTTGTTTTTCAAAATCAATTTAATTATTTTTAATCAACCGGTCATCGAACTGAACGTCTTGAACTTATACATCAAGCACTTCTTTCAATACAGCTTTCTCTTAACCAAAATTCCATTTTTGCATTCAAAAGAATTTACAATTTCTTTTGCTTTTGGTAAGTTTTCGCAGTAGTAAGAAGCAGCAGCGTTCAGCCAGCTTGCCCATCTTGTAACAATTGGAGAAAAACTTGAGCAAAAAGGTTTGTAAAAAAATTATAGACTTTAAAAGAAAAAAATGTTACTTTATTGACCTTAAATTTTTTTAAAAATAATCGAAAATTAAGTAAAATATAACAAATAATTGTTTCTAACAACCTAAAAAAATTTAAAAAAAAATCACTTTATACGCCCTAATATTATAAAACAAAGTGACTGTATGATAGTGAAAAACTTTATTGAATATCAGTTTTAATATTTTTTTTTCATTTGTAATTACATGTCACCAGTTAATAATAAGGAGAGCATAAGGAGAGTTTTATACAAAAGAAGTTTAATATCAACAGGCAACAAAATTTTTAACCGTTTTATTTTACCTACAACTCTATTTAACTTACATAAACGTAGACTTTATGTCTTTTCCATGTTTATCAAGTATCAATCCCAAAAAATTGAATTCATCAACAAAATCAACCTCGATTATAGGAAGACTAGTGATTATTATGGATTTCATTAAAGTAAATGAGAAATAAAAGAGGACCCAAAATAGAGCCTTGTGGTACCCCACCTCTATTTATGAGCAGTTTGGAAAACGTTCCCTTATGGAAAACTGACTGCTGTCTAAAAGACAAATAGGAAGATAAAAGTGAAAGAGATTTAGTACAAATACCATATGCGGACAGTTTATCGAGGAAAATAGAGTGCAAAATGCTATCGAATGCCCCACTCAGATCGATAAAAAGTGATAAAACAGGTATTTGTTTATCTATACAATTATATATATCATCAAGAAATATAGAGTGCAGTAGTTGAGTAGAGTATTTAGTTCTAAAACCAAATTTAAATACGTCATTTTCAGAGAAGTATTTATTTAGCTGATTGAACATTATTTTCTCAAATAAATTTGAAAATTACGGAATCAAAGAAATTGGTATAAAATATTTAACATTAGACTGATTACCTTTTTTAAATATTTGTAATACTTTTGTTACCTTAAAAACATCAGGAAAAATTGAAAATTGAAAACAAGAATTGAATCCAATTACAAGAATGTCAGCAATAAATGGAAAAATACATTATCAATTTTTGAGAAAAATCCGAAATAATCTTCAGATGAAGTACTTTTTAAGCTTTTCATGACATCACATAAATCAATAAGAGTAACTTTTTCAAAAGAAAACTTCGAATTGGATTGAAAACATCAACAATTGAACGATTATTATTTTTTTTAGCTTCAATATTGAGAGAAATGGCATGATTAATATGCGAAAAAAAATGATTAAGCTTTGACCATATTTTTCTTGTTGATTTAGTCGTAAAATGCTTATTAAAGTAGTTTGTTTTTTAATCATTGTTTTGACTTTATTTTTGTAATAATTGAATTTGTTTTTTTAAATGTACATCATTTTTACCCTTTTTCAGGTATTCGGAGTACAGTTTATTTTTGACGTAGATAGCTTCACGTATACAATCAGTTAACCATAAATTAGATAAACTATTTTTATTGAAGGACTTTAAGGTTCTATAACATCTAGACAGTTTAAACGATAAAACATTCAATAAATTTGAAAATAATTCGTTAGCACGACGGTAATAAGGTTTTAAAAGTTGTAAAAAATTATACCTACTCACATTGCTAACAAATTGTCGTTTGTCAATGATTCTCTTAGATGTACAAGGCCTACCTCAAAACTCACAAAGAAAGGAAAATGGTCAGAGATGCCGAAAGATAAAACATAAGAAGTAAATTTAACAGACGAAGGTAACAAGCAGTTATCAATTAAAGTGAAAGATTGTGGGCGCGTCGTCATTTTGGTTATAGCAAAGATAAAATTGTTGCTCACTACAAGATTGAAAAAGCTTCGTATATCATCACGATTATTGTTGTAACTAAACAAATTAAAATTAAAATTAAAATCACCACAAACTATATTATTGCATCTACAATCAGACTGATTAATAAAAGATTGAAAATCATTCATGAAGCCATGTATATAATCAGATGAAATATGTGGAGGATGATAAATATTATGAACAAAAATATCCTTATTATTTTTGATTTTAATTAGTTTATAAGAAACTTCAAAGTAAATTGAATGAAAGATATTGGAAAAAACAACAAATTTAAGATTTTCATGAACAAAAAATCCAAGTCCTGAGTGAGTAGTTGAAAGAGAAGGAGGATTAAAGATGAACTTATAGTTTGGAAAATTGTATAAATTTAAAGAGTTACATAGCCAGGTTTCTTGCGCACAAAGAATTGAAATAGGATCTTTGTTTATGCTGTTAATATCATCAACTAGATAAGAAAATTCATCAAATTTTGACTTTAAACTTTGACAATTCAAACGCATGCAAGTAAATTCATTCTCAAAAATCAAAGAGTTATAGTCGTGGAAAAAAGACGAGCTATAGTAAGTTAAGTCCATTTCATCGAATTTAGGTTATACATTTAAGATCATAATCAAATCTATCACAACACTTTTGCATTATTTAAAATATAATCCAAGTTACACTTATTAACAAAATCATATGAAGCTTTAATCTTAGCCAATGATAAACAACTAACCGAGTTGATATACGAGGCGAGCCAAGGTCATTGGAGAAGCATAAAAAACAAAAGTTTGTATTCTTCTTGTTACAATCTATAGAAAAATCCTTTTTTAGAGAATATCCACGATATTTACGAAAAGGAGTTGAAGATTTAGACTCGTGAGCATAATGGTTATGTTTGTTACATTTAAAACAAATTTTTTAGCTCTAACTCATAAGCCATACAGTCAACATAAATATAATTTCGAATAAAAACCGATTTGACCATTTCAGGTCTAAACTGTATACCAACGTTATAAAATTTTTCAGAATTAAAATTAATTTTGGAAATTTTTGTGATATCATCTATTTATTTATTATTTGAAACGAACAAAACAATATGTTATGTTCTATAATATAATAAATCCTTAAACATTATAAGCTTGCAAATTTGTTAAAATGAGGATAATAATTTAAGTATACAATTTTTACAAAGTTAAGCGATTACAAATGATGAACAATTGAATAAAAAATTAAATAAATTAAAAATATTAATGTGAAAGTAAAGAGCAGCATGAAATGAGAATTGCGAGAATTTGAGTAAAGTTTGAGGGTAGGACTGAGAAATCAAGAATGCGTGACTGGATTGGTAAAAATAAATAAATAATAAATATCATCTGGGATCAAATTATTTTGGTTACATATCATTTCTTTTAATTGATCGAATGGCAATTCCTTGTTTAAACCCTTTATACAAAAAAGGCGACCTCACATTTAAACATCTATATTGACACTTTATTTTTATTATCTAATACGGTTTTCAGAGAATCAAGATTTTTACCATTTCTCTTCTTCTTCTACACCTTGTCCCCAAGTTAGGGGTCAGTGGCCATTATCTTGAGCCTCCATTTTCCTCTATCACCAGCATCATCTTGTTCTAACCCAAGAGTGTGTATTTTTCCAAGAGCCCATCTTTCCATCTCTTGCAAGGTCTTCCCCTTTTTCTTTTGCCGACTACAGTCCCATCAAAAGCTTTTCGAACGATGTTCTCTTCTTTCAATCTTAGTACATGGCCCTACCACCCTACTTTGCTTCTTTCTATAACACTTAAAACACTAAAGTTTACTAGACTACATCTTCTGACTTCTTCATTTTTATGAGATCTTTCAACGATATTCCTAGTATTTTCCTCAACATATTCAATTCTGTTGTGTCAAACTTTCTTTCATCTTTTTTTTTTAAAGTTAGACATTCTGTTCCATAAATCCATAACCGGTCTAATCATTGTTGTATATATTTTTGCCTTTAATTTCAGTGGGATTCTTTTATCGTACAGCACAGGTTTCATTTCTTTCCACTTCATCCAGCTCGCATTTATTCTTGCTTGCATTTCTTTCTCACAAGTCCCATTCTCTGCAATTTGAAAACCCAAATACTTGAAACAAGTCACTTGGTTCAATCTTTTTTTATTTCGGTCTACAAATTCAATTGATACATTTCCATTTCTACTACGTACCATGGTTTCAGTTTTGTTAACATTTACCTTTAAGCCTATGATCATTTTTACTATTTATACACTCTAAAATGACATAATTATTCTTAGTCTTTTTAAATTTCTGAAAATACAGTTTGTTTACACGAGGATTCAATTTTTCATTTATAGATTTCACAATATTTTTATTTTCTTTTTCAAAAAACTCCGGTACTATGACTGAAAGGGTTGGATTGAAATTAGTTATGGGAACTTAACTAGACACAACTGCCTGTGAATATGTATTTATAACAGGTTTGCAAGGTTTTTCAGAAACAATATTATTAAGATTGTTAATTTTCCAAAAATTCTATCCGTCAACTTGAGCACCAATTTTATATTTATTTGTAATCTATATCATTATAAATATAAATGGAATACAGATAATAATGTAATATTGGTTACTACGATTTCTCTTATTTTACATACACGTTTACCTTTAGCATTCAGTTTTTGGCCTTTTAAAATGTTGTTAGAACTTTTAAGGAGCGCTCAAATTAATTGCCACCTGAGCAATCCATCACAAATCTGCTCCACAATTCATATTGCTCTAATTCTACACAACTTATGTTACTCTGTTTTTATTATAAGGTAGTTGATAGAAAAAAGAGCAAGAAATGCGCATAGCCTTTATTTTGCCTTCCAAGACTTGCAAAAAAGCTTTTGATTCGCTTTCTAGAACTCTACTTAAATCGACCCTAAGAAGAAAAGACATGAATCAAAAATTAATGAAAGGAATTATGCCTTTATGTGAGAGTGAGGATACTTACATAAAAATTGAAAATTCACTTTCTGATTGCTCCAGGGATCGATATCCTCTTTATTCCCATTATTGATGAAATTCCAAAAGGTATAATTAAAGACATGTATGAAGTTTAATGCACAGATAACATAATTTTAGTAGAGATTCTTCTGAAGAGTTGAAAAAGAAAATTTCTTAATGGAAAAAAGTATTAGAGAAAAAGTCTTAAAATAAGCAATGGATGAAAGTAAGTGATACAATGAAAGCAGAAATTTGAGTGTCAAATATTGACCCCAATGACAACCAGTTCAGAATGTGTTTTGCAGAAAAAAGCGTATAATTTCCTGAATATGTAAGGCCAAAGCGCAGTGGTTCTCAACTAATGGTCCATGGACCACTAGTGCTCCATGATATTTTATTTGGTGGTCCACAGTAATTTTAAAATTAAAAAAAAATAAAACTTTATTGATTAAAAATTTCAATGAAATTCAAAAACGTCACTAAGGTTAGAGACCAATCATAAACTTTTAAGAAATATTGAAGATGCATACTTATGCCATGCGAATTTGAGATAAACAAACATGTATAATCGATTAAGTCTAAAATTATATTTTTATCATTGTATTTTTTTTTGCAATTTTGTACACAGATTTACATTGTTCATGGGAAATCCCCAACTGCGTAAATGCTTGGGCATTAAAAAAAGGTAAAGTTGTTGGGTATATGCTACAGGGCTCGAAGAACCGCTTAACGCCATGATATGCCAATCTAACTGGAAAAAATAAGCTACTAACAGAATCAAAGTAGAAAATAAGAATTAGGCAGATTATAAAATATACTTTTATTCAAACGTTATACTATGTAACTTATAAAGTTCATTTGTAGATAAATTTCATTTTTAAATTCTTTCAATATATTTGTTCATTTTATGTTTATGTTAATAAAGTTCTTCTTAAAACTAAATTTTTTATTGCACTTTTAAGAAATAATAATGTCTGTAAAAAGTATTAAACGCAAGTATTCAGAAGACTATATTAAATTTGGCTTCACTTTTCAAGAAAAAAATGGCATGGAGCTACCACAGTGTGTTATTTGTTATAAAGTATTTGGAAATGAATCATTGAAGCCAGCTAAACTTAAGCTACATCTTGAAAAGTTTGTTGCAAAAGGAAAAAATATTTTGAAGAGAAATTAGTGTCACTCAAGCGGCAACGCCTTGATGCATCAGGTAAGTTCCATGAAAAGACCACCAATGCGGTACGTGCTTCCTATATTGTTGCATACAAAGTCGCACAAGCCAAAAAACCTCATACGATTGTTGAGCAGCTTGTTTTACCTTGTGCAAAAGAAATGGTCAGACTAGTAGTTGGCGAAGACGCAGCACGTAAACTTAATGATATATTTGTATCTAATGACACTATTTCAAGACGAATAAATGAAATCTCACAAAACATCTGTCAACAGGTTGTGAACGAGGTAAACAAATCTCCAATGTTTGCAATACAGTTGGATGAATCAACTGATGTTTCGCTTTCCTCTCAGCAAATGGTGTTTGTGCGATATTTGGTTGAAAAAGACTTCAAAGAAGAATTTCTTTTTTGTAAGACCCTTGATACCACCACGCGTGCTCAGGATATTATGGAAATTGTAAACAATTTTTTCAAGCAAACAGTCTGGAATGGAGAAAGTTATTTTTGCAATTTTGAACAAAATAAATCTCCAACTGCAAGGAAAAGGTGCAAATTTGTTTTCTCACCAAGGCATCATCAAAGCTTTTCTTGAAAAATTAGAACTCTGGATTGGGCGAGTAGAAAATAACAATTTGATTCAATTCCCATGCTTGAAGAAAAGAAAAACATTCAAATAGAAATTTCACAGATATTTTCCCGAGGCGGACATGACAAACAACTATTTATGTTTTATCAGGAATCCATTTACAGCAAATGTTGATAGCATTCCACAAGATTTTCAAGAGGAGTTCTTGGAACTAAAAAATGATTTGGAGTCTCAAGATGTGTATCAGAAGTCTTCAATAGAAAAATTTTGGGCCACTATGATTGGCATTTACCCAAATTTGTCAACACATGCTATCAAATATCTTCTGCCATTTTCATCAACCTACATGTGCGAAAGTGGTTTTTCAAATTTGCTGCACATTAAGTCAAAACAGAGGAATCGACTTGCGGTGGAAAGTGATATTCGTTGCGTATTATCAAGCACAATTCCTAACATCGCAATGCTGGTTAGTGAGAAGAGAATCCAAAAATCTAGTTACAAGGAAAAATGACTACTAATCATAATGGATATAAATATGGTATTTTCTGTATATTCTTCATATAAATTTTGTATATTTATAGTTTTTGGAAAAAGTATTTTGAAATATTTTATACTAATTATTTCATGTAATTTTTCAGAATTTTATTTGAATAAATATATTAAAAATAAAATGCTTTTTGATTTATAATTGATTTACACTTACTCAGATATAAAATGGTCCACAATATTTTTTAATTTGTATACTGGTCCACGTCCTAAAATGAGTTGAGAACCACTGGCCAAAGGTATTGCGGTTTTTGATATAACAATCATTTAAAATACAATTAAACCATTAATATTTTCATAGAGTTGTGTTGCTCAATTTTTAGATTTTGGAATCCTTTACTATAAGTTCGGACTTTACAGAACTAAGAACTGAAAAACACGAGCGAAGTTCTGCTTTTGAATTCCAATTATTCAATGAAGAGTTTAATGGTAAAGTTATTGATAACGGGGATTCTGGTAAAACGAACTTCAACCCAACGTCATCCCTAAAAAGTGAAGATCTAAGCGATCTTCCCTTCAAACTCAACTTAACGGATAAAGAATTGAAGGTTCTTTTTGCTCAATTTTATTCACTAAAATTTTTCAATATATATTTTATTCTATAACTTAATTTTCATTCAAGAGTCCGTTTGCAGTAGTTACAAGGACAAGGTTACGCCTAATGGAGAAATTGTAAATTCACAAACGTTCTTTTAATACTCTAAATCAGTAGTGATAATAATCAACCTTTTTTTAAGAATTTTTGGTCGATCTTGTAATATCCTTTATCACAAACTTTGTATTTATTTCTTCCAGGTCTAATTCACTAAGACTATTAGAGGTATTTGAGCAGTTTTTCACTAAGACTATTAGAGGCATTTGAGGTCACCTCTTTCTCCATTACACTTACTCTCTTTATTTTTATTCGTTTAAATGCGCTCATGTTTATTATAAGTTGATTTATTTTTATCCCAAAAAAATATCAAAAATGGAAAACTTTTGAATAAAAATGTGAAAATAAACATTTTAAGCTTAGTTGGTTGCATACTACCATTAAAATTTTAAAAGTAAAGGTAGATGAGATTCATTGGAATTCTCTACTCTTGAGGAGATGGTATAAAGCAGAAAAATAAATACTCAACATCATATATTATCTATAAAGGCTCTTTAAGCTTTTATAAGTGTAATTAAAGTTCTGAGAGAATTTCATTCTAAAACAAGTATACTTTGTTTATACCAAAAACTTAGAATGTGCCTTTGAAAGTTTATGTCATAATTTTGTTCACTCATGATCATCTAAAAATTGTTCCAAAAAGTTTGAGAAACGAAGCTTTATCTGCAACCAGAGTATCTGATTAGAAGAATTCAGCTCTGCTAATCCTCTGATCAAGGGTATGCCATTATCGAATACCTAAATTCATACACGCTTAATATTACATTTAGCGAAAAGCACGAATTATTTTACTTACTTTGGTTTATATCCAATCTATTCATATCGCTTATACATCCGATGTAAATTGTCTTACTTTTTTTATACCTTTATTTTTTTTACAATATACCGGCTTAGCTATGACTAATTTTTTAATTCAATATACTCCCCTGCACAACAGTCTATGAGTAAAAATAAAAGTAAAGTTATGCTGTAAACACTAAAATAAAATCGTTGCTCAAAATTTAAATATGATAAAAATAAAATCACTACAAAATATATTGACCAGCGACCCACCGATAAGGGGGCAGGGTGGCTTTGCTCCCTCCCCCCCCCCCCCTCCTACTCCTGGTATTTATTTTGCCCTCCTGAAATCACTTACAAATGTATACTTTTCTTATAATCGTGGCTCCATTAAAATCAGTTTTGCCTCCTCCCCCTGTACTTGGGAGTCCGGCAACGTGGCTGATTTTAACTTTATCTTGAAATGTTTCTTCTACTTTTTGACAGGCGAAAGAAAGCGTTGTGCTTCCATTTGCTCATAAAAGAAATAATCAAACTCAAGCTCAAATCATTTACTATCCTGACAAAAATGATGATTTGGATGAAGAAGATCCTGACGATGATTTAGAATTTTAACGCATTTAAAAAAGATTTTTTTCCTATTAAATTTTTTGTTTAACAACTTTTATAATTATTTTAAAAATATTTTAGGATTCTTGAGTTCTTAAATAAATTTTTAAAATTTATATAAATATACAATTATCCATTTTTTGAGTTTTTGATTTGAAATAAATAATTAATTTTATTATTGGGTTAATAATGGTCTTGATTGTTAAACTGCATAAAAGAAAATTAATACGACTTTTACGTATGAAAGAAATGTGGCAAACAGCATAGTATATATTGAAGGACTTGATATGAGAATGTCCAGATAAATGATGCTTTATTAACCCTTTCGTGACCAGTGTATTATATATGATACATAAACAATTTTACCTTCGTCTGCTTTTTCAAATAGTGAATCTTCTGCTTTTTAATAAATATCGTCTGCTTTTTCTGGTCACGAAAAGGTTAATGCTAAAAATGATTAAGAATATTTGAAAATCGTATTACACTTCATAGTAAAATATTGGAAGTTTTATGACAATGAGTTTCTTGTAACTACGGCGCTTCCTCTACGTTATTACATCTTAAATTCCTCAATATTTATTTTCCCATTAATTTGAAAACTGTCATTAGAGCTTTTTTCTATTAAGCTAAATTTTATAAAATTCCCTGATCTCTTCAGAGAAGGATATGATATTTAAAAAATAAGAAAACAAACGAAAAATATGAATTAAATAAAATGATAATGGAAATATCGTTTTATTGTCAAGCAATTAAAGCCTTTATGTTTATGAGAAAAGGCTCTTGAAATTGCGACATAAGAGTATGATACACGAGTAGTATAACAACCTATTGATATCGATAGCTTAATTTGTAATTTCTCATTATTAGCGTGATCAATCAGTCAAATAAAAGTAAGTTTATTTGAGAATGAGTGAGAATTTCCTTTGCAAGGAAGTGATTCAGTGAAAATGTAGAATTTTTCTTAGATTTTCGCAATACAATCGATAAAAAGTTAAAACTCAGTGAGCCTACATAACGCCACCGTCGGGTACTGTTGACTTCGGGTGTAGCGTTCTACATATGATTTATAATTTTTAGATGAGTTGTTTCCCCATTTTGCTAGTAATTTTACCACTTGGCAGGGGTTGGACCATAAATCAATGGATTCTAATGTTGTGTGTATGTGGGGATAATTGAAGGGATGATATGTTGTGTGTACTGTTGCTACACAGTACAGTGGATTAGTGTGTGTTTTTATACTTTGTGTTTTGTAAAGATGAATCATTTAGTTCTTTTCCTATCATTTGGTATCTTGATAAAAACAAGTGTTATAAAAAGTCTAAATCATCCTTATCCGGGGTATATATAATACGGATTTGTGATTGGCAAAAACTTAATTAAAAAAGTCAACTTATTTGCCCGCTTGTATCGACCTATAAGCAAAAGGATTGAAGCTGGATCGAATCCAAGACCTTGTGGTATCGAATCCCAAAAAATTGTCGGTCTTCTCACAAAGACTTATAGTAATAATTTTTCTATAAACCTAGTGCTCATTATCCTTGAAAAACTTCAAAATTACCCCCATGATGTAATTTACTCGCACTTTGGGAACAACCACACTAAGAAGTTAAAATATATTCATCGTCAATGTCGAGAAGGGCTACATCCAGCACTGTGCCTCTAATCATTTCAGAATTGGCGCCATCCTAGGGTGAAAATGATCCAAATAATCAACTCTATATGTACATATTCATTCGATTTAGTTATTTTATTGATATATTCTAAAAAAATTTCGATAGTTTGAATATATTTTATTGCTAAAAATGTTTATAAAATAGGCCTCCATTTTGATGAGTTAATTTTGCAAGCTATTTCGACAAATTTCAATCGCAATTCTTTCTCTGAAGTATTCCATATTATTCTAAATAATAAGAAAAGTTATAATAAAAAAAAGCTAAACATAAGAAAGATCGGATAAAAATTATAGATTATTAACTTGGATTAGGAGAGGTTTTATGTGGGAAGACGACGTCGAAATTAATGGCAATTAAAAAGTATGAGTATTTTTAAATATTTTGCTAAATATTTTCAAGAAGTATATTTTCCAATAATAATAATTAATAGGATGAACTTTAACCGAAACAAAATGGTCATATCGGATGGTTTAGATTCATACCTTAATCCAGGCACAAATTAAGTTTTTACTAAAGCTTAGCTGCATTAGATATGCCATTTTAGTTAAAACTATTTCTTTAATTTTTTCCCAATTCAGCTTAGTGTATCAAAATGGAAAAGTTTAGTTATAGTACAGAGTCTAAATGCTTTACTGAGAGGACTTATTAATGGAAAGTTTGTATTAATAGAAAACAAATAGTAAATATTTAAGCAAATAAAAGACTTTTGTTTTAATACTAAAACATTTACTATTTGATTGACAAAGTAGAATTTAAGAAAGACGAAATAGGACCAAAACTGCTATATACACTTAAGGTTGAGTATACTTTGGAATAGTTTAAAAAGTTCTCATTGGTTATTTATCATTTGAAGAAAGTTACTTGTGAAAATGATAAGGATTCTTTTCTACTCATGTATTCTGCGAATTTCATTATGAAAACGCCACAATCAGACCCATTCAGTTGTTGAGGCGCATCCTGAAAAAGATAAAACTTGGAAATTAACATTAAAAATAAAAATATTTTTTACTTTTAGTTTTTTTATAGTTACTATCATTCTCTCCAATCCTTTATAAAAATTTTTTTATTCAATTTGACTTTTTTTATATATAAAATTCAATATTTTTTTAAAGCAAGTTTTGGAAATTTTTTGATTAATTTACTTATTGATTCAAATCTATCTAAAAACACCAAGTGAGTTTCACACATAATTCAGTATATAAAGAAAACATTTCAATAATATAAATTATGTGATCAAATTTGTTTTATATATTGCAAAATTATAAAAATTTACGATCACACATTAGCATCCCACTAATGGGATAATGGGCAGAAGACGCAAATTTATTCTTATGCATACATCCTCGAATGTTTTCTAAATTTCGATATTGTCATTTATATAATGCATGTATAATTGGTTGTAGGCGATTTATTGAAATTTCAAAATGCATAAATTAAGCATATCACAGTATTCACTTTGATCAGGCAGCAAAATTGAAAATTTGAATAAATTGCCGTTTACCGTATAAATTGTGCTGTCTAAAGCTGTAATAACAGCTGCATTATATATTGTCAAAAAATAAATGCTTCCTCTTTATAATGCCTATACATTATGTGTTATAAGTTTGTTGTGTTGTGCTACAGTACTTATATATCACTTTTTGACGTGAAATTTTTTAACATTTTATTTCTTCATTTTGTTTCTAGTTTTTTGTTTTCAATGCCATTGCGTAAAGTTTTAACTGTAAAGGAAGCAGAAGGTTTTTTAGAAGAATTGAACGAAGAACCGTTACTTGATGAAGTGGAAGTATCCTTATTGCCGCCCTTACCCGATGCCCTAACTGATGAAGAAAACATCTTAGAAGACGATCTTGAAAGTTTATCTGATGTACGGGATGTCGCTGGGACTATTGAAGTTTATTACACTGAAAAAGATGCATCACTGAACTCTTCATCGACGTTACAAGTAGAGAATCAACATATTTTTAAAAAAATGCGACCTAATTTTAAAACAACAGAAATTGCTTCTACTCTTAGACTTGAAGAAAATCTTGAAGTTCATTTTTGTGAAAAAACTAAAGTTGAAGCATTTGAAGAACTTTTCTCAAGCAATGTTTTAGAACTAATTATTTCTCAATCAATTTTATATGCTAATCAGAAAAACAATATACTGTTTTTTTCATTGACAAAAGTGAGTTGAAAGCGTTTCTTTCCATTTTGATGCTGAGCGAATATCATAAACTTCCAAATGAAAGAATGTATGGGAACAAGCAAAAGACACAGCTTCCAATTGTTTTCAATTCAATGTCTCAAAACAGGTTTCTTGAAATAAAACGTTATCTTCATTTGAATAATAATTTCAAAGTTGACAAGAAAGTTAGAATGTTTAAGCTTACTACTTATCTAAATATGTTGAAAGACAACTTTAAAAAATTTGGAGTTTTTTCCTGTAATCTTTCTATTGATGAAATGATGATTAGATATTATGGGCATCATCCATGTAAGATGTATATGCGCGGCAAGCCCATAAAATTTGGCTACACATTTTGGTGTATTGTATCCAGGTGGTTATTTGTTTGATTTTATACCGTACTGCGAAAAAGAGGAAAGAAGAATTGGATCTTTAGGAGAGAGCGTGGTAAATGATTTGACAAAAACAATTGATAAGAAATACGCATCAAGTTATTTTATTTTCTTTGATAACTTTTTTTCTGGGTATGGAGTTATGAAAAAACTGAATGAAAGTGGAATAAATGCAACTGGTACAATTCGTGAAGTACGAACCAAAAAATGTCCAGTAATGTCAGACAAAGAAATGAAAAAAAGACAAGAGGTTTTTATGATTTTAGATTTGCTATAGTAAATAATTTGTTCTTCATAAAATGGCTGGACAATAAAGCCGTCATGTTGGTTACAAATTATGACGGCATTGAGCCACTTGAAAAAATAAAAAGATATTCGCGAAAAGATAAAAGAGAAATAACTCTTGAAGTTCCGCACCTTATATCTAGTTATAACGCGAACATGGGTGGAGTAGATTTATTAGATAAAATGATTTCTCTCTATAGAATACGTATTCGATCTAAGAAGTGGTGGTGGCCAATATTTACACAAATGAGAGATATTACAATAGTTAATTCATGGAGACTTTATCAAATTTCCCATAAAAGTCAAAACTACATTTCATTGCTTGACTTCAGAAGAAAAATAACTTTATCTTATCTTTCTTCTAATGTTAAAAACAGAAATTATCTTTCTTCTAATGTTAAAAACAGAATAACCAAGAGTAAAGTCCCAGATGAAATCCATTTTCACATGATGATCATTACATTGAATCAAGAAATACTCAACGATTGTGTAATTTTTGTAAAAAAAACACCAAAAAGTATTGTACACCTTGTGATGTATTATTACATGAAATATGTTTTAAAAAATTGCATTCTAAATAACTTTTTTGAAAATTTTTACATATTAAAAAATAGACATTTTTGTGCCCATTACCCCAGAAGTGGGATGTAAATTTTTTCAGAGCGTGTTAAAAAAATTATTTTTTTTTGCTTTTAAAAACTTAATTATACATTTTGAAGTTCATTCGTAAAAAAATAAGATCTATAGTTCATTTTAATATATAATTGGCAATAATGGGTTAAGTTCCAAAAATGTTTGGACTATATTAATTTACTATATAGTATTAAAGCTGTTCTTTTCAGTTCAGTGTGCTTTGAAGAATCCTTAGAACAAAGAATGCCCGTTTATTAGTTATTATTATGACTTAACCAACCTGTTGCCTTGTTTGTGTAATACAATTTAAAATCTTATGAGAAATTAGTTTAAAACTAATGAAAATAGGAACTCACGAATCTTATATCGAAAGCCTTTGCAAAATTTAAGAAATACAAATACTATGTATTTGTATTTAGATTGTTTTTGGCTTCCATGAATCTTTTTCAAGAAAAAAGGCTACAATAATGATTTAGGTCTTACTTACTCACGCATATAATATAAACCTTTGTGCTTGAAAAAGGTTTGGGGAACGAAATATTTGCACAATAAAATTGCCATACTCTTTGCCGTGGTTTGACATTTAACAGAAAATATTATGTTTTTATTTTTCAATGTTTATATTTATTTACTGTATTAACTTTTTTAATCTATACTTATAAAATTTTTTGGTGTTTTCAAATTATTTCATCGACAAAAAATATATATTTGAATTCTCGTTATCTTAAAAAATTTTCACTCGTTCTATAACAAAATATAACACAAGTTCTGAAATGGAATTAATTAACTAATTAAATAACCAACTAAGAAACTAAAAATAAAAAGATATTTATTTTGAAATATAACCGTTATAAATTTATTTTATAAAAAAAATGTTGATAAAAAATAGATCTAAAAAACTTATTTTTTAAAGTAAATTGATATAGTTTACTAAGAAATCTTTTTAAAGTATTTATTTATGTAATTAGTGAGTTAATTAACTTGAGAACCAGAATTATGAAAACGTACCAATTTTTTTAAAGAATAGAACACATTAGAAAGCCAACATTTTTTGTACCTAAAAAGTTAATAAAAACAAAAATAAAACAATATTTAAAGTTTGTTAAAAATGGAAGCAAGCTTAATTTTATTTTAAAAAATAAACATTTATGTACAAGTAACAGAAATCACTTTTCAGACTTTTTCTCAGAGATCCTATAAAACCCATTTGCACAATCGAGGTAAAAAATTCGATTATCCTAATTCATAAATTTTTATTAAATTTAGCGTAAATGCTCAAAAATAAATAATGAATGAATGTCTGAAAACATTGCAGCCTGAAAATATTTCTTTCAACTAAAAAAAAAGCTTTTGAAAAAGATTAGTGGTTCTATGCGACCTCATGGCTTTTATAGTGATAAAAAAAGCATGTCAAAAAACGATAAATTTTAAATGAAATAAATATAATAACATTTTCGGCCAAATTTTCGGGTACCAGGATAATTTACTGTGCATTCGACTAAAATCAAAATATTTCTATTTCAATAACCATGATTATCTCCTTGCCAACCCCCTTTAAAACAAAGGTTATCGAAAACAAGAGATCATGGAAAAAGTGAAAAGAAAACTCACAAATACACTTCGAAGCTTCCAATCTTGAAAACGATAGTATTTCTTCTTCACCAGCGCTTCCTTTTTCATGTAGCCACTTCGATTTTTTGAATGGAATATAGAAGGATAAAGAAATGGAAGAAAAACTTACTCTATTATTTCAAGATATGAACTGCCATGCGTTTGATATAACGAGTCGAGATACTTTATCTTTTTGTGCATAAAATCGATCGCCTAGTGAACAAAAAAGTCACGATTACAACCAGTTCACTTAGTTATACACAGATATTTATAGACTAAAATAATAACTTCACTCTCAACTATATAAATTAACTAATGCATAATATGCAAAGGAACTTGTAATCATTTACGAGAGCGTTATGTTGAGGCGTGAGTAAGATTATTATCTATCTAGATGCCTGGATTTGATAGTGCATAGTGGCGGGTTCGAAACCAAAATGCAACCCACTCTGTTCATAGTTTAACCCAAGAGGTTCAATTTTGCCTTACGGATAAAAAACGCACCATGCCGAGCCTTAACATTAAATATGCTAGAAATGAAAATAGGAATACTTTTTAAATATTGGGCAAGAAGAGTGTCTGTAAAGATCCTTTAACGGAATCTATCCAAATCCTTTCTGCAAAATAAAAAGCTTTGGACCTCGCCTTGCCACAAATAATTTTCTCTTGTATCAAAGTCAACTAGACAATGAATAATGTAAAAAAACTAAAACATCATTTCTGTTATTAAATCTTACAAGATTAACTTCCTCAACCTTCTAAAGCTAAACGACTATCTCAAACAAGGTAAATTTAGGTGGGAACATAATTAGAGAATAAAAAGAATTACAAAAATAAATATGAAATTTGTATGTGAAATTTAAAGAACTTTGCTAAGTAATTTTTAAAGTGAAAAATCGCTACAGAAATGAAGTTATTAAAGGAAAAAATAATATAACTTCATGCTCTAAGACCTAAATTCAGCCGAACTTCTACTAATTATCCAACAACTTGTTAAAAATTTCAGATGTGAATAGAGAAGAGTTGTCAAAAAGTTTTAATAGTGCGAGGTGGTACGCTGTAGCGTACCAAATTTTTCCTAAAGGGGTAAAAAAGTTCAGCCTCTCAGCGACATCATACATCCCTAAATCCCGATAGTGTCCAGCTAGTGTATATATATAAATTACCAGCAAGTACGCTAAGTCGTTATCTGTTTAAAATCCCGCTAAGCAAAGGATTATCGTCCGAGCTACAGGCGTAGATTCGTAGCGTGCTGGTTGTAACAGTAGACGGACGGAGGTATTAATATATTAAACAAACAATCTACTTCCGTTGGTCGGCTTGTGTGCAGTACACTTGGGCATGCGTTTTCGGCACGTAAATACGTTTGCTATTTATCTCGTTTTATTTTCTGTGCAAAAACGGGACGCCCAGAACAACGAGAATAAGATCGAAAAAGATCCGCCAAATCATGCCAATCAATTCTAACTTTTATGAAGAGTTGTTTGTTTTTTAAAACTAATATTGATGATATAGGAATATTCAAATAATATAGATATTGAATCGAGATGAGGCTGTCACCAATCGAGATGAAAGAAATCAAGATATACCGGAAGAAGCAATGGGGGAAACTGTAAACAATGAACCAATCGATGAATCAAAAACTCATGACCCACATCCACCCTTAGACGAGAACTCTAATTTCTCAGAACATAAAAAACCGCCAAATAAAGCAGAAGCCCCAGATTATGTTGATGTGTTTCCAACTAGAAAGTCATTAACTTTATCAGAGTTAGAAAATGTTACTTTGCTAACTAGCACTTGGAATAGCGAAAACTTCAAATTAAACACTAAAGTAGTCTGCGGGCAGGGAAGCAGATGCTAATCAGAGTGGTAGAAAGCGCCGTGGTTTCGTTACTACACACTTTTTTCTACAGATACCATCTACTGTGTTTATTGTTTCTTGTTTGAGCAGGAATCAAAATGGTTCATAATGCGTACTGGAAATTGGTCAAATGTCTTGCAATTGGTAGAGGATAAGAACAAATATTCCGAGAGTTATCGTTCTGCAGATGTTCGGGCGCATGGTTACATTCAAGAATCAAGAAACGCAACTGCGAAAATTAGGGCTCAGTTCAATGAGCAGGTCAGGAACAGAATTTCACACAACTGTAAAATAATCTGATCGATTGCAGAAGTATTACTCTTAATGGCAAAGCAGAACATGGCAATTCTAGGACACACTGCTGAACAAAGTAACTTTTCTGCATTTTTCAACCACAGAGCAGTGTAACAAGGTGTTGAGTGATCACTTAACATCGACAAAGGGAAACGCTAAATACACATCACCGGAGATTTAGAATTAACTTTTGGACCTGATGGCCAAACAAGTATTAGAGTCAATCATCCAAGATTGCAATGTCGCGGATTATTTCATATTTATTGCTGATGAGTCAACTGATGTTGGAATGAAGGAACAAATATCTGCATGTGTTCGTTTCATCCATGATGAGAACAATAAACATACTCTGCAGAAAGAGTTTCTCAAATTTATTCATGCTGATGGTGATGCAACTGTTGAAGCCTTGTAAAATAAATTCATTGAAACTTTGAATGAGTTGAACATCGAGATTGAAAAAATGCGAGCTCAAGGGTATGATGGTGCAGCAGTGATGAGGGGTCACGTATCCGGTGTACAGAATAGGATTTGAGAACGCTATCCTCTAGCAAAATAGTTCCATTGCAGAACACATGTGTTCAATTTGTGATTTGGCCATTCTTCTGATGTGAAGATTGTTCGAAATGTTTTGGAACTGTAAAGAAGTTTGCCATAGCCTTTGAGTATTCAGCTTAACGCAGTCTTCATTTTTAAGAACAGCTTCAGCAGAATGAAGAGGTGAGAGAACAGATGGGTGATCGCACAAAATTAAAGCCACTCAGTGACACAAGGTAGGCCTCCCGAGCAGATTCTGAGTGTCTTGTTAAAAGCTTTTGACGTGACTGTTGACGGAGAAAACGGAGATATCAAAGCTCGTTCCTTAGCTTCTGCAACAACAAATCGTTCTTACCCTAGTTGTACTTGAGGATATCTTCCAATATACTCGTCTGGCAGTTTTCAAAACCAAGCCTGGATCTAGTCGAAGCATCCAAAGAAGCAAGTGCTTGCTTATCAATCTTTGAAAGAGTGAGAAATGATGAAAAGGTTTCGAATGATCTGTACACTAAAGCACAGAATTTTGCTGCGAAATAAGATGTCACCCCAAAGGAGACACGAACAGTTAGACGTCAAGCCCACGAGATAAAATAGAGGCAGAAACAGGTATGCATACTAGAAAAATGAAATGCTCTTCACATTTCTTGATTATCTGATCAGAGAAATGCGTGACAACTTAGTGGCTCCACTCGCAGGATTTCAAACTCGGTACTTGATGCCAAACTCACTATCAGATTTAACGGAAGTTAACATAGACAACATCTACATGATTGTTGCGTGATTTTGATGCAACTAAAGAGCAAGGTGGGGCCAAACCAGGAAAAATAAGACTTGCTTTTAGAAACGTTGGATGCAACCAGAAAGGATTTATATCCATGTATCTATACCGCAATCACCACACTACTCCCATATCCAGTCTCTGTCTTAAAAGCTGAACGAAGTTTCAGTGCCTTGAAGCGCATCAAAAGATGTTTGAGAAACACAATTACACAACAGAGATTATCATCCTTGGCGCTTCTACATATCCACAAAATGCATCCTGTAGACCTACCAAGAGTGGTTCGAGAATAAGCTTCCTTAAATTAGTCTCCGCATGAACTGTGCTTAGTGATCTTAAAAGAAATTATTTATTCAATCAAATGTATACCAAGCGTCTTCCCACAGGTAGTTAAACCTGCTTACTATCAAGCGTACCACTTTGAAAATCTTGGCTAGGTCCATGTAATGGTAATCGCACTACAAACCCAGTTTTTTACTGGTTAATAAATGTTAGTCTTTGTGGAGAAAATTATTTCGCTTTTAAGGGAGGAACAAGAAGCAATGAGATAAATAAAAATTCATAGCTAAACTGCTCAAATTACAAAATATTTTTACAGGATTTTTCAATCACAAAAAAACAATGGAATGTTTCTTGGTAGATTATGGAGTTTCCAAATCTAAAGCAATTGTCCCTTTAGGCAAGGCCTAAAAGAGGGCCATAAAAAGATGGCATTTTTAGATATGTGTTCTTGGGAATTCAAATAACCAAATTTTGGTATTATATATTTGGATACAGAACTAACATAACAATCCCAAACAAAAAATCATAGCCAAAAATGTGAAATTTTATTAGATGAAAAGAGTGCCGTTAATTTATTTTATGTAAAATAAAGCGACTTACAAGTAATAAGTATGAAGTTACAAGACTCTACTTGTTATTGCTTTAATTTTCAATCAACAAGAAATGAGTAGTAGGGCGTCGGAATGGGATGAAGGCAGGGCATGACAGCACTGGTTTACTTCTAACTTCAGACCTGATATGAAGCTCTATGTTAAACTTGTCTTTATATAATACCAAACAAAATCATTACATATTTTCGTTTCCAAAACTAATTTCTCTAAAAGGGCTGATCCTAAACATATTTACTACTTATCAAACCAAAACGATTATGAACAACTCGAATAAGTGTTGACATCTATGTAAAAAATAATGTAGTAATTTTTAGATTACGATTAAGATCCAGTGACAGCTCGCGTGAACAGGAACAAAGATGATGTCGTAAGAAAAGATATCAACTTTACGAGTTCGTCTTTTGACTAGGTCGTAGCCTTTAGCTCGAAGTGTGGAGAAGAAATAGGTATCGAAGGAGAAAACTTTTGGAAAGTTAACGTTTTCGTCAGAGCGAGAAACAATCATTCTCATGTAAAAGTTTATTATCTGAAAATATGTAAAATAAAGTTAATGCCTCAAAGTCAAAAAATCGTCATATTCACTATATGGGCCGCCTAATTACATAGTGAGGAGATATAAAGATACACTACGATCACATGAATCTTCTTTGAATCCTTCTTAAACTTCGCAAAAATTAAAACTAGAGTATTTAGATTTGTAAGCTGATTTTCAAGTTATAGAAAAGAATGGGCCCAGTTCTAAGAGATAAATAGCTTTTAAATTCTATGCCCTACATATTTTCTGTTGATCACAACTAGGGATTGAATAGTGAGGAAAATAGATATGTTCTAGCAACAAATTTCTTCATACATTATTGAAATATTATCAAATTATAGACGAAATTTTTCAGAACACACATCATATTTTATTAAATATATTAGAAGACTACAAACCTTGGGGATTCAAAATGATCGATTAAAGAATTATTTTATAAAACAAAAATTTCTCTAAAAATATTTTACGATTATTATATATTTGATTTCAAAAAACAACAAAAAATTTTTACTACATTATTGTGAAAAGTTGCAAAAATTTTTACTATGAATGACAAATAGTTCATATTAAAGGGTAATCTAAATTAAGGACAGTTTCAGCTAAAAACAAAATTCATATCCTAATTTGCAAGTATGAATCACTTGAGCGAAGAACATGACACCCTTTTTACTCTTTTTCAACATATAAAAGTAGCAGATACATAATTTATATAATAAAATTTTATATAATAAAAGGTTAATATGGTCATAGAAAGAGGGAAATCAATTTCAGAAGTGAACATTTATATCCTTTTGAATTTACAATCAAAAAATAGAGACTTATTGGAGAAATTTTGGACTTAAAAGAAAATTTTATTTATTGTCCAAAAAGATGCTTTTGATCTGAACAATTCATCACTATGGATGCAAGGTGAAAGTTGCACAAAAGGTTATCATAAAGATTTTAATGAGGGCAACTGTGTTTAATACTAATGGGTGTTCTTTATATCTCAGACCAGATAACGGCCGCACAGTCTCTATCAGGAACGTTGATTTGGATAACAGATGGATTATGCCTTATAACCCTGGAAATACCAGACACATATAAATTCAGAAGATAGATAGGAATAAATGGGTCAAAAATCTTTCCTCAAAAAAGTTTATTAATAAATAAATGACTATTTTACAAAGTAGCACTAATTTTATCCCTAGAAGCAATAACATGAAAGATATGGATATAATTTGCAAGGTCGAAAACAATTAACAATGTACAAGAAAATATAAAAACAATGTAAGATATGAAATGCTGATTTCCTTCCTAATTAGGAGGATGTCACTATTTTTGATGAAGCTAGCATAATCATTAAATATCCTCTTAAAGCATTTTAAAGAATATTTAGGAATATTAGTAACAATAATGTACCATTTACCGGAAAAATTATTCTACTTGTTTGAGATTTCCGTCTAATCTTGCATGTTGTGAAAAATTATTCAAACATGATGAAAATGTTCTTACAAATTGCCTTTGGTTCAGGTCTTTCAACTCTATACAAATATGAACGATGCTGACAGAAAACATAGGTTTTTAGAATGATTTCTTTCTGTCAGAAATGGTCAGCTACATGTTAAGTATAACTTTTACACATTGTATTGAAGTATCCAATAATGTGTCTTAGCTAAAAATTATAACATGATTACATCTGCTTTTAGTAATGATGGTGTTCACATTGCAAATAAAGTCAGCATTATTAAAAAGCAAACGCTAGGGGACTCTAAAATATGCCATGGCACTGACTCTGTGGTCACAGATGATCAAGAAGTGAATCTCTATTCAATTGAGTTTATCAATTCCTTGAAACCATCTTGCATGACTGATTGAAAAACATTTTTGGTGGCACGATATTAGAATGGTACTTCCACATTTAGCCGAACACAAGTTTGGTCAAAAGGACATTTAGCAGAACGAAGAGTTGATCCAACAAAACTTTTACCAAATAGACTTTTGGCAGAGCAAAATTTTTCATAATGGCCATTTGAGCGAAAAAAAACATGTGAACGAATATTTCTAGAAAAATGTAAATACAATTTGAAATATTTCTAAACTTGTGCAACCAATAAAAAATGTTATTTTGATGTTAAAAAAATAATTTAACAAAGATGCTCACACTAACTTTCATATTTTTAATAAACTTTTTGTCTAAAAAATTTATTGCAAAAAAATTAATAAAACAATAAATTTATTTAAAAGAAATATTTTTCAATCGACTAAACGTCAAACAGAAGAGTGAGTGAATGTCATCCTTTGTTGAAAAGCTCTGTACCATCCTTCTGAATTTTTTTTAGTTCTTAGAAGACCATGTAATTTCTTTCAAGAACATTTTCCTTTCTTGCAATACAGTATACTAGAGAAACTGTATGATTTGCATCCAGCAAAACATGTACAGTATATAACTGAAAGCCAACAGGGCAGACTCAAAAGTTCCATCACATAACCAGTGGTCTTTTAAAGCATAAATTTATAAATTTCAAGGAGTTTTTAAAATGATCAGATTGTAATTTCATGAATAACAAGGTTTTCTCCTCTAAATATTTTCTTTGGGTCGTCAGTTAAAACATTTCCGTGTGGTGCAGTACGTGTTAAAGATTCTCTCTTAGGAAGAGTACTTGCAGCATTGAGTGGATAAGTATTAGTGCAAATTTGTATAGTATCTCATGTTCCTTCCTTTGAAACTTCGGCTTTTTCTTTAATTTTACTCGCCGTTTTTAGGATACGTGCATTATCAGGCGGATGCGAGTGGTTACTACCTACTTCTTGAACAATTTCGTCGATTGTTTTTAGCCGTCCACTACATTTTCCTTTACGCTCACATCGGCAGTAAGTTACACTCTCTCCTCTTCTTTCAACAATTTAGGAGTAAACGTCGAGTAAGAGTTTTTTTCCACCACGGGCTGTTGGTATAATTTCCATGAATTTTGAAGATTAAATGTCCAATGTGCTTTGTAATGAAGAAAAAGAGAAGAACTTTATCAAAACAAATAAAGAGTTAATTTTCAAATAACGTGTAGTTGAACAAACATGCACATTGCACATATTAATCAATTTAGATAAATAGTTAGGTGAATATAATACATACGGTATAGTATAATTAAAATGTGTAATTAGGTGAATACATTACATGTGGTATAATTCATATGTGGTGTCAGATAAATGATAATTCATCATTATAAATTGATGTATTTCAGCCAAATGTCTCTTTGGTAAAATTATCATTCCGCCAGATGTCCTTTTCTTAAAATAATTTTTCGGCAAAATTTGGCTAAATGTCTTTGGGACAAATGTAAGTTCGGCCAAGTGTCTTTCGGCCAAATATATTTCGTTCAAATGTTCGGCCACGATTCGAATTATCACTCACAAATTAAGATAGAATTTATTTGATTGTTATCACTTGTTTTTATGGCTCTCCAAACTCCTAAATTTAAAATTAGACATTCCTAATTTTACGTTTATTGGGGACAATTTTTAAATAAAAAGACATTTAAGGCTTCAAGGAAAAAAAATAAATTTGTTGGTTTTGGACAAAGTTGTAAACATTTTTACATGCAATTTAAAATATAAATATTGTATTGAAGATGAGAATTACATTATCATTTATCCAACTGTTGTTTAAGAGAAGTAAAATGTCATCTTTTTTGATTTCAGCAACTTCATTCTTTGCAATAACTTCATTCACGTCCATATCTTCAATGCTACTCAGTAGATTCAATTCAGGCTCAGTTATTTCTTAAGTATACAAATAAAAAATGGATTAAAAGATGCCTTTTCATCTAAATCGTAAGGCATGCACTTCACTATTGTTTAAATGTTTTTAGGTTCAATTTTAACTTTTCTGAAGATTTTTAATTTTTTAAGATTCCCAATAGCATATAGCTAAAATATATTTAATTCAAAGAAAATATAGAAAAACTTTTAAAATTTTGATTATTCTTTAAGATAAAAAAAACTTTGATAAATAATAATTTAATCAAACGTTTTCATAAGCATTTTCTTTTATTTAGTTACCTCATTCTTAGAGACTAGTTAAATGTAATTTTAATTTTGACGAAGCATCTAAGGTATAAGTATCAGGCCTATATTTTTATATCATAAAAAGCACAAGTTAAAATTTTGATGTTCTACATAAAAAAAAGATATTGAATACGAGATGATTTAAAGTCATTCATATAATCAAGCAACACAATAATTTTTACAATAATTGCACGCACATTTTTAGAACTGATTCTGAAACAAACATTTGAATTCCTATTCCTGACACTAACAGCGGCTTCCAAAGGTTTGGGGAGTTAAAATAAAATACTCAATACTTTTATCACCAAAAAATTCAAATTAAATAAATTGAAAATAGTCACACATGGTTATTTTGAAATATGTTACACGCCAACATAAGATCAGTAATCGTAATCCCAAACTTCGATTGAATAAATTTTTAGAAGAGAAAAGCATTTATAGCCAATTTTTTAGAATAGCAAATCCGTTAAAAAAAATTATAAGCATGATGCGCCTGCTAAGAGGAGTGAAATAGTGTTGCTATAGAAAATCAAAAATAGAAACACCTGGGAAAGTTTCAGGTAACACGGGAATATCATCTTCTGGCGCATCTATAAAATCAGGGTAGAGATCATGCTGCTTGTATCGGAGTTTTTCAACCGTGCTCAAAAGCTCATTCAACAATGCTTGATTTTCCTTCTGTTTGATTTTAATTTCTTCTTGCAAACTTCTATCGTACTCATCAATAAGATTTTTCTTAGTTTTTCTGAAATTGTAAATCATGAATAAGAAAGTTCTATTAAAAAATTTCTCAAAAATACTTCGCATCAACAACGGAGGAATCAGTTGTCCTTTCTAAAAAATAATTTTGATATAAAAAAAAGTCTTTTAATGGGTATATGGATAAAAATAACAAGCAAACAATTCCTTTCATAAATAAGACATTTTTGTAAAAAAGCATAGATAGAGCAAATCTTGCTAACCTCGTAGTAATTACCGTTAATAGGCGTGAAATTACGAATTCTAGGAAGAGGGAGCAGGGACTGGGCTAAAAATAGTTTACTTAAACTTTCTGAAATTATTTTTGATTCATTTTACCTTTTGTATCAGGAAGTCCTTTTAATTATTTGAAATTTAATAGTAATTTGAAGAATATTTAGCTATCATATATGTATTCGGACCGTGGTTCTATGATTATATTACATCAATATATTTTTTGAAAGATATAAGAAATAATGAATATAAAATAACAAAAGGAGTTTACAGCTGTTATAATTCAAAAAAAACGATAAAATTTAAACCTAATTTAACGGAGTAATAAATACTTTTTCAAAACATGCAGATTAAATAACAGTATACCTCAAGTATATGATTATGAGAATAGAACATGGAATGAAGACTGATTTAAAAACATAAACCTCATAGTTATTTTTTACTTATTTTAAAACATATGGTATTAAACTGCCATAAGCAAACTATCCAGCTATACATTGTACCTTCGGATAAGATACTAGAAGCATCTTTAGGAGTTGTTGAAATCTAAAAGTATCTCGAAAGGTAACAACTACTGCTGGTAAATTGATTACCTATGGAGCCTTGTAAGGTAAACTGTCAATTAGCATGTAGGTTGTTTGTTTCACGTGCATGCATTTTCTTTAGAGAGATGACTTTTTTATTTTCAATGAACACACACAACCATTAATACTCGACATTACACTTGCCCCGTCACCCTCTAATCGATCCTACCTTAAGTGAAGATAACTGCAGGGATTTTAACAAATCGAATAAAAAAGGTTGTAATCGTGATCAAAACAATACTTTTAGCAGAATGGCTGATGTACTGAAAATAAATGAATAAGTCTTCACGATTCTTTTACAATCATCTATTAGGATTGGCTATCTGAAAGTAGGGTTTATAGCTATCACGAGATTGATAAATTCATGCCTTTTACCGCAGTTTCATTATATCCCCGATAGAAAATCTCAAATTAAAAAAAATATACAGAACTTTGAGAAATTTTTTAAATATTTATGCTTTTTGATGAAAATAGACTGGCAAACCGGACAAAAAGTTAAAAAAATAGATGTTCATTTTCGTCAACTTTTTATATAAAATTATATATTCATTTTATCTCATTTATTTCGTATTTTTAAACTAAAACTGTCCTGTTCTTTAAAATATAATAGTCATGTTATAAAAAATAATGTTTGAAAAGTGATGGTAAACAATTTTGGTTGGTTAATTGAAATGATCCATTGTTTGTTTGGTTTTTAACTGATTAATTAACTTATAAATACATAGAGAATATTAAAGACAAATGAAGAGAATTTTAAAAAAAAATAGGCATTACCTTTATCATTCAAGCTTGTTTTAATGTTCCTAAAAAGTATGAAATAAAAATGAAATTAAGAACAAAAGAAAATTTAATTACAAATTCAAATCAAGTTTCAAGTTTTGGAAGTCAAATGAAAGTGATGAAACGGAAGCACTTTGATCATCTAAGCTTTTACACAAACTTTGTAGTAAGTGGAGAATATATTTTCTCAAATCCTCCAATGAAACATCTTTATTACAGTCCTTATCTTCATTTTCTATGAGGAATGAAGTGAAGAGTTTCTTAACGAGTTCAATGAAGCTCCTAGCACATTCTTTAGGAAGTTTGTGCACCGGAAGGTGAAAATTTTCAAAGAGTAGATCTGAAGAGTGACAAACTTTAAATATACGCATGATGACTTTCAACTCACAGAGTATTTCAGGACAACTCTGTACCATATGTCCAAATTCTTGAGTGAGAGAATACATTTCATGCTGTTTTTTGGAGCTAATTGCGTTTAAGGAATAATCTGAATCAGTTTTCTCAACAGAAGAGAAGAGACTTAATTGAGATCTACGGCTTTGTCTAAGAAACGGTCGTGCCGCGAAAGGTTGTAACAGAACTAAAAAAAATACGAAATAAAATTTGTTCAAAATTATCACTTTACTTTAGTTACGAATAAGTTCCTTGAGATCAACATAATCTGAATTCTAAAAAATTCAAATAATAAAACAAATTTAAAAAGGCACCTTGAAGAAGTTAAGACATTTACAAGAAGAGAAAAAATAGAATTTATACATGCATATTGCATACCTTAGTTGAAGAATACTAGTCTTGAATATGAAGAAAATTTAGACTACGGAAAACTAGAAAAATAAGTTTCAATTACTCTTTTAAAATATCACAAAATGGTTTTCTTGCTCTGGAAGACCCATACATAATACTAATGTGCATAAAAATTCGCACAAAGATATCATTGCAAAAGTCTCTTTAGAGACTCTTAGCTCTATTCTACGCGTATATTAGAAATGAAATTTTTCATGCACTTTAAAAAGATGTTCATATCATAATTAGGGCAGTTAAAAGTCAACTTTTAAATTGTAATAGAACTTATTCTGTTAGTGTCTTATAGTTTGTGGAAAAGAAGCCCAGGTTATTAGGGCAACAAAATTAAACTTTTTTAATCGTGTAATATAGATTTTGTAAAATTTAACGAGTTAAACAAACAAAAATTTTGAAATTGCTTTTATATAATGAAGAGTAGTTCATATAGCAACTAAAAAGTAGAATTTTTATAATTATTCGATAGATCATTTTTAATATAGATAAAAAAAATATTGAATCCTCCATTTTCGAAAACATAAATAAAATAATTGAAAAATGTAATCTTCGAATCGTACAAGGAAAGATGCATTTGATTTATATATATAAATATGGAATTTGAAGATGATGTATGTTTGTAGTTTTAGTTTGTAGGTTGTTTGAAGCGCCATCCATATATTAGCCCCCTAAGCTGGTTTACATGCAACTGTACATCGCCCGATTATTATTGTATGTGGTATAAAAGAAAACAAAAAAAGGAAATCATAAACCTATGAAACTATTAGCTTTTGACTAAGGATCCCGTCTTTTCAAAAGAGAATACTTTAAATTATTACATGGTATATCTTACAATAATAATTGGGGAAAGTTATTATAGAAAAGTTTCTCAGGTCATAATAAAGTTAATGTCGTTAAGTCAATTTTTGAAAGAAAAATTACAAAAAATAATTTTTGTTGAAATAAGTATATACTCCAATGATGATGAAGAAAAGTAATAGGGTTAGATAACGCTTAAAAAGTTTAAGAAATATGTTTTAGGGGTAATATATAAGAAAATAAGAGATACTTGTCGTGTTCAAAACAAAATTCTTTTAAATTCATGAAATAATACAGAAAAAGAAATATTAATGTGATTTAAAAAAATTAAATTTATGATTCATACTTAGATTAATCAAGTAGTAAAGGTAAACTTTAGTGAAATTTTATCTTAAGTTAACAATATATACTTTATATTTTGTGAATTCATACTGAGTATTGGATAGGAAATGTATCATGATTCATGATGTATAAATAAGATATTAGTCTACTATATTATTTTCCTTCTCAATTTCATTTCATGCTATACATATCACGAAACCCACAAGAAGAGGGAGACTCGAGCGTAAAGATGATAAATAAATACTTTTTTATAAGGGGCGTGAGTAGGGTTGGTTAGATGCTGGATTCGATAACTCAAGGTCTTGTGTTCGATCCCGCATCAAGCCTGCTTTCCTCATAGTTCGATACAAGCGGCGCAATTGTGCCTTCTCGATGAAAACACCCGAGGTTACCTTTACCTTTTGGAGTAAATTGACACCATTTCTCTTTCTCCATGAATCGAGCAGAATATAGGATGAATTGCCTTACAGTATAGAAAATATAATGCAAAGAAAGCAAAGATAAAAATGCAGATAATTTATGAAACATCACTTCTTTCCTATGTATGCTAATAGTTTTGGTGCATTTTATCCAAGTCGGAATATTTTAGGTACTTATATATTCAAACACTTTTTAAAGGCCATTTTCAAATAACCATATTTTTATCTAGCTTTTGTAACTAGCATATCATATGTCTAATTTATAGATATTGACAATAGAATATGCATCTATCTACATTATACTGTGATATCATGAGTAGAGATTAATCTTGAATTAAGACCCGCTACCATCAAATTCTAAAGCCACCCCAGATAAATCTTTTTTCTTTCCACGCACTACATCAGGGGTGTCCAACACGCGGAAAAATAAGATTTTTTCTTAGATTATATAAATATCAATTTTTATCAACAATTACATTATAAAAATTTTAAAGTTTGATCAATATATTATTATTATAATTATCATTTTTTAAATCGTCTTTGAATTTGATCATTTTTTTTGACGAATTATTATCTCTTTTTGAATATTAAAAATCAATTATATATTGACATTTGTTTCATTTTTTTACCCTTTGATTTTTCTTACGCTATATTCACTTCATTTTTTAGATCTTCTTTCTGATTTTTTGAAAATTGAGTTCAAAACACTAAAATTAAATCAAAAATGAGATGTTTTGAAATATTACACTATGACGATGTTTTCAATTTATAAGGCTCAAATAGGCCAAATTATTCTTGAATTTTTGTCTGAATTTTTTCATAATCAGATGCAATCGAAATTTCATGTCGAAAATTTTTTGAAAATGGCGCACTAGTTGTATCAGTTGGGCATCCCTGCACTACATGATATTTTATTTTTATTTTTATACTTTGACGATTGTCAAAATACAGCCTCAAATCTTACCGCAAATACTTGAAAAACCATTTCCAATTGCAATCAAAATAAGAAGTTTTTTTAGAATTAATGTGTAAAATGAGTGAATTTCAAAAAAATAAAAATATACGCGTAACTGTTATTTCCGCTACACCATAACATCCAAAAACTAAATCGCCCAATTTTTCATTTTTTTACAATTAAAAAAATTTTTTTAATCCGCAGTGAGCAAATTGTGCATAAATCTTTTATTTAATATTTTCAGAAACAATAAATTGAATTAGGGTTTACTAACGTACATTTCATTAGCAATATTAATGCAAATATTATTCATTTAGTAAGTCTTTTAGAGAATTTACTTTCAATTGCTTACAACACTTGTATGAAAACTCAAGCGGAAAAGGCAAAACTCGGCCAATAAAATACTTTAATGCTCAAATGCCAAACTCAACGTCATAATTTCAGGTTGTATTTTAGGGTCTTAAGGGACATTTCATAAGATGTCGTTCCAGAGAGGTAAAGTCAATGCAAACACCGTCGCTGCATTAAAGACAAAATCGTATTTGAAAGGAAGTCGCATCTAAGGAAAGTTGATTTATGATTTTGAAAACTGATGATCATGATTTTATTGTAACTATAAATAAAGCTTTTACTCATTTTCGATCTAATCGTTTCTCTTAGAAAATTAGACAAGTTCCAAATGGAAGCGCCAAGTTGGTTAATTAGTTAGTTATTGCAAAAGCTGACAATATCAATACTAAAAATCTAAAAAGAAAAAGTTCGTCTAAGTAGAAATCATCCATTCGGAATGTCTTCAATCTTAGTTCGTCCATCTGGAATACAGATCTAGCAGGAGTGTAATAATCTTTAGCAGTAATTAGACCTAGTAAATTAGATTTCTTTTTAGTTAGTTAGTAAATTTGTATCAATTTGGAAACACGCATCTTTGGAACTTTTCACCATTTCAAGAAGCCTCTCAGTTAACATTGTTGATTACATTTTACATTTAGATCTCGTTTTCAAGAATGATTAATAATGAAATCCCAATCAAATCAAAAGATCAATCAAATCTTGTAGTGCAGAAAAACAAGTTATGAAGATGGCATATAAAACACTTCTTTTCGCGTACCTTTATTTTTAATTTTGTAAGAAAACAATTTTTAAGACGCTTTTTGATTCGGTTTGATCATTTAGATTTTAGAATATGACAACGGAATATAGAAGCCTTCTTTTTAAAAAAAAAAATGGTTTTTTTACTTTTTTTAGTTTCTCGTTATTTAAAAAAAATGAGTGTTTGGGGGGTATTTTTTTTTTTGAGGAAAAAAAAGGTGGTTTTTTTTATGGATGTTTTTTAATTTTTCAAATTTTTTTAAAAAAAATATTTTAATTTTTTTTTTTGGTTGAGTTTTTTTTAATTTTTTTTTTTTAATTTTTTTTTTGAAGGAAAATGCTAAAATCATTAATATTTTTGAAGAAAATGCTACATTAAAGAAAAAAGATGTTGAAGTTAAGTTTTCACTTAGCCAAACATTTTGTCTGATACATTGAATAATAAAGAGTTTTGGAGAAAGTTGGAAATATGAAGACAAAAAATATGAAAATAAAAAAATGATAACCCTTTACTAAGTTGATAGCACGCCTCTAACATCGTCACGTCAAAAAAAATTGCTCCTAAAAACACGAGAATTGATGACGATATTCCTTTAGTTTAGAACAAGGAAAGTTTTTTTGCAAAAGAATTTTGTTTAAAAAAAATCTCAAAATCATGGATAAATAGATTGATTGCATGGTATTTGGGAAATTCTTAAAACTAGAGAATCATTTGGATTGAATTTAAAAGCTGTTAATATGTTGAATGAAACTTAAGTCAAGGACGTTTTAGAAAAATATAGGCCTAAAGATATTTATAAATGTGATAAAACAGGTTTATTTTGGCGAATTTTAAAGAAAAAATTGCTTCGATTTTTAGGTAACAAACATCATGGTTCTAAACAACGAAAAACAAGGATAACAGAACTCGTTGCTGCAATAATGGATGGATCAGAAAAAATATTTTTATTTATAATAGACACAAAAATTAAGTAAATACCTGTTGAGTTTACCTTAATAAAAGAGCCTGAGTCACTAGGGGAATTTTTGGACAGTGCTTCAAGAAACTGGATAACAGAAAGAAAAAAGGAAAATTACATTACTGCCTATAATTAATAATTTAATTTATCAAAAACTCATCTTAAAAATATCAATCTCTCTTTTCATCCTCCAAACATAACTAGTTTGGTCCAGCAAATGGATGTTGGAAAAATCAAAAATTTAAACACCATTTCCGACATATTCTTTCCATTCGAAGATCGCCTGCAACTGAAATTGGAAAAGATCGATTCAAATAGACCTTGTTAGATGTTATGCTGGCGAACAGCGGTAACATATTTAAATATTTTCAAATGAAATAAAAGAAAATTAAAATGTTTATATTAGACTTCTCAAGTTAGAGACCTTGAGGAAGATAATTTTGCTACTAAATGGAGAAACTTTTCTTCACTGTTCCATCCAGCATTGGGGTGTGAGTAAGGTTGGTTAGATACTTGGTTTGGATAACTCAAAGACTTGGATTCGATCCCGCATCAAGCATCCTTTCTTCATAGTTCGAAACAAGAGGAGCAATTCTGTCTTCTCGACACGGTATCTATGTGTCTATAGACACTGGTGATAGCGATGCTATTGAAATTCAGTGATAAAGAAATTGTAGAATCAATATTTTTATCTCAATCGTGTCAAAATAACGAAAGGAAAGTTGACTACAGAAAGTTGAATTGATCAAAGTTTCAAAAATATGTTCGATGCTTTGAACACGAGTAGACGTTTCAATCTATTTGTTGAAGTCCCAGAGAATTTAAATAATTTTTGAATAAACGCTACTTAAGCAGTAGTCAAAATTCATGTAAGTGTAAGTTTTTCGATTTAGACGAAGTTTACTGTGTATATCGTTTTTTTTGTGTTTATAAGCCATTAACTCACTAGGTTCTAATTCAAAAAGAACCAATATGATGCTTCGCTTTGAGACGAGCATATGTACTAGAATAGTAAGTTGGAGTCATTTACTTCTTCATTCAAGAGTTAGATGTCAGAAGTTTGTTAAAAAAGTAGCAAAGCTGAAAGAAGTCTTTTATCTGTCTTATCAACCACTACATTTGATGCACAAGAATTTACATAATTATAAAGAACTAGCGGGTAATTCCTGCTTTTTCAATAGAAAAGGCAAGCTTTAAAAGTGCACACATCCTACTATGAACATACAGAGTCTAACCAACACCTGTAAGTATTAAAGCAGAAAATGAAGACAACCTTGCTCAAATGCCCCTCGTTTCAAATGCAAAGTTTCATTGGAGAATATGCAATGCTAACAGATGGCGTATTGTTATAAGAAATTCAAATTCTATTATATCCTGGACAAAGACGATAAACCCGGTTTTCTATTGAAAACGCTTGATTACTACATTCCTATCACGCGTTTTCTCCGTTAAATGAGGTACGCTCAAAGAAAATGTTAATCACAACCACCATACATTAATGAAATTTGTTCCTTAGATAACATTGCGATGAATGAAATATGAAGAATAAGGACGATGTTATTACAAGGTAATGAATTTTTTTGACAACGACCTCGCACGCATCTAATTAAACGAACTTTCATTTGGATGTTTCGTCTCATTTTTCCAAATCCAATTAATCTTATTGAATTAATTATCTTTATCATCTAAAAAACTTTTGTTTCTCGACATCGTATGTGTTTATCATCATCATCCTCCCAACAAGCCGTTAATATCCCTTGCAACCAACCATATGGCTGCCACCGTATGCATGATATGTTCATTAGAAAAAATTATCATCACGAATAACGTACTCGTCACATGTGATTCAAATATTTTTTAATGAAAAACATATAGGCGGTTGAAATTTTGCTTGAATACAACCAAACGTTATAAATAGCTAGATATTCTTTGTTAGTGGAGGCATAAATTTATAAACTATCATAATGTAATCATAGTTATTATAACTCCTATTATAGCAGTGTTAGATTTAAGCTTTTGAAGATTTGGGGTAACTATTAACTAAGACCTCTTTTCTCCAAAGGCTGGAATTATAATTACAAAATTTACTGACTAACGAACTAAATAAAATTCATAAATCAAAACAGATCATTATTAACATAATTAACAACATACAGTTTGTTTTTTTTTAATTGACAAGACAGTTGCCTAAAAATAAACGATTTCTTTTTTCATTTTATTTTATGGCAGTATTATCTTCAAAATAGCATAACTATGACTGCTCGCTATTCTTCAAAAAGGCAATTGGAATCTGTGTTAGATTACAAAAAAATTGCCTTAAACATGCCCTTTGATGACTTTCACGATTAAATACATCTATTAAAACATTCTCAAACATAATATATCATCGAACGTTGTAATTATAATGAAAGTACTTAATAACTCCGAAATAGAGTAATTTTCAGTTTTCCCAAGTTGTAAATGCTTGAATTTTTTTTTAAAGACTTCAAAAGTATTGAAAATAAATTTTCAAATTTAAGTTCAAGGTGCTAAGTGGTATTTCTACAGAGCAGATACAAGTCGCACTGATTGAAAAAAATATGAGCAAGAAAGGTTTGATGCTGAATTAGAACTTTAGATCTTTGAGTATTGAAGCAGCGCAACTAGAAACCTTACTCCCATAAAAATAGATATATCCTATACATATTATCAGAGTTGGGTCCGATTCTATATAATGATTATGATTCGGATTCTCTGAATCCTTTAATTATAACTTTGGTTTTCATTCTCATTTTTCATTTCTAAAATACTGATTTTGATTTTCAAAACACGATTCTAATTGGTTAAAATACATATTTGTAGATATTCACACAACACGTTAGCTAACTGTGTAAAAGAGGATTGCTTTAGTTTCCAGTAACTTACTGGATCATCATCTGTGCTGATGCATGATTCGCTGAATTATCCTTATAGTTGTTCGTCCTAGCTGCTAAACACGAAAGGCCAGGTATATTAGACTTCTGGCTGTAGAAATGAAAAAATCTTGCTCTACCCGTAGTTTCTACTCTATATGCGGATTGACATTTAATTGTGTCGCCTCGATAGGCAAGGTACTATAGAGCTCAGTTCTTAGTTTCTCATGAAACTCTGATTGTTTTCATGATGTATACCAGAGAAGCTTCCAGCGATAGAGTTAGAAAATGTAATTTTCTTGGTATCTTCTTATTTTGACAGATTCTTAAGGTAATGAAACGCCTTTGTTATAAATTTTCCCATAATTTTATAGAAATTTTAATTTTAATTTTAATAATTATTAACCATAGTTTCTATCTAAAATTAGTATAGGTACGTTTTTTATTTACTGAAAAGGGTGTTTAAGATTAATATTCTGTCTCATTCTTTTTGTACCATAATTTAGGCTTTCAAATAATCCAGAGTAAAAATAAATATTAGAAAAATAAGTGTTATATTTGATAATGGATAAATATAAGAATGATTAAATATGTTATACTAGAAAAAGGAGCCGCACTTGGGATAAAGCACAAACTATTTTTAGCATTTGATTTTTTATAAATTTTTAGAGAACTTTTAGGGCCTTCCGGAGACTTAAAACTGGGTTAAGAGCTACACAAGTTGTAATTAAGCAGTAGAACAATATTTTAATTTGTCATGTTAATAAAAATTTGGTAAAAAAATGTCTAGAAAAATAGGTAAATTGTTTATTGGTGGCAAAGATGTGAAAAGCAGTTAATTATTATTAGATTTTAAATTATTTATATGGTTATATGCTTTGTTAAAATAAAAATTTTGAGCTAAGTAATATCATTCTTTTAATAAATTTTAAATACAGCAAAAGCTTGTTATATCGAATTCGGATAACTTGAATATATACTTAACTCGAAGTTTTTACAAGGTTCCGACAATTTCCCATGTTAAATTATCCATATAAGTCGAAGACAGTTTGCTCGAATTTTCGGTTAATTCGAAGTCAATTTTGTAGCCATAGCCTTACACATTGCAGTTAATTGCAGACATTGTTTAATTCGAAGATTGACTTGAAAAAACTTTCTGAGTTAATTAACACCTGTTTTTAATCCTAGAGCAGAAAACTGTTGGCTTTGTTTAGCGTAACGGAAATCGTACAGGTGAATGAAATTAAAACGTAGATTTTCACGAGTTGTTTGTGTTAATTAATTAAGTACGCATGTGTAAATTGAAGTCGATGAGCTTATATGACAATAGATTTATTAAAGCTTATATGACACAAGAGTTTATTAAAGCAAGAAGTTTTTTAAATAAAAAACAAAAAACAATGGATGATTTTTTATGTTCTAACTGAATAATCTTATATCAGAATCACTTCTTTTGTTTAAATAAATTTTTATCTGTTTATAAAGTTTTTAATGTTTGTTTAAATATATATTTTAATCATTTTAAAGTTTGTTTTGAAAGGCTAAAGATGACCACACATGCGCGTTGGTATTTAGTTTAAAACAGTAAAAGTAAATTTCAAAAAGTAAAAATTTGTTAATTCGAAGTCCGGATAACTCGAAGTACTTCAATAGGTCCCATCGGTTTCGAAATAACGAACTTTTACTGTGTCAATAATTGGAAAAAAAACGTTTTTAAGACAAATCATAAAAATTTACTTGTCCACATATTTTTCAATATAACAGGGCACTTGGTTAAAAGATTAGGTAACATGGCCAATTTGATGAGTTTTTTAAAGTAACTAACAATGTTATTAACCATTTTAGTTCTATGTTGACCTTCTTCGATTCTACTTTCTCGTTTTGGAATTAAAAGTAATACTTAGCCTTTCTGGAATTCAAACTTTTCTAAAACATTTTCTATAATTTATATTTACAAGAGAGCTTCGTGTATTAAAAATAAGAACTTTAGTTATATATGAGTGGAGGACATGTTCTAAAAATTTTACCAAGAAGACTTATAAACGAAATAATAAAAAAGGCTACACTAAACCTCAAAGAAAAACAAACTGTAAATGCTTCAACTATTAAAAAATAAGCCTAAATAACAATGTCTATAAAACAGATTAGATTTTTTATTGATCTTTTTGTGCGAACAAGGGTATTGTGCAAGCAGCAGTGGTGGGATATGGTAGGTTGTGTTGCGAAATAACGATACGATATGATAGCTTTTTTGTAAAAAATACGATTCGAAGTTCGGTACAATTTCGATCTTTGCTACGTTTTATTTTATCGTACTAATAAGTTGTAAACAAATTTATCAAGTTCAAGCCCGTTACTTGAGTGATAACATGTTCCAGTCAATAAGGTTTTGTAATTTATCTATTCACCACAAACACAGGTAATATAATCCATAAAGGATATCATAAATTAAATATATCAATTATATTAAATGGCAAATTAATTTATTTACTTAATTTATATACAAGAGAAAAGTACAATCTGTTCCTGTAATTTTAAAATTATGAATTTTTCTGATCTGAAATATGTTTTAATGATAAATTTATACAATTTTACATGCATATGTTATTTAACATTATATATTGAAATTGATGTTTATGAATTTTGCTTTACAAACTATATTATCAAATTAACTTCCTTAAATCGTCTATTTAAATGAATCATCATCCATTTTGCCTTAGAAGCCTGGTTATTGTTCCCAAATAATCGGGGTCAACCAGTTTCCTGCAACAACTACGCCACTTCATTCTACTAAATCGTCTATTTAAATGAATAATATATAAAAAATAAAATTAATCGCCACGATTGTACTAAAGAATATTTGAGGCATTTATTGGCAAAGTAAAAATATCAAACATCTTTTTGATCATTTACGTTATTATATTTCGATTTTTTTCAAAATTTCGATACGATTTTACGGTAAGAAAAAAACAAAATTTTGAAAATATTAAATTTCTTTTCGAACACTAACATAGGCCACCACTGATAAATTAAGAGTTCGAATTTTAGTATCAAATTTTCTGAGAAATTATCATGAGGTTTTCTATGCAGAAATTATTTTAGGTTGGGCAGTTAAAACAGACCTAAACTTGATAAGATTAATCTAAATCCAAATCTTGAGCTTTTCTATATATTATTACAAACATTAATTTATGATACTTAGATATGAATTAAATATTTAAAAAATCAAGAGATCTCATTAATGCCATTATTATATTTAAAAATTGGTAAGTATTAACTGAAATAACATGCAAAGGAGAGAAAAAAAGAAATAATCAGGAAAAATTTTTATACCATATTTCATGCTTACAATATAAAAACAAAACGTGTCTTTATTTTGGCAATTTAATTAATATTTGAACTATAAAATAATAATAATAATAACAAATTAGCCAAAAAGAAACTTAACAACCCTTTATGAAAAAACTTAGTATTTAAGAAACTTTTATATATTTAAAAACTATAGGTAAAGGAAATAACTTATGTTTGTATACGATTTATATCTGATATTGACTCCTCGACTAAAATAAGTTAAAGTTCATTTAAAAAATATTCTTAATGACTCTTTTAAAAAATTCCAGATCAACTCTTAGTTATAGTTTTATAAACATATATTACTTAAGTAAAGCTATAATACTCAATCAAAATGCTCCAATCTTTTATCATAAACGCAAAAATAAATAAAAATTAATAATTAAATGATACTATGACAGAAATATAAATTATGATCTAAAGTTTTACAATTAATGTAAAAAAAAAATATTTGAAAAATAAAAAGTACATTTAAAATTTTATTTTAAATTATATATGTAGATTACAAAAATATTGCATCAAACAAACACTCCAAACTAAAATTTTAAAATCATAATTCGGGAATATAAGTTTTTTTCATAAAATATAAATTAGATATATATGTTGATATAATAGATGATTTTGGAGGAAGAGGTGGGCAGGGGATATTGTAGGAATTACTATTTAAATTAACATTATTTTCTTTTTGGTTTGCATTAGAGTTCGCTACATTTAATTTATTTTCTTTAGTTGTTTGTTTGGTTTTGAAATTAAAATAAGAACAAATTCGTCCACTAATAAATGTAACAGGAGAACAAACTCTGTATCCAAGATGAGAGTAGAATTCACATTTATCGTGAGTTGATAAAAAGTAGGTGTCAAAGTTGAAAATTTCAAAAGCATATTTTTCAGTTTCTAGAAGTAGTAATTTTCCTAAACCTAAAGAACGGTAATCTTTGGAGATAAGAAGAGATTCAAAACAACAATAACTATCAGATTCCATTACACAGCAAATTTTGATATGACCAATAACTTTGCATTTTTCGTTCGGTATTCTTGAAATTAGAATAAGAGAAATTGGTAGTTGATCGACAGCTTTAGAAGAATTTTCAAGAGAATTAAACCTTGCTGAGAAACTTCTTGGCCATTCAGAATCCAACAAATCAGCTGTTTCTTTAATTAAAAATTTACTGTTAGCAAGAGGGACAACAGAAACCTGGCTTAACTAAAAGTTCAAAAAATCTACGTATTACATAAATCAAAATAAGCATAAAGCAGTAATTAGCAAAAAAATGTAATAAGAAATAAATTAGTTAAAAGTTAAGAATTTTCATAAAATAAAAAAATTACTATTTTATTAATTTCTTTCATTGTAAAATTGTACAGAGATGATCATGAAAAAAAACTAAAATTAAAATAATAAAATTATTTTTTGTAAAAGTACATAATTTTTTTTTCTTCTTTAAAATATTAAATTTTTCTAAACATAAATATATTTTAAATATCTTCGTAGAGGATTTTTGTTTCGAATTTCTGAGAAGTTTTAATTAACAATGTTTACTGTAAAAAATAATTTAATGAGAGAGAGGGGGGGGGGGGGGGGGGGGGGGGGGGGGGGGGGGAGAGAGAGAGAGAGAGAGAGAGAGAGAGAGAGAGAGAGAGAGAGAGAGAGAGAGAGAGAGAGAGAGAGAGAGAGAGAGAGAGAGAGAGAGAGAGAGAGAGAGAGAGAGAGAGAGAGAGAGAGAGAGAGAGAGAGAGAGAGAGAGAGAGAGAGAGAGAGAGAGAGAGAGAGAGAGAGAGAGAGAGAGAGAGAGAGAGAGAGAGAGAGAGAGAGAGAGAGAGAGAGAGAGAGAGAGAGAGAGAGAGAGAGAGAGAGAGAGAGAGAGAGAGAGAGAGAGAGAGAGAGAGAGAGAGAGAGAGAGAGAGAGAGAGAGAGAGAGAGAGAGAGAGAGAGAGAGAGAGAGAGAGAGAGAGAGAGAGAGAGAGAGAGAGAGAGAGAGAGAGAGAGAGAGAGAGAGAGAGAGAGAGAGAGAGAGAGAGAGAGAGAGAGAGAGAGAGAGAGAGAGAGAGAGAGAGAGAGAGAGAGAGAGAGAGAGAGAGAGAGAGAGAGAGAGAGAGAGAGAGAGAGAGAGAGAGAGAGAGAGAGAGAGAGAGAGAGAGAGAGAGAGAGAGAGAGAGAGAGAGAGAGAGAGAGAGAGAGAGAGAGAGAGAGAGAGAGAGAGAGAGAGAGAGAGAGAGAGAGAGAGAGAGAGAGAGAGAAAAGAGAGAGAGAGAGAGAGAGAGAGAGAGAGAGAGAGAGAGAGAGAGAGAGAGAGAGAGAGAGAGAGAGAGAGAGAGAGAGAGAGAGAGAGAGAGAGAGAGAGAGAGAGAGAGAGAGAGAGAGAGAGAGAGAGAGAGAGAGAGAGAGAGAGAGAGAGAGAGAGAGAGAGAGAGAGAGAGAGAGAGAGAGAGAGAGAGAGAGAGAGAGAGAGAGAGAGAGAGAGAGAGAGAGAGAGAGAGAGAGAGAGAAGAGAGAGAGAGAGAGAGAGTGAGAGGAAATTTATTGCAAAGAAAAAGTGTTCACAAAGAGAAAAAACTGAAAAATTATATAATATATATAATAAATAATATATATTCACAACATGTATAACAAGTAATATTGTTATTAGAAAATACCATTGCTTTTGATTTATCATGATTTATTTTCAGAGAATTTGCAGTGCACCATTTATCTATAGAATTTAAGTTTGAAGAAATATCCTTAGAAATATTAGAAAGAGTACTAAATCTAGAAAGTGGTAATAATAGTGTTATGTCATCAGCAAACAAGTAATAATCAAATATCGTATTTGAAGTGTAAATATCATTTATAGTATTGGCCCCAAAATTGAACCTTGAGGTACTTCAGAAGAAGTATGTTTTATCGAGGAATTTGTATTGTTCATAGTAACAAGTTGTTGTCTATATGAAAGATATGAGTCAAAAAAAGATATAGTAGACTGAGAAAAGCCAAAATGATCCAATTTTATTTAAAGTTTTGAATGTGAAATCGTATTGAACGCTTTACTTAAATCGAGATATATAACTATAACACTATCTGAGTTATCTAAATAATATGGGATTTTTTCTAAAAAAAATGTTCTGTACTATATTTAGACCTAAACCCAAACTGATATTTGTATAATAAATTTAATTTGTTTAAATATGAATGAGTCTGATTATATATAATTTTTTCGAAAAGTTTTGATAGCGTATTTATAATATTTATAGGCCTATAATTATTGATTGAAAATTTATTTCCTTTTTTGAAAACCGGAATAACCTTTGCAAGTTTAAATGAAGTAGGATAAACACTGAACTCGATACATGAATTGAAGGAAATAACTAGATATTTGATTATATATTTTTTAATAGCAAACTCAATTTATATATTGAAATATTGCGGATATCACATGAATTTTTTGATAAAATGATGAATAACTTTTTCATGATAATTAGATACGTTATCATTTATATTATCACCATTAGTTGTGTCTGTGATTGTTGTAAACTGATCACTAAACATATTCGTAATTGTTTCTAAGTTAGTTTCTATTTTATCATTTATTTTAATCGCATATTTTTCATTTTTACATGGTTTAATTATTTTATTTAATTTATTGTGATCCTATACCGCTAAAGATTTTAGAATAATTATTTTTTTTCAAATGTTTGATTTTAGTTTTAACCTCGTTTCTATATTTAATAAATTCCTTTTTGAGTTTATTTGTATTAAATTTTTTTTATTTTGCATGATAGATATCTCTTATTTTAATCAGATTGAGTAAATCAAATGTTATCCATGATTATATTTAGAATTTTTATTTAATACCTTTATTTTAGTGCACTCGTTTATTATTTTTGCAATTTTAAAATTAATCGAATTGGCCAATTCTTCAGGCAGATCAAGTTAGGTTTAGTAAAGTAAAAAAGAAAAAAATAAAGTAAAAAAAATTATTTCCATGCCCTATCTTTAAAGGCATAGTCACAATTTCAAAGTGCTTGAAAATTTCATATGTGAACCAAATTTTACTCATATAATAAAAAAATCATCCAAATGAAATATTATAGTTAAAACTCTCGTTTTTAACCAATCAATCCACAACATACAAAAATTAATATTTTGATTGGTTTTTTTATTGGCGAAAACCTATTATTTTATAAAATTTAATTTAGAAGAGAGCGGGAATTATTTAACTAATAGCTTTTTACTCTATTCAACTATTATTCGAATTAAAAACTAAAATAAAAATTTCGTCTATCCACAACATTTGATTTAATATGCGACTAATGAAGTCATACTTCTTTGAGGTTCCCATATAAACTTTAAATGAAATTTTCATATTTCGGGTTGTTTTTTTCTAAATCAAAACTTTGTCTAAACATTTGATAATTTAATATCTCTAAAATTTTCACTCAGTTTTACTTCGATAAGGAAGTCTATAATTTATTTTAACGCACCCCCTTATCGTGCCTTATACCTCTCCTGTTTTTTTAATGCAGAGCATTAGAATTAGCCCCCCTTCCACTTCTTGTAAATGGATGTCATATATGCAGTAGTGGGATTCAGCAAAAATACAAGACTTCTAGTTTTACATATAAAAATAATCAGTAAAAGTCTAAGGATATTTAATAGTGGTGAGTCATTTTAATTTATTTTCTGGAAAATATTATACGTAAAAACAGAATAATACATTAAAATTAAAGATAACTCAACTTGTCTTATTCAGTTTTTAATGTACTTATTTTATAAGACAAATCTGTACAATTAAATAGAATAATTTTCGTAAAATGAAAAATGAGCAAGAAGTTATTTGCAAAAAGAAAAATAGAAAAAAAATTGAGAAATATGTCAAAAAGTATTGTAAAATTATTTTAGCATAAACACACTTTATTTATTTGGGAATAATCTAACATTTTCTAGATTTGTTAATTTAAGTAATTTTATAATTAAATTTAAATATATTCACCCGTTAAAAAAATTTTAATGTTTTTATTTTTTTTTCTTTAATTTCATTTTATTTTATTTTTATTTTTTTGATCAACTCTAACTTCTAATGTCGTTGTCATCCTGCCAAATTTCTTAAATTTACTTTTGTTCTTTTTACTTTTACCATTAATTAAACTTTGCTTTTTGTAACCTTTGCATGCTCTTTTGACGTGTATCTTTTCCTTTTCTTCTTCTTTACTATCACTTAAACTTTCCTTTTAATTTTTACTCATGGACGATATTATTGTAGAAACATGTAAAAGAACTAAGATAGACTATGAATATTCAGATTCAAGTTTGACAACTAGCTTAAATCTCGTAGAAGAGAAATATATTTCTAGTATTAATGGGAATAATGATAATTTAGTTTTAGTCAAAAACATTTTTTCTGACATAAAGGACCTTATAATTAATAAGTTTGCCTCACAATTATTAGGAAACAACAATTTAAATACTATACATGGTATATCTTATGCTGATGCTGTTAAAACTCCTAAATTAACTTCAAACTTTTTACACCCAAGTAATTCAGTTATTATAAAGACAAATATTGTGAAACCAGATAATAACAAAATTAATGAAATTAAGAAAAATATTGTTCGTCTAATTAAACCCAATGAAAACAAACTACAAATTAAAGATTTGAAAATACATAATGGCAAAGCAATTGTCAATTTTGAAAACAAAAAAGATAGCTCTATAGCAACATCCATTCTGAAAAATACTTTTGATATTGAGGAAACTAAAGTTTTTAAGCCCAGATTTATTATCAAAGGTGTTGCCAAAACTAATAATCACAATGATATTGTTGAATCAATAAATAACTGTAATTTTTACATTAACCAGTTTGGGGGTGTAAACTTAATTAAACTCATAGAACCCAAAAATAAACACTTTAATCTAGCAATTATTGAACCTAATACATCTGAGGTTGCCAATTATTTATCTAAGTGTACCAATGTTTTTTGTGGTTATTGTTCTTTACCAATTGAACTTTACATAAGAAAGGTTTTAATATGCAAAAATTGTGGAAAGTTTGGACACACCCTTTCTCATTGTCACGCAAAATCTCCTAAGTGCCTGAAGTGCACAAAAATTGGGCATTCTATTAAAGACTGCAAAGCCGCTAATACTACTTGCACTAACTGTAATGGCCCGCATTCATATGATTGCAAAACTTGTCCGGCATTTATTAAAAAGCTAAAAGAACAGGAATCTTTTTGTAATAATGCTTTATCCTTCTTTATAAATAATTTTAATGGTTCTTAAGCTTTTACAAAGTAATTTACGCAAATCTATCATAGCATTCAATAGCTTACTTATATTTTTGGAAAATAATGCATATGACATTATACTGATTAATGAACCATATCTTGTAAATGATCATTTTCCTTTTATTCCTAATAAGTCATACTCTGTTCTCTATAGCTCTTTACCTTGCCTTTCTTGCATTTTATTCAAAAGCAATCTTGACATCTATATCGTTAGACAACTATCGAACACACATATCACAACTGCCGCCGTCACAATTCAAGGTATTCGCTTTTTCTGTATTGCAGCTTATTTTCCTCCAAATTCTCTCAACCACGTAAATTTCTTTTTCTCTTCTATTTTGCCACCCATCTCTAATGATCTTGTTTTAATAATGGGAGATACCAATGCCCGACATATGTTCTGGGATACAAAGTCTAATAGCCAGGGTTTCCTTTTGTACGATAAAATAGTATCATCTAACCTTCATATTATTGACTCGAGTCCATGTCCCACCTTCAAGAGTTTGAGAACCGACGCTAATTACCAATCTCACGTGGACCTCACAATTTGCAGCGACAAAATGCTTCCGTACATAAATTCTTGGAATATTCTTGATGAATATAGTTTTTCAGATCACGCCTATATCGCCTTGAGTCTCAATTTGAATGTACAGCCTTGCTTGCCTCTGCCTACTAAAAAGATTATTAACGAAAATTTACTTATCAGCAATATACAAAATCTTATTCAAGACACCCAAATCCTTAGCCATGCTCCAAATAATCATGATGATATCGATGATTTTGCAACTGCGCTAACAAAATGCATTTCTACTGCTGAAGCACGTTCCTCTTACACAATAAAAATAAAAAACCAATTCTGGACACCTGCTCTTCATTCTCTAAGGAAAAAGGTACGCTTCTTTCATAAAAAGTTTAGGCAATCGAGATGTGAAGAAAATCTTTCAGCCTATTTGAATATGAAAAAGCTTTACAAGAGAAAAATTTTTGAATTCAAAAAATCTAAATGGCTTGAATTTCTAGATTTTAACGCATCAAATGTTTGGAAGAAAATAAATATTCTAACTTACAGCAATAAAAAGTCTTCACCTGTTTTTAATCATCCTTTTAACCTAAACAATCATGGTGCTAATATTCTTGACACTATCTTCTCTTGCGAATCCTCATGTGACATACCTGAAAACATACAGAAAGAAGTTGAATTTGAACCCATCAGTTCGGATGAACTTAACCTTTGCTTAAAAGCAATTGACTCCAACTCTTCCCCAGGCCATGACAAAATATCATTTAAACTGATCAAACGAGTTTTCTTCATAATCGAACCGTATGTTATAAAACTTATGAACTCTGTTCTTAAGCTGAAATACTATCCTCAATGTTTCAAACTTGGAGAGGTTATTCTCATACCAAAAAATGTGAACTCATCAAAAGACATTGAAAATTTTAGACCGATAACTCTGTTACCCTGCCTTGGCAAATTATGTGAGAAAACTATAAGGAAAAGAATAATCAACCATCTAGAAGCATACAAATGTATAAATAAGTTTCAATTTGCGTATGTTTATCGTAGATCGGCTGAATTAGCAATCGATCGAATTACTTCGACAATTTACTCTTGTTTTAAAAATTCGGAGTATCTGACAACGTTTTTCATTGATTTTAAAGATGCTTTCAATTCTGCTTGTCATAAGTGTATTATAAGGAACATGCATCAAATGAATTTTCCTCTATATCTAATTGAGTTTGTACGTGCATATTTATCAAATCGTAAAATCTTTTTGAGAAATCAACCTAATGTTCTCAAAACATTAAGATGCTCAACCCCTCAAGGGGGCTGCCTGTCAGATCTTTTATTCATTATATTGATCAATCCTCTTTTGGATTTCCTAGAGAATTCTTTTTGTTTTTACCAGTGTTTTTCCGATGACCTTGTAATTGGAATTCGAGGCACGGACCCGACATATAATTTGATTAAATTGGATAATATTTTGAATAAAGCACAAACGTTTGCTGCGATTCTGAACTTAAAGTTCAACTTTAAAAAATGCAAACTTATGAATTTTGGCAGAAAAAGGTCGAAACTTCCTTGCTTACTGTTTAATGACATTCACTTTTCTGAAAATTCTTCTGTCAAATATCTAGGGGTATTTTTGAATTCTAAATTAAACTGGCAAGAAAACTTTATTTTTAAACACACTAAATGTTTTAAGCTCTATTCTCGAGTAAAAGGTGTCATTGGTTTTAAGTGGCCTAATAATTTTATTTTTTTCAAAAAAATTCTTTTTAATGTCATTATTCCTTCTTTAACATATGGAATTGCCTCATGGGGCACCATTATTTCAAAAACCAAATACTCTAATATGCTCAATTCATTGTTTTTTTCGGTTTTAAGAACAGCACTTAAAGTCAACATCTCTACGCCTAAAAATTTATTGCTCATTGCCTCTTCAACAGTTCCTTTTCATCTCTATTTAGAAAAGTTGATAATTTCAAAGAAATTGTCTTTTATATCAAAGGATCGTGATTATCTTTCTTTTGGTTTAAACTTCTCCTCACCCACGCATTTCTCTAATTATGACTTATTTCAATCTCTTTTTCAGAAATACTTCGAATGTAACTTTTCCGATGTTATTGTCCTTGAACCACCCCCGTTAACTTTCTCCCTTTCAATTGTTAACTTTATTCCAAATATCACCGTTTGCACTTCTAAGGCTAACGCGTTGAAATTTTGTCAAAAAACTAGTATGCACTCTAAGGCTCCATTAGTATACACGGATGGATCATATGACCGTTCATCCGATAAGGCTGCATCCGCTTTTGCTGTTTTTTTTGGGAATACGGAAACGCCTTACTTCTTTAAATCTTTTAACATTGGGACATTAGCCTCATCATTTGTAGCTGAATCAACAGCCTTGATTTCGGCGTTAGAATATCTGTTATATAATAGATCAAACTTTTACAATTGTTCGTTAGTTTTTATCTTTTGTGATTCTCTCTCCTTAATTAAGTCAATTAAACATAAATCATCGACATTGGTAAATGAAAAGATTCTCAGCCTTTTGTTAGAATTAAATGAGCTCTTTGTTGTACGAATAGTCTGGTGTCCCAGTCATTCCGGAATATACGGTAACGACTTCGTAGACGAACTAGCTAAATCTTCTCTTTATAGCAAGCCAGTATCAATTCAAAAATCATGTAAGTCTATTAATAATTACGTTAAAATAAAACTTGATCATCTATGGTCTGAACAATGGCAACTCACGAAAACTTATAAAAATTACCCCAACATTAACGTACTAAGGGTTAGAAATGATTTGAAAAAATATAAAATTGTGGCTATTCCCCCTATCGCCCTAAGATGGCTGTCAGGCAACATGTTATGCAGAAAATTTTTATTTCTTATAAAAAAAGTTGAAAATAACTTATGTAGGTTCTGCAACGATGTTGTTGAAACCCCGGACCACCTTGTCTTCTTTTGTCCTGGTACCTCTAACGTGACCGAACGCCTTAATGTAACTCTTGCAAGAAAAGGACACCCTCCCTTTACATCACTATCACAAATTCTAAATAATCCATACTTAATGAAACTTTACACTACTCTTTTAGAATCAATTGAACAAATTTTAATAAGCAACCCACCCTAAACCTATTTCATCTCTTAAACTAAATGATGTTTATTTTACTTTCTTTCTCTTACTTTTTCCTTACCTCTTTCTTAACCCTTCCATTTCTACTTATTAGTGACAACGACATTTCCCACTAGCATTACTATGACTCATATTCTCTCTTAAGCGTTATTGCCAGCTTTCGGATGTCTACATCTACAAGCTGAGTTAATCCCACTCACTCACTCACTCACTCACTTTTTTTTAATTTTTTCGCATTGACATTTTAATCATTATCGAGGTAACAAAAATGGTTCACAATTATAAAAAATTTCCATTCTTATCATCAGAATGAGGTCTTTAATATAACTTTATAGATTAAAATCGAGATTTATATGTATGTCAAGTTTCATGTTCATATCTTTTTTATTAGGTGGCAATTTAACTTTATTTCTGTCACCCACGACCTCTTTAATTTTGATTCCCGTTTCTGTGTATTTTTCAATTTTAATTTCTTTTCCATTAATTTAAATTTACGAAAATTCGTATCTTTGTCAAATTTAGTTACTCTTGGTTTATTGATAATTTAATCTGAACTATTTTTTAGATTTTATCAAATGATTATATAAAACTTCCACTGAGTATGCTTGTGTCTTTCTTTTGCAAGTTTTTAACTTGTATGCATTTATTTCAACAGTATTTTAAATTTGTCTGCTCAAGTGCTGGGTGCGGATAGCCCCCCTCATCTTTTTTCAGATATTAATGAGTTTTTATCAATTTTGAATTAAAGCACAAATCTAATTACAAAAAGTGGATGCATGAGCAAGTGATTTTTTGAATATTTATAATAAAATCCACGCCTTCTTTAGTGATCCATTCGGCTAAGCCACATACAGTCTATGGCGACTTAAATTTCGTTCCAAAACAATTTAGACCACCTAAATTAAGTCAACAACAACCATGTTTTTTGACTGAAATTATTATTAAACCCGAAATTAGTCGACCATGCTCTAACTGAATGTTATGGACTCATTTACCTTTATTTGAGAAAAATCAACGATATACATATTTTCGAAAAAAATCTCATAACCTATTTCTTTTCTTCATTTGTAAGCTTTGCCGAATTTTTGAACTAATGCTCTTTTATTATATAATCCATATACTCTCTATTTAACCCATTTACAGTCAATGTTCCTATTTTGGAACATAAGTAATTTCATCTTCCTCTGCTTTTTTCAATGACTTTGAATATAAATCGTCTGCGTTTTTTTTAGATATCGTCTGCTTTGCTTGGCCTTAAATGGGTTAAGGTTATGTTTTTCATTTGTCTTTTAATATTTTTTAGTAGAATGACTACAGTAACTAAAACGTACGTTTTGGTATTTTTACGTTTATTTAAATATTTGTGCTAAAATAAATAACGATTGTGAGAAAAAAAAAGCTGAGTGATTTTTTTTTAGAAAAAACTAATTTGAATGATAGTGTATTAAAAAGTCATTTAAAATTTTAATAGTAATTTTCAATCAAAAAGGAGTTTTTTGATTTGGGTCTTTTGAGAAAATTGAGTTTTTTTAGAATTTGATTTTTTTGAAGTCAAAACTTAGCCAAAAAGTGGTATCTACCTGGTCAATTTAATGATTCAGCCAATTTTGTACAATATAAATTTTAGTTGAGGGGATGAGGGGCTAAAAGTTTTATACTAAAAAAAGAGATAAGCATAGAGCTAACTTTTTTTGAACCCCCTTTTTGACAGAAGATCAAAACTGGGAATCATAAATCCTACAGGATTGCGTTGCTAAGCGACGTCAAAACCGGCACATCTGACGCCAAATATAATTGATTTTTTAATAAAATATATGGCAAAGGGGCGCAAAAAAGGATTTGCTTTATAGCGAAATATGTGCCACAGGCATGCTATAAAAATAGACGTAATCAAATGGAGAGCTCATAGTTAGATACACTCAAATCTCCATTAGAAATAAATCTAAAGAAAATTTGCCTTTGCTGGAAGCTGAACCTACACCATATTTATTTAATTGAATTATCACATATGAATTCAATGAATGCTTCCAAACATTTATAAAAAGATATCTTTTGTGTTTCAGGAATGAGTTTTTTTAACTGTATTATATTCTCATATGTCCAGCAATGTGCAAACCCCATTTGTCTAAAAAAGATGAGACCGTTGTCGATTGTTATCAATAAATTATATAAAAATTAAAGAACGACTTGTATCATTTCAAGGCGAAAATGTATTTACAAAATAAAATTAAAATAATTTTACTTCTTTGTCAGAATTCTTCCTAAATCTTTTCGATAGGGTGAAAGTCTTCGTGTTTCTGACTCATTTCTTGTCCCTATTTCTGTTGAATAATCGAGTCTTCGTGAGGAGTTGAGGTACTGTTCAAAAAGTTATCAAGATAGCCTCCTTTTTTATTTCTTTTATCTTCATAATCATACCTACACATTTGAAATTTGCTGATGTTTAATCATCTTCTCCAGTATAAGCAGACTTTAACAAAAAGTTATCTCTCATGCATTCTTCATATGATAGTGATAATATAATCTTTGTCAATAATTAGTATAAGAATATTGTTTTCTGACTCACACATGTTCTTTTTCCAGATTGCAGGGATATTTTGCTCGCCTAAACAAGATTTTAATACAAATTTCTTGATAGATTTGACATAGTTCTTTATATATTTTCCAAATGTTTCACTATACTTTGAAAGAATTAAGAATGACATATCAAATTCATCCTCGGTTTTAAGCCACAACTGTTATTTATATTATTTATTATTTATATTTTTACCATAAAAAAGTTGTTCGATTACTGTATATTCATCTTTTTGGATTTTTTTGTGTATTGTTATGACCAGGGCAATCAAAAGTCAATAAAGTCAACTTTTGTTATAAATAGAAAAACATTTTATAAAAGCATTTTTTTGTTTTTTTAATAAAAAATGACTAATTTAAAGTAATTTTTTATGTCAATGAAAGTCAATTTTATTTTAAAAGTCAATTTTTTTAAAGTTAATTTTTAGGTAGGTTTTGTTTTTGATTATTATTTTATTCAAAGTAACAAAAAATATAGTTTTATTAAAAAATAATTAGAATAAACCCGAGTAAATGTAAAAATCATGTAATGTAAATATTCTTGATATTCCTCTGTTTTTAATTATGAAACATTCATAAACTTATGCACAATATCAGCTAATTGATTTATATGTAGATAGTAGATTATATACATCTTTTAAGAAAATAAGAAGACAAACTTTTTTGCAAGTTATGTTTGGTTGAAGTAAAACATGATAAAACTTTTTTTTTTGAAAGTCATAGAAAAACTCAAAAACACGAAAAACATCTTAAAGATAGTTATGCCAACAGCAGGATTGAAAAGTTTTCCACTGATACTACTTCCGATGACTTCAAAAAGAAATTGATTACAGCTTTCCTAGTAGCTAATATTCAATTGCACAAACTTTGCCATTCGAGCATTGTTTCACTTTTTCAAAATCTTGGAAGACAAGTTCCTTCTGTTACAACATGGATAAACTTGGTTTCGAAATTAGCAGATGAGAAAGTTCAAAAAATTAAAAGTTTTAGAAAAAAACAAGAAAATGTTATTGCAGGAACATTGGTAGAACCTCAAAAAACTTACTTGATCAAAACTGCACCTTTTGAAGCACATATAAATTCAAAAACGTTGACTTATTTTATCGACGATGAGTTGAAAGAGTTTCACATAGGTAGAAAACGCTTTTTGCTTTTGATAACAGATGCTGCTAGATACAATACTGCCGCAGCTAAGAATTTAAAAGTTATGTTTCCTAACTTTTTTCACGTTACATGCATTTCCCACTTATTGCACAACTGTGCTCTAAAAATTAAAACTTTTTATCCTGAAGGGGATGCATTGATTTCAAGTTTTAAAGCTCTCACGATAAAGAACAAAACAAGATGCTCTTTTTTCTCTAAAATTGGTTACCCACCAATTCCTATAATTACAAGGTTGGAAGCAACTCTTTACTATAGTAAAAATCTTCCTGAAATAAAAAAAATTATGGAAAATTTTTATGGTGAAAATGGTATTTTGATTGACAATTCAAGAAAAAGCTTAGAAAATCTTAACTTATGTAAAGCTTTGTTATCAATTAAAAAAAACTACGCTCAAAATATAATTGAGCTAATAGATCAATCGCAAAAAAGGACTTTTAAAATATGTGACGCTAGCAAAGTTTTAAGTTTACTTAACAATGATGAATGCAAATTGATCCCATATATCAAAAGTAGAATGGAACAAAATCAAATAACTGATATTATGGAAATGAAAAATTCAAGTATATCACCTGATACGTATTTACTTCTACAAAATTGTCCAGCTTCTAGTTGCGAAGTTGAAAGATCCTTCTCAAAACTCAGAAAGTTATTAGAAAAAGATCAAAATTTTAATCCAGACAATATTTTTAATTCCATGATTTTTTCTATAATTGTAAATAATTTTGTTTTTTTATTTTATGTCTAAAAGTTAACAAAATCATAAAAGTCCATTTTTATTTTTAAAAGTCAATTTTTTTAGATTTAAAAGTCAATTTTTTGTTTGCCCTGGTTATGACGTAATAAGCTTTCTTTCAGAAGCCGTGTACATAAAGTAATAACAGGGTTGGTAAAAGCAATTTTCAACGCACTTACAAGTGATTTTTCTTGATCGCAACTTATTATGATTTTTTGACCAGAAATTTTTTAATTAATACTATCTTTCATAGTGCATTCAGTATAAAATACCTCTATGAAAAGATTCGGAAACGCTATGTTTGGTTGGTAAATCAGTTCTCATGTATATAGAATTCTTTTGACTCCTACTAGGCAAATACCCTTATATTCTACTGTTGCATAATCAACTAAATCATTTTTCACACTTTTGAAAATAGGAAACTCTACGCACATAATTGTTATCTTTTTTGAATAGTATCTTTTGAGAATACTATAAGCTAACACTTTTTTTCATTTCTTGTATCAATAATTTAACCATTTTTATCCATTGTATAAAACAATGTTCTCAGTGAAGTGATACCCCTTTCTTCACAGTAGATTTTTTGTTTCCAGGCTTTATTTTAATTAAAAAACAAACATTTTTTAGACCTTTTGGAGTTCTAGGGTATACTCACCTTTTGCATACATATAATTAAACTATTCATCTTTCTTTAAAAATCCATTTTTAGGTGTCAAGAAATTTTCTTGAAGGCAATATTTTCGCAATAGACATATAATGTTCAAAACAGCTATTTTTTCTGGTACTAATATTCGAGTTTCTGTAGATAGATGTAAATGACTTATAAATATTTTCTTTTGATGATACATGCGATTTCTTGTTTATTAAAAGTACAGAATGGTTTGGGCTTATATAAGCATTGGTTCAAAAACAGAACAAGAAAAACATTAATTTCTAGTGGAAGCAGACTTGTATTTAGTGTGTCTAGGTAAATTCACCGACCTCAATTCACCCATGTGTTAATTGACCAACTGAAAAAAGATATATTGCTTTTTAAATTCATTATTGATTACAAATTCATTTATCACATTTTAATTTTCCTTACAATTAAAACTCAGAATTTAATTATTTTTAAAATTGACACACGGGTGAATTGTCTGTCGGTTAATTTACCGGATACGGTATTTACTATTTTACTAATCATATTTTTGTCCGAATTATACGAAGTATAAACTAATCTTTTTTTAAATTTCACAACTGTAGCTAACACTGAAATTGTATAAATATTAGACCAGCCAAATCGTAAAAAACAATTTTAATGCCTTGTTCAAAGTCACAGACTTTATTTAAACTTACGCAACTTGGCTTACGAAAATATTCATTCAAATTTTAACTAAAATTAATTTTTTTATACCAAATCGACCATGCTGATTTAATTTATCGACCCAGTTTTTATTCCTATTCGATTTTTCTAAATATTATATCCGTTAAAGTATTTCTAATATGGTTATACACAGTGGCGGTTCTAGATTTTCAAAAGTGAGGGGGCCAAGGCCAAGTTTTTAAATCGATAATTTTTTTTTATAAATTTTGCAATTTATCAAATACATATGTTTTACTTTGAATTATTCCAATGAATTAAAATCAAATTAAGAGTGCTCTTGGTCTAAGATTAACCCGTCCAGATAAGAGAGATTGGATGCAAAATCCACTCAAAAAATTAAATTATAAAAAGTTTTGAGTAAATTTTAAATCCAGTGTGGAGGGGCCAACATGGGATCCAGCCAAAAACTGTGGGGGAGGGGGGCATGCCCCCCCCCTCTTAAAACCGCCACTGGTTATATAACCTTTAATATACTTATGCACGATTTACCTATTTTTTTTTAACTTACCTAATAAATTCTTAACAACCTAAATAAACTCATCATACTTGATGGACCAAATGTATATTTAGAAATTCCTATAGGCCCTTTCCTATATACATGATACACATATACACAAAATAACAGAAAAACAAAAGCGCCGCTTGAGTGTCATTTTTTTTGCAATTAGGTTGTCAGAAAGTGACAATCAATTTTACGGTTTACGTCTGAAATTTTTCTCCAAGAATATTAATTAAATTTTGAACAAGGTATATTTTTATACCAAATCGACCATGCTGATTTCAATTTTCAACTCAGTTTTAGCAATTAGGATTGGAAAATATTTAAAAGTGTCAATCAATTTTTCGGTTTACGCCTAAGAAAGTTTCTCCAAAAACATTTATCCATATTTTAAATAAAATAAATCTATCATTCTAATTTTATTTATCGGCTCATTTTTTGAAATCAGAGTATAAAAATGTCAATCACATTTGTGGTTGACGACTTGTAAAATATTTTTAGACTAAATTAACCATACCGATACCATTTTTTGCCTAAGTTTTGATTATTACTGTGAAAAGATGTGTCAAAGATCTCTTAAATCTATTGATTACTATAACTGAAAGAGTTGAATTAATGTAATAGAATACACAAGGTAGGAAAATCAAACATCATCTTTATTTTTAGATATTCGATTTATTTAATGTTTTAACTTTTTTTTTATCAAGGTTGTTTAGAATACTTGGCTTAAAGTAGAAGAGAGTAAATATAATTATAACAAAAAAAATTAATTCAATAAAATTTCACAAAAAAAATTGAAGAGAACACAAATGTTTTATTAATCTTAACTGACGCTTTACGTTTGAAAGTAGTCAATTTTTGAATAGACAATTTTTTATCACTCGAAGCCTAAAACACGTTTTTCTTTTTTAGTTTGGTATCTTCATCAATAAAGTTACTTAAGATAAAAGAAATATTGACCTGCACTGACCCTTAAAATGTAAAGTATTTTTATATTTTTTAAATAGTCTTTTTTGTAAACTTAAAGTATAGGAAAACTTTTTTAAACTAATGATATTTGAAGGCAAAAAACAACAAAGTAAAATAACTAAGTTTATTTCGGTTTTTTTTTTGAAACAAAAAAGTTGACTGACCCTACAAATAAACGAATATCAAATAATTTCATGGTCAAGCCGTTGAAAAATGGACCTTATGACTGAAAAAAATAATTTCAGGTTTTAAAATTGACTTTAAAATGGTGAAAAAAATCTTATTTCATAAAAAATATTTTCTGGCTTGATATTTTTCCATTTTACCAGTAGTTTCTTTCATATTTATAATGATCTTTCGATTTTTGATATGTAAACTTGACAATTATATGATTTGAGATATAAACTAGGGGGAATTTTAGATTTTCCCATCTCCATGATCTCATGAAGCAGCGGTTAAAAAGACAAAAAGTTTTCATTCAAAAACAAATTCTTTATGTTATAAACAAGCTAAGTAAGTATTATCTTCTTTGAAAAAATTGTTTTAATTAAATGAATACTTTGTGGCTAATGGTTATAATTTTTATTTAGTGTTTATTTTTTACAATTTATTCCTTCCATTTAGGTTTTATCTAAATCAGTATGTTGTAATCATATCTAATCTTAATCAGTATGTCTAATGGTTATAATTTTTATTTAGTGTTTATTTTATACAATTTATTCCTTTCATTTAGGTTTTATCTAAATCAGTATGTTGTAATCATATCTAATCTTAATCAGTATGTCTAATGGTTATAATTTTTATTTAGTGTTTATTTTATACAATTTATTCCTTCCATTTAGGTTTTATCTAAATCAGTATGTTTTTGCAAATTATAAATCTTTAAGATTTCACAACTAAAGCCCTAAACTTTTAAAAACAAATTTCAAAAATTTTAAGAAGAAAGAAAATACTCTTTTAGTAAAATAATTAAGAAAAATGGACTTTTATTAACCTAAAAAGCTTGCAAAAGTATCCTAAACTAAAACCTATTAGAAATAAAATCAACCTATAGTGACTTTTTGGTAATAAATCATAACCGTATTAAGATTAGTTTAAAACATCGTTCTTAAGCAGGGTTGTGGGTAGGAGGTTGTATTCGTATATGAGTTAGAGTCGGTATCTATTAAAATTTAGCAGTCGCATTTTGTTAATTTTTTGTAAGTTATTTTAAAACTCATTTTTAGGACATTTTTCAAATGCAAACGAAAATAGACTTCTACTCACCCCGTTTATATCGAATGCGAATTTCCTCTTATTTTATGTCTATTTTAGAAAGTCTATAGAACAGTTCACAGGACGTATATTTTGTTTACAAAAATGAAACAAAGTGAGGATAAATTCACTAAATTTATGAATAGTAGAAATGGATACAAGTATGCCAAACCCAACTTCAAGAGAATTTACACCGAAGAAAGCAATCATGAGATATGCAAGCACCTTAGCTTGGATTTGAGGCGTGATACTGTTCGCTTTAATTTTAGAAATCAAGAGTCTTTACTCGCCCTTGCTAACTATTGCCTAGAGAGATATTCTTTGAAAATCAATGTACCCGTGAATTCCCTTATTCCAGCGATTCCACAAAAAGTAAATTATATTCTGTGGATAGAAGAGCTCCTTTTCTGCTCAAATCCCCTCTTTCTTTTGCCTCAAAGAAAAATTATAGGCTTAGACATTGGCACAGGAAGTTCTTGCATATATCCCTTGTTAGGCGCCCGTAAAAATGGCTGGACGTTTTATGCTACTGAAAATAATGATAAATCATTCAAGAGTGCAGAAGAAAATGTTATTAACAATGGCCTTGCTGCAAAAATTAGTGTGATAAATACGGAAAAGCATGATAAAATATTTCCGCTATCAATAGAAGAATGTCATTTTACCATGTGCAATCCTCCATTTTTTACAGACTTGGGCGATAAGCTTGGATATGGTGATAGGAACGCGAGAAGACCAAAGAATAAGCTTTCTAATTTTTTATGTGAATCCTATGAATGCATTTACGACAAAGGTGGTGAGGTGGGCTTTGTTCTAAAGATGATCCAAGAAAGTCAATTTATAGGAAATTGTAGCATAATTTTTACATCAATGCTCGGGAAAGAATCCAGTCTCGAAATAATTTTGAAAGAGTTGAAAAATTTAACCACCAATTATACATGGAGTGAATTGTGTCAAGGGAAAACGATACGCTGGGTGATTGCATGGACTAACAGATCATCGCCACTCTGTGTAAGTAAATTTACAAATATCTTTCTTATTTAAGCACATTTTTTTCTTTAGCTTCCGCCTCATATCTCAGTTTTGAAGAAGTCATTCTCTTTAGAGTTTACTTTACAAGGAGGATTAAGTGGTGTCGAACGTTTCAGACACATCACCGCCGTTAACCTGCTCTTATCCTACATCTTGCACATTGAAATGGAAACGATAGAAATGTCTCGCTTAAGATTGCTCATTTGTCAACGCTTTCACGGGTCATCATTGTGCCTTTCCACTCATCTTCCAAATATCTCGCGTAGAGATAAAAGCGATAGTTTGGATAAAGTTCTTGCGATTTTAGGCCAAGAAAGGACGCAAAGATTGTCTTTCATTGTTTCTGAGCTGGTCAAAATAAAAGATTGTGATGATATAGAACAAGGGACTCAAAAGTGTGAAAACTTTTTCTTAAACGCATCATCCTTTTTAGTCACAAATAAACTTATTATTAGTTTTGTCAACCAAATCATTTACTTCAGATTTGAATGTTTAGAATCTACCAGTCCAATATTTATGCATAAGCTCTTTCTTATATATAAGCACGTGTTCAATAATTTTTTTTAATATGACAAATAAAATGATATAATAGTCATACCTGTCAATTAAAGGCAACATTTTTTGTTACAGAAATTAATCAGATCAATATATTTTATAATTGTTTTCCATTTTTAACCCTATTAGTGCTGGGGGCGTAAAACGCCCCCCCCCCCCCACTTCACTAAAAAATTAATTGTAGAAAATTGGCTGAATCATATCCCTTCAAATTTTGTGACTTTTCCTAAAATCGCTAGCTGCATCTTTTGAAACCATTTTCATGGTAGTTGAATGACCCCTTCATGTCCAAAACTGTCAATCAAAATCAAAGATTAAAATTTTTCAGCAAAATTTTGACATTATCTGTACTTATAACCTTATAACTTAGGATCTATATTATATAATACCCTGAAAATTTATAATTATATACAGTTTGGAACGCAAAACACTTTATATATTTAATTTTTTCAATAATCATGGCTACTTTTTAGAAAATGTCAATCAAAATTTTGATTGATCAAAAATATATCTAATAAAATATACCTTCAAATTTTACATAAAATATATGTTTTTATACTAAATCGGTCATGCTGTTTTCATTTCTGGACTCATTTTTTACATTTAGGATTTAAAAATACCTATAAGTGTTAATCAAATTTGCGGTTTACTTCTAAAAATTATCTCCAAAAACATTCATTCAAATTTTACAATGAAATATATGTGTTATACTAAATCGGCCATGCTGGTTTCATTTCTGGACTAATTTTTTACATTTAGGATATGGAAATACCTATAAGTGTTAATCAAATTTGCGGTTTACTTCTAAAAATTGTCTCCAAAAACATTCATTTAAATTTTACAATGAAATATATGTTTTATACCAAATCAACCATGCTGCTTTTATTTCTGAACTCATTTTTCACATTTAGAGGTTTTAAAATATCAGTCAAAATTTGCGGTTTACTTCTAAAAGCTATCCAAAAATATTCTCTCAATTTTACATGAAATATATGTTTTTATACCAAATCGATCATGCTGTTTTCATTTTTGAAATTTTTTACGTTTAGGATTTGAAAATACCTATAAGTATTAATCAAATTTGCGGTTTACTTCTGAAAATTGTCTTCAAAAATATTCTCTTGAAATATATGTTTTTATACCCAATCAATCATGTTTTCATTTCTAAACTCATTTTTTACATTTAGGATGCGAAAATACCTATAAGTGTTAATCAAATTTGCGGTTTACTTCTAAAAATTGTCTCCAAAAACATTCATTCAAATTTTACAATTAAATATTTGCTTTTATAACAAATCAACCATGCTAGTTTCATTTATGGACTCAATTTTGCAGTTTGAATTTGAAAATACATATAAGTATCAATTAAATTTGCGTTTAGTTCTAAAATTTGTTTTTATAGCAAATAGATCATGATGATTTCATTTCTGAACACAGTTTTCGCATTTAGAGGTTTTACTGCGTGTGTCAATCAAATTTGCGGTTTATGTTTGAAAACTATATCCCAAAATATTCTCTCTAATTTTACATGAAATATATATTTTTATACCAATTCGACCATGATAATTTTTATTTCTGAAATCATTTTTTGCATTTAGAGGTTTTAAATGTCTGAAAGTGTCAATCAAATGTTCGATTTACGTGTAGTGTCTACAGAAATATTTTTGAAATTTAAATAAAATATCTGTTTTTATGTCAAAGGGAAAATGCTAGTTTAATTTTTGGACTCAGGTTTGGCATTTATGGTTTTAAAATATCTGAAAGCTTGAATCAGATTTGCGGTTTACTTCTAGATACTGTCTTCAAAAATATTTTCAAAAAAATAAAATATGTTTTATACCAAATTGACTATGCTTATTTTATTTCTGTGCGGATTTTGGATAATACTGTTAAAAAATATCTCGAAGTGACGTATTATAAAATCTTTTGAAAATTTGTATGAGAGAAGGAACCAAGTTGAAAATTAATTGAAAAGAGAACATGTGATCAAAACAAATAATTAAAAAATATGTATCTTGACTAAATGGAAGATCTACCATGTTCTAATGAACTAGGAAGTGGTTTAATTATATAATATTAGATGCTTCAAAAAAGATTTTGACTGTGAAAAAGAAATTTCTCTTTTACAAATGAAAAATATTTAAATCTATAGCTTATCATCTAGGATTACAGTTAACATTTAGCTAAGATGGGTGGAAATCTGAAAATTTAGAATAGGTCAGATTTATCAAAAAGGCACAGATTCCAATATGTGAGAATTTAGTCACTATCAAGATATTTTTAATTTAAATTGAATTTGTCCATCTTTTTCCTTTTGCGTCAAAGAAATAATTTTTTAGATGAAGAACGTGGACAACTTTATATAATTGAACAATCAACATCACGATTGATTCATCAGAAAAAAACCTTTGAAATGAGATTGGTTGACAAATATTCAGGCCTGATAATAAAATACACGATACTGATAAAAAAGTTTAAGATCATCAAGAAGATTCTTTAATCAGAATGCTTTGAGAGAGGAAAAAAGTAATTTTATCCCTATAAAAAAATTTTCGAACACACATTGAAGAATATAAATTTCTAATGAAAAAAGAGCTACCAAGAAAGGATCATCATAGAATGAATACCAAAATTACATACTGTAAATTATAATATGACGTAGAGACTACGAGCCTATAACGAATTTGTAGCCAAAAAGATGGAGGTCCTATCGAGTTACATAAGTTACTGAAGAATGAAATATTTTGAGTGAATTAAACACCTAAAGTTGGTTTATTAAATAAATTAAGAAAATAATTACCAGAGAAATACTGCAAGTAGAAGTTATTTTTATGTTTATATATTTGACATTGATTTACAGGTTTAATCGATTTTTTGACAGGTTTTATTGATTTCATAAAAAAAAAAATGAACATCACCATTAAATTCTGCATACTTGAAATGTATAAAAAACTTTATAAGAATAAAAATTTTAATTTTGACATGGGCTGTCATATTTAAATTATTTTGACAGATTTGACTAATATTTATAAAAAAAGGAATATAACCAGTAAACACAGCCTACTTGAAAATGGGTATATGTGTGTAAAATGCCATACACGGTAAACTTTATCATCTCCCTATACTTTTATTTAACGTGATTGTCTAATTCAAAAAACCGTGCCTGATCCTTTATTTTTGAGATAAATCAATTTTTTGACAGTTTTGATTGATTTTTATTAAAAAAAAATGAATATCACCACTGAATTACGCATGCTTTTATGGGTATATGTGTGTAAAAAAACTTTATATTATTACTTAGATAAAAAGTTTCTTTTTAAGATGAGCTGTCATATATAAATCAATGCTTTGATAACTTTAATTGATTTTTATAAAAAAAATGAATATCACCGCTGAATTCAGCATTCTTGAAAATGGGTGTATATGTGTAAAAAACATTATATAATTATTTAGATAAAAAGTTTCTTTTTTGAGATGAGATGTCATATGTTAATAACTTTTTTGACAGGTTTGAATGATTTTCATAAAAAATGAATATCACCACTGAATTCAGCATATTTGAAAATGGGTATACATGTGTAAAAAACTTTATATACTTATTTAGATAAAAAGTTCCTTTTTGAGATAAGCTGTCACATTTAGATCAATTTTTTGACAGGTTTGATTGATTTTCATAAAAAAATGAATATCACCACTGAATTCAGCATATTTGAAAATGGGTATACATGTGTAAAAAACTTTATATACTTATTTAGATAAAAAGTTTCTTTTTGAGATGAGCTGTCACATTTAGATCAATTTTTTGACAGGTTTGATTGATTTTCATAAAAAATGAATATCACCACTGAATTCAGCATATTTAAAAATGGGTATACATGCGCAAAAAACTTTATATAATTATTTAAATAAAAAGTTCCTTTTTGAGATGAGCTGTCAAATATAAACCAATTTTTTGACAGGTTTGATTGATTTTGATAAAAAAAAATGAACATCACCACGGAATTCAGTATAGTTGAAATATATATCTAACATTAAAAATATTTATAAAAACTTATTAATATCTGGGAAAAATAAGGGGGGGGGGCTCTTTACGCCCCCCCCCCCCCCTCCCCAGCACTTGAGCAGACAAATTTTGCCCAGCACTAATAGGGTTAAAGCTGGGTCTAGGAGATGGCCTGTGCATGTTTATGTAATATGTTCGATATAGCTGCAATTAATGCTTGGGGGATATATAAAGACGTTCTTAATTCAAAAATAACAAGGAAAAAATACATACAAGGCTCAAACTTACCAACAGCAACAGAACTTACAAAAAATATGATAAAAGAAAGTGATGAAGAAATAGAAGAAGACAGAGAAGAAACAAAAGAAGAAAGAAAGCAATGTCAAATAAAATTATGTAAAAATAATAAATGTATTAGATGCAAAAAATATGTTTGTGGCAAGTGTACTGGAAGTGTGATTAAAAGAAATATATGTAAAAAGTGTCAAAAATAAACTTTTAAATTGTTAAAAATTTGTTATAATTATAAAATATTTTCTAAAATTATCATATATGTATTTTGATTCAGGAAAAAACTTGGCAATATTCAAGCAGTCAAAAAGACTGCTTGGTCCTTCTAGATGGGAAAAAATTTTGGTCTTTCTAGTGTTAAAATGTTTTGTCACTTCTCAAAGATGAACAACTAACTGCTGTACAAGACAGGAGTGAACGACATGTTATACCCCCATAACTTCTGTATAGGTACTAACTTCTGTAGCTCTGCGCGACATCAAGATGTGGACTTTACAGTATAAAATTTTGCCAAACTAATTTTTTGATGAAAAGGAATGTAACGAGAGGTTGCTCATAAAAATCCAACAAGTTTCATTTTTTTTTAACACCCTAGTATATACATTCCAGAAAAACATGCAAAAAAAAATTTCAAGCTTGTTTATATAATGTCTATTCAGCATATTTCAAAAATAGATACGCTTGGCAATAAAAAAAAGCCTCAAACAGTTATAGAATAAAATTCTTATAAAGGTGGCGTTGATACTTTTAATAGAATGGCTCGTAACCTGCTACAGAGCATCGAGAAGATGGCCTATGGTTATTTTTACAAATTTTCTAGATATTGTAGCTAGTAATTGTTGGTACATAGTCAAAACCAATATGTCCAATTTGTACCCGAGCACATTCAGCGGTGGTAGGAAGTATCTTATTAGAAATTTTGCCCTAAGTCTAACTGAAAAGTCAATGAGAATTAGGTGTGAGAATGCATCTACTCGTTTGGTTACCAAAATCTCCTTTCTTTTTATGGGTTTACTAGAACAATTGAAACTGCTCCAACAAGCCGTCGAGGATACTGTTTTGTTTCTAGTTGTCATTCTAGAAAAAGGGGAACACGAAAGTGTCAAAAATGTCTGAAATCTATCTGTAAAAATCCCACTATAGTCATTTGTCCTGAATGTAAGAATGCCTAAATTCTCTGATCGTTACTCATTGATTATTTCTTATTCTAACTTTTCTTTCATCCTTTATTTTAATATAGTTAAACGCAGGATCGCGAGAGAAGATTGTTCAACTATGGAAAAGCTTATTTCAACCATTATCAAAACCTGGTACTATGACAAAAACTGGTGAAAATGTGTTCGACACTGGTAAAATCAATGCCAAAGCGTGTGAGAATGGTCATACAGGCCGAAGGTGGACATATTTCTTATTAAATATGAATGATATAATAAACTCTGTACACTTGTTTGTTTTTTTATTTTTCCCACCACTGTCCCAATTAATTTGCGTGATCAACTGTTCTCCTATGTTGTGCGGTTCAAATATTTTTTGAGGCTTTTTAAAGCACATTCCTGTTATTAAACCTGGATTTGTGCAATCGTTGCGCTTGAGGTTTAAAATTTAGCGAACTCTAGTGCTTCACTTACAGTAAAGGAGCTTGAAGATAGTGATGCAATCAGAATTGCAAACAAGGTAATTTGACTTCATAGAATCAGTGCAGTTGCGGTGGGATTGAGAGCTTACAGTGCAAGTATAATGTCGGGTAATAATGGTGGTGTGTTCATTGGACAAAAATTCTTTTATAATAAATTTTGAAAATTATAAAAAACCGATTGCCCCCCCCCCTGGTGTTCAATTTTGTGAAAGAAGAGTTTTATTACATATGCATAAATGTTACTTGTGTAATACGAGTAATACTTTAGACATTCATTCACAATGATTTTGCATATAGAAAATTCAGAAAAATTTATTTTAGAAATATTAAAAAATGGTCCCAAGTAAATTATTTTCTAGATCCGCCCCTGCTTAGAGGGCATGAATATTTTTAGATGCACGTAATTAACATTAATATCATTGAGACAAAAATTTCAAGGCCTAGATAAAACAGAAATATAAAGGAACATATGATATTTCAATAGAGAAAACATTAGAAAATTATTTATTTTACTATAATTTTTCAATAATTCCTATCAGTGTGGAAAAATCAAAGTTAGCGCCTAACTTTTGGAACTTCTTCGGGATCTTACTGAATACGTCATCATATTCAATATGAATACTAATACGACGATAACACGACTTTGCAATCGAAAAACACTTAGCGTAATCTTTTTGTTTGAGGTAAAAATAAATTAAAAATATCAATGCACTCTTCCCTGCAGAGTCAGTTAAATAAGTGGTGTCTGTATGTACCCTAAAAGTCGTCTCTGTATCCTTTAATAGATAAGTATAGATTTCAAAGCAAATGCTATCTAAATTTTTAATTTCAAGTTTGTTAATCAAAAGACTTATGCAGTCCCTTTGTGTATCACATTTAACTAATAAATGTTTAAAAAGAGATCTTACTACTTTATCTTTTTTATTCAATTTATCATATGCCATGACAAGCATTTTATGGATGGGATGAAAAGTAGGGCATACTTTGTCTGCTTTTTCACAATAATAAAGAAAATGTATATTCTTTTGAAGATCCTTATATGATTCATCTCTATATATGTCTGCTAATTCTTTCCAGGCATGATAATCATTTTGATTTATACTTATTGCTTTGTTAAGCGCATTAAAAGCACACTTAATATGTTTATTATTTCTGTATGTCCTTCCAAGTAAAAACCAAACAAAATATGAACCAGGATCTAATAGTAGGGCTTGTTGGAGACACATTAGCGATTTTTGATATTCAGTTGTCAATCCATAAACACATAAAGTTCCAGGCCTAAATGGTTCAACTTCACAATAGGTTATGACAAACCTTTCAAATCTATTTCCTTCTTTTCTGTCTAAAACTTTATAGGCCATACGTGCAGCAACATCTAAACAAAAAGGATCTTTATCTACAATTTTTTGATAAATATAAATCAAATCAAATCTAAAATTATCTTTAGTTAGCAAAAATTTTTCACAAAGAAAATAAGATATTTCTTGAAAGCCCTTTTTTTGTAAAAGTTCATAGATTTGTAGAGCATCTTCATTATTAAAGATTTGCCTAAAATATCTTGCAATAAAAAAGATATAAAATAAAGAAAAAGTAGAGCATGAAGGTAAAGACCCAAAATTTGAAGAAAAATCATCTGCTGTTGCGAGTATTTCAAGCCATGCATCCCATAAAGAAGGTTCAAGTAAAACAGCTTTACAAAAAAACTTAACTGCCTCGTCCAAGATTTGAAGCTGTTTAGAAATGATACCAATCAAAAACATAATGTAACCGTCTTGACAATGACTTTTCTTAGAATAAGATAAAATACTTTGACGCAACTTCACTAACTTTTTAAGTGCTTCGCTATCGACAGAAAAGAGTCTTGTATTATCAATTAAAGATAAATAGACAATATGTCTATACTTTGAATAAAAATACATGAAAGAGAGGAGAGGTGTTGAAAGAGAAGATGCAAAGTACGAAGCTCTTTTAAATTCCTTTAGCTCAAAAAGGCATTTACATTTCAAATACATTGGGTCTAAATCTTCATTATTAAGCCGCACTGCCTCTGTATCATATTCACAATCAAGCGAAGAAAATAGATCCGATAGCCAAAAAGCAGTTTTATATATACATCTATTTGAGGCTTTTAAATATCCTTTTAATAAGACAAGTTTAATATCTTTTAATCCAGATAATTTAAGGAAGAGATTTTCAATATTTTCCATAGAAAAAACATAGAAATATGCCTTCTTTATGAGTTATACTTATTCGAAACTACAATAAGCCATTTTATAGAAAGGAAAGATTCAAGATATAAAATGATTTTTAAAATTTTACAATTATTTTAATAAAATCAGTGTACATAGATGAGATTTAGAGAAGATTATCATCTCAAAAAAATTTACTTATGTATATGTCATAAACCAATTTTTTTTGATTGTTTGACATCAATCTTACCTGTTGAAAATTTTCAAAACGAACAATTTAATAATTCGTAAAAGCAAAGACTTTCGCCTCCCTCCAATAATCTGGACCCTATATAGTCTATGCTCTGTCTAAATTATGACTGACCTTTTAGGTGCTTTTTGAGCTGTATCAATCAAATTTAGTTAAAAGTCTATGTATTAGTTTTAAAATTATTTTTCCAAGTAGTGAAACATTCACATTAATATCAAAATTTGCTGATATTTAAAAATAGCATGCGTTATATACAATTTTTATAAAATCCCTTTTCTTAAAAGAAAGCTTAGTTAATGCCCCTCAAAGCCCAAAATTGACTAAAGGGGCATTTTGAAATTATTTTTTCCTCGTTTGAAACCAACAAATATTTTGTATAATAATTTATATCCGTTTTAATTTATAAAAGAGTTAGTTCTCTTTGTCTCTTTCTTTGCTCTTTTGTACTCTTCTTCATCTTTTTGCAAACCTGACAAATCAGCCTTTTCTTTGTTTCTTACTTGTTCTGGCACTCTTCATCCCACCACCATGCTTCCTTATTTTTTGTTGTTTCCTTCATGTTTTAGAAATTTTTTACAATTATATCACTGTTTTTGGTCCATAATATTTTCACACTTCCATGTTGCTTTGATTTAATTAATACATTTCTATTAAATCTAGAATTCAATCCTGATTCATTTAATCTCCACCATTTTATCGTTGATTTGATTTTTGGTTTATTAGTTTTTCAATAATTTTTGAATTTGCACTCCATGACCCTTATGCTGGGAGGCATAAATCAATATTCATTATCATAATGTCATAAATATCATTCAATATTTTAGAGAGGGCAATATTTTCACATGATATTTTCTCTACTACCACTACTGTAGGTAATCAAGCTGCTCATCTTTTTCTCGAAAAAAAGGGTTTATCAATGCCAAATCAAGTGCTCTCAATGACTCTTCCTCCTCCTTCATTTTTTAATGCACCATGCTGAATGGACTCAAACTATTCCCCTTTACTTTCTACGTGTCGGTTCAAATCTCCTCCCAAAACAATTTTTCTTTAGAATTTTCTATAAGTTCCAGGTCCATCTTCTACCAAAACGCTTCTTTCTCTTCTTTCGAGCATCCGAATTAAGCGCTTACCACATTATTCGTCTTTATTCCAAGACCGATCTATATACTGATTATTCTATCACAACTTATATTCACTTTAATTATGTTTTCTTTTAAATTCTTGGAAAACATTATTCCTACTCCGTTTCTACCCTCTTGATTTGCTGCACTACACAACAGTTTAAAGCCATTACCAGATTCCTTTTCTCTTTCTTTCCTGTACCCAAATTACTTCTAATTTACTTCTCACCATTAACCCATTTACGATCAATGTTCCCAAAGGGAAAGCAGACGAATTCCTACTTTAAATGAAATTAAATAGAATTACTAAAGTCGTCTGCTTTGCTTGGTCTTAAATGGGTTAAATCAGAAAATACTCTTCCTTTTCCGATCATGGTTCTAACATTTAAAGTTTCTACTCTCAATATTTCTAGGAATCTTATATTTTGGATGTTCTTCTTTAGACCAGGAAATCAATAACTGTGTAGACGTTGATTCTTTTTCGAAAGGATCAGGTGGAAATCTGAAGAATTCTGGAAAATATATTGTCGACAAATTTTGTCTTCGTTGTGAGTAGATCACAGAGTTGAAAATTTTTCAGAGTTTAAAAAATTGAGTGGGGGTGAGGAGTTGAGGGGACTCAGGTAAAAAATGGGGGGAGGGGGCGCGGGCCCTGATAGTTAGCATGTATGAATTATAATAAGTTTTTTACATAAATATACACATTTTCAAGTATGCTAAATTTTTTGGTGATGTTAATTTTTTATGAAAATCAATAACTTAAATTTTTATTGAAATACTTATAAAAAGTTTTCTACACATATTATATGCACTTAGTGCGTGTGTTTTTGTTTTTTGGTTTACTTGGCGCGTGCAAGCAAATCCCCATTCGCATATCCGTTTTACATCCTCATCCGTGATTTTTTTTTCATGTTCCGCTTCCGCAATTTAAAACTTTTTATCTAAATAATTGTATAATGTTTTTTACACATATATACCCATTTTCAAGCATGCTGAATTCAGTATTGATATTCATTTTTTATGAAAATCAATCAAAACTGTCAAAAAATTGATTTATCTGAAAAAAAAACATTTTATCCGAATAATTATATAAAGTTTTTTACACACATGTACCTATTTTCAAGTAGGCTGTGTTTACTGGTTATATTCCTTTTTTTTATAAAAATTAGTCAAACCTGTCAAAATAATTTAAATATGATAGCCCATGTTTGATAGCAATGTATTTTTATACATTTCAAGTATGTAGAATTTAATGCTGATGTTCATTTTTTTTATGAAATCAATAAAACCTGTAAAAAAATCGATTAAACGTGTAAATCAATTTCAAATATATAAACATAAAAATAACTTCTACTTGCAGTATTTCTCTGATAATTATTTTTTTAATTTATTTAATAAACCAACTTTAGATGTTTAATTCACTCAAAATATTTCATTCTACAGTAACTTATGTAACTCGATAGGACCTCCATCTTTTTGGCTACAAATTTGTTATCGGCTCGTAGTCTCTACGTCATATTATAATTTACAGTATTTAATTTTGCTATTCATTCTATGATGATCCTTTCTTAGTAGCTCTTTTTTCATTAGAAATTTATATTCTTTGTTCAAAAATTTTTTATAAGGATAAAATGACTTTTTTCCTCTCTCAAAGCATTCTAAAGAATCTTGATGATCTTAGACTTTTTTATCAGTATTGTTCAGGCCTGAATATTTGTCAACCAATCTCAGTTCAAATGTTTTTTTCTGATGAATCATTCGTGATGTTCATTGTTCAATTACAAAAAGTTGTCCACGTTCTTCATCTGAAAAATTATCTTTAGTTTTCAACTTGCTTCCTTCTCTCATACTAATTTTCAAAAGATTTTATAATACGTTTTGTTTTTTTGTAAATAAACATTTCATACTCAAGATGAAAGAAAGTATTATAAGCCAAAATATACAAAAAAAAGTATATTTTTACTATATACCTAATATGCAGCGATTTTTTGAAATTTTTTTACAGAACTGATTTTCAGACATACATTACTAATTTAATTGCCACTTCGAGATATTTTTTAACAGTATTAGCCAAAATCCAGTACAGAAATTAAATAAGCATAGCCAATTTGTTATAAAACAGATATTTTATTTATTTGAAAATATTTTTGAAGACAGTATTTTGAACTAAACCGCAAATCTGATTGAAGCTTTTAGATATTTTTAAATCATAAATACCAAACCTGCGCCCAAAAATGAAACCAGCATCTTCCATTTGACATAAAAACAGATATTTTATTTAAATTTCAAAAATATTTCTGTAGACATTAGACGTAAATCGAACATTTGATTGACACTTTCAGACATATAAAACCTTTAAATGCAAAAAATTATTTCAGAAATAAAAATTATCAAGGTCGATTTGTTATAAAAACATATATTTCATATAAAATTAGAGAGAATATTTTGGGATATAGTTTTCAGACATAAACCGCAAATTTGATTGACACTAGCAGTAAAACCTCTAAATGCAAAAACGGTGTCCAGAAATGAAATCATGATGATCTATTTGTTATAAAAACATATATTTCATGTAAAATTTGAACAAATATTTTTGGAAAAAAAATTTTAGAACTAAACGCATATTTGATCGATACTTATAGGTATTTTCAAATCCAAACTGCAAAAATTGAGTCCATAAATGAAACTAGCATGGTTGATTTGGTATAAAAACATATATTCAATTGTAAAATTTGAATGAATGTTTTGGAGATAATTTTTAGAAGTAAACCGAAAATTTGATTAACACTTATAGGTATTTTCACAACCTAAACGTAAAAAATGAGTTCAGAAATGAAAACAACATGATTGATTTTTTATAAAAACATATATTTCATGTAAAATTGAGAGAATATTTTTGGAAATAGCTTTTAGAAGTAAACCGCAAATTTGATTGACATTGATAGATATTTTATAACTTATAAATGTGAAAAATGAGTTCAGAAATGAAAACAGCATAGTTGATTTGGTATTAAAACATATATTCATTGTAAAATTTGAATGAATGTTTTTGGAGACAATTTTTAGAAGTAAACCGCAAATTTGATTAACACTTATAGGTATTTTCAAATCCTAAATGTAAAAAATGAGTCAGAAATGAAATCAGCATCGCCGATTTAGTATAAAGACATATTTTATGTAAAATTTGAAGGTATATTTTATTAGATGTATTTCTGATTAATCAAAATTTAATTGACATTTTCTAAAATGTAGCCAATTTTGTACAATTAATTTTTAGTTAATTAATTAAACTTTTTTAAATAATTCTTTTTTTGAGTTTGTTCATGTTTACAACTTAAAATTTTTCTAATAAATTAATTTTAAAATGAAAAAAAATAAAAAACTAAAAAATCATAGATCTAGTTGTTTTATGTAACAGGGGCATTGATAGGAGCCAGTTATATGGTCCTGATTAATACGTTTTTTCATTTTACAATTGTAACAAATGTGTACGTTGGGGAGGTTCATAACAGCACACTCATTTAAATCATGTTTTTCAGCCCAAAACTTACATATTACACTATTTTTACATAACTTTTTAGTGTGTCCGTACATACATTTAGTACAAAACTTGACAGAAATATACGTGTAACATTTCACTCTACTATACTCATAAAATATAAAAATCATTACTCTTGATGTAATCGTAAATTTCTGGTGATAACTTGAAGGTAACTGACTTTTTTCCATCAAATTTTTAATAAACAAAATATTATAAACTTTGCCATCATCCACTAGCTTTTTTATTTATGGGTTTCTGGTTAGAATATCATTAATGATGTCATCTTTAGAAACATTTTCATTGAAATGCAAATGTCACCCAGGAAGTAAGGGTTCAACTTTTTTGGAAGATCAGGCATCAATTTTTGAGTTTTATGTAAAATAAATATATCAGGAAAGCTGATTTTTATGGAGTTGTTTTTTTCTTTAATGAAATTAGCAGGTAAAGTTGTAAGACAAGACTTCATCTTTTGGATGTCTTCTTTTAAATCAGCATTGTTGGACTTGACAACACTTAACAACATCTAAATATAGCACTTTTTTGTTTATTGGTGCTTCAGAACTTTGACTCAATTTAGACAAATTATGATTGAGTACTTCAAATTTATAATCAAACATTTCAAGTTTGTCCAACTTCGAACTTATTTCTTGATTTTTTGTGGAGTTATCATAAAATTTTTTTAACAAATATAAGATGGCTTTGGATGTTTCTCTAGACAAGAGTGCTTTCAGTCCACCCTGCTTAGCAATATTAAATATATTGGCTATTTCATCATCCCTAACATCAATTGGAGAATCAAGTATTGAGGACTTATCCATGAAAAATTTGTAATACAGAATTATCAAAAAACTTGAAATAGAATCTAATGTCAAGCTTTTTAATTCACAATTTAGTTATAATTGAAGAAAATTATAGCCATTAAAGTTTGGAGCATATTTCCAAATTTTAATCAATTTTTGAGCACACATAACTAATTCGATTTGCACTTTTAGATATTTTCAAATCCTAATTGAAAAAAATGTGTCAAGAAATGAATTCAGGATGATTGATTTTATAAAAAAAAATATATTTTATTTAAAATTTGAAAGAGATTTTTAGAAACAGTTTTTAGACGTAAATCGCAAATTGGATTGAAACTCTGAGTATAGAAATGAAACAACATGGTCGATTTAGTTAATTTGATTAACACTGTCAGATTTTCTCAAACGTTGTTTGATTTGGAATAAAAGTCGATATTTTATCTTAAATTTGAAATGTCTGATAAAAACCACCACTAGTCCTATACTTTTCGGACTTGAAACACACATATCAAAAATTTTTCCTTTGAACAGATTTAATTGAAAGTATTGAAGTTATATAGACTACAAAATAGCGATGGACAGGGCCAGAGCTAACAAAGCTGTAAAGTAGATTTTATTTTAAATTTCTAAAATATTTTTGTATAAAGTTTTCGGATGTAAATTGCAAAATTTATTGACACTTTCAGACATTATGACTACGTAATTGCGAAAACTGTGTATGGAAATGACATCAACAGGATTGATTTATTTTAAAAATGTTTAAAATATATTTCATCTAAAATTTGAGAGAATATTTATAGAGACAGTTATCAAACGTAAACGGCAAATTTGATTGACACTGCCAAATATTTTCAATCTATCTTATGCAAAAACTGAGTAGAGGAATTATGTAAGATTTGAATGAATATTTTATTTATCATCAATCAACATTTTGATTGACTTTTTCTAAAAAGTATTCATGTTTATTGATCTTTTATATTTGTTTGCGTTCAAGTTTATTTGGAATAGTTAATTTTGTAAATAGAAATCCAATGTAATACGAATTACCTTTTAAAAGTCCAACTTCATTAATAATAACCATGTAGTTACGATGATTGCCCCCTCCCCCCTTAAATAATTTTCTGAATGCGCCGTTGTATAAGTGTTATGCGTTCAAAACTTAACTGTATATAAATATACATTTGCTTGAGAGTACCTAATATGGGCACCAAGTTATAAGGTTAACTACAGACAATATCAAAATGTTAAAATTTTTGAGTTTGATTGAGAGGGTCGTTCATCTACCAAGAAACTCGTATCAAAAGATGGAGCTAGCGATTTTAGGAGTCATGAAATTTGAAGGGGTATGGTTTAGAAAATTTTGTTCAAAAAAAATTTTAGTTGAAGGGGCCGGCTAAGGGTTAAAATCTGGCATTTTTGTGGAATAAATAAGTTATTAGATTCATAAAAAAAACGTGCCTGCAGAAAACATGAAGTTTATGACATTTGACTTTAAAACGACTATGAAGATAATAGAAATCGAAGGTCAGATCTCGTTTATCCGACTATCTGTAACGGATTTTTTCAATGTTTTTCTAGCCCGTTATTTTGACATTCACATTCAGACGTCGACAGTGCATTAAATAAATCCACTTCTAAAATATGCGTTTTTAGAGTTTGCTAATCTGACAGACAAAATATTTTAAAAATTTGATAATACATTTTTAAGATTGACTTTGCGAGCAATATTTTGTTTGTCGATGAATCTTAGTTTATACCTAACTAAAGATAATACATAGATTACACACTAGTTTTTCCCATCTCTTTGAGAATTTGAAGTAATCATTTGTGAAGAATTATATATACAGTAGACCCTCGTTAAGTCGGACTACATGGGAGAGAAGGGTGTCCGACTATGCCGATTGTTCGACATAACAGAGGGTCTACTATATATATTATATATGGCAGAAAAAAATATTTCAAATTAGACGAATTTATAGCCACAATAAGCTTTGGAATAACGTCAAAATTTAGAATGACCGCGAACTACCTATGGAGTAAAAAAAATAAAATGGCTGCTTGTAAGCCAAAGCGAAATTAAAAAAGTCAATGAAAATGCCCGCTTGTAAGCCTATGAGGGCAAACATTTGTATTCTCGGTCACGGTCCGACTTATCCGATATCCCAGTTATCAGGGTCCGAGTTAACGGGGGTCTACCGTACTTCATTTAAATAACATTTTAGTTTGAGGTATTGATTCTTTATAAATATCGTTAATCCGACAACAATATGTGTTAAAACCAACACTGTCGGTTAAACGAGGTCTGAGTGTATTTAAATCATATTCTCACAAAGGAAGCAGGTTAATTTGGCATCGCGACAATTTTGCTTCAAGACAATTCGGCATCTAAATATATTGATATAAATATTGCCTTAGGGTCGAATTGTCCATAAACCCTGCGACCTTGCACTTGATGGCTGATAAAAATCTTTCAAGATAAAAGTACATATCCAAAATCGGGAATATTTCAGGTTCTGTCTTTTTTGATAGCTAAAGTTTTAATGTATAAACGAAAATGAAGAGTTAAAAATAAAATTTAAAAATGTGGAATCAATTAAAAAACACACAACTTGTGAAGCTAAATTTTCTGAAAACAAAGTTTTAAAGTCTCAATATTTATTTAATATAAGGACAAAAAATCTGTTTATCATGTTAAGAAAAACGTGATTGATAAAAAATCATCACTAGTCCTATTGTTTTCCGACTTATGAAACACACATATCAAATTAGATATAAGACAACTTCAACATTAAGCTTCATTTCATCTCATTCTCATTCGGAAACAAAATTTTCTTTTCAGCAGATTTATTAAAAGTATTAAAGTTATGCAATGGGATAATGAGAGTTTTAAAAGAGGAAGTGTACATTACAACACCATTGCTCTCCATATTTTACAGAACAGCGTACATTATTACAATGTAAGATAGTTTTTTGTTCAAGAAATAGTGGAATCTTATATTTTTTACATTAATTAACAGAATGACAGAGCATATAATTGTCTTTATTATTTAGTTTAGATATTTTATAATCCTTCATAAACGTTGGTTTACAGTGGACCTAAGCTTACTCCAAAAATAGTCGTAAGATTGATTATTTCTTATTCTTATAAACTTCAGTTTGGTAAATACAAGTTTTCTCTTTCAATATTTAACCTAGTAACAGGACAATTTTGTACCTACTATTATTTATATTATTTCGTAAAACTAAAAATAATATTTCTTTTCTAAGGCATTGAGTTTTTAAGACTAAATCTCAATTTGAGAGAAAAGCATAATATTTAGTTTAGATATTATTTTAACAATTATTCTTACTCAGCTTGAAGATTTATTGAATTTGAAGGACTTTTTAAAACTTTTCGTAAGAGCCTAGGAATTTCATAAAACTAATTCCAACGTGTTGTGTGCAGTATAAATCTTAAGCAAGTTCAATCATTCAAGTTAAAAATCTTTAAAATATTATCCTGGGATTTAAAAGTCTTCATCTTATAAAAGTAACTTAATTTTGCGGAATGATCAAATTTCCAATGATGTTAAAAAATATTAATTGATAGCCTTGGAATAAGTATTACAAAAATATATCCAAAAAAACAAAAAGGTGCCATAAGAAAGGAATTTTATATAACATATTGGCTTGAAAGAGAGGAAAAATTTGCCAGTAAACAATTTATTGAGCAAAAAAAGGAAGACTGCTTCGTAAGAGAATGTAAAGAGCGCATCGCAAACCACCGATATTCGTCATGCAAAGCTTCTTTATGTTCCAATAAGTTTTCCACTGTGTCAATGACTACAAATAAAGATACAAAGTATACATCTAAGAAATGAATCACCTATGATGTAAGTAAATTGAATCATCAAAGAACATAGGCAAACAACATGATTTCTAAAATGGGTAAGTTTTAAATATTTTTTGACTATAAATTCATTCAGAGAGACAAAATAAATAATCAAAATTTTATAAACACTTACTAATTAGTAAAATTTGATTAAAACTTCCATACAAGGTTATGCATAACTCACTACGAGTTTTTCATACCTTATTTAGCATTCTAAAGTGATCATAAAAACTTTTTGAAAATAGTTTATTGAACCACTGACCGTCATACATTTTAGATATTGAGCATTTGAAATTAATTCCGAGTATGACAAGATTGCAAAATTTGTGTACTGTAACGCCTTCATATCGCAAAAATTAAACTAAATACAAATATAATTTTAACTCTCATTGATACAACCTCAAATGACTATTATTCAAACTTCCCGTAAGACAGTAGCACATAGTGCTCTGTTCCATGCTGATAAGAATTTCCCTCAAGGGTAATAAATGGTTATTATATTGATCACATAATAACCAATGCAAATGTAAGCTGATGAAAAAGGCAACTAATCCATGGCGTAGGTCAATTCGTTTCAAAACCAACTAGCCCCATTCGCTTTACCAAATACGCCTCCTTTGCATGTCATTATTGAAAATGAGTTAGTATGTTCATGAGGGGTTGAGGCCCTTCTGGAAGTTATCTTCGCTTCTGGAACTCCCTTAACATATTAAAATGTATACGCTTCCATAAATGTATTAGTATACAGACAAACCTGTGTTAGCGGCCACCTGCGGATAGTGGCCAAAATAATTTCCCCCGCAAGAAAAAATAGTGCTATATACCTTGTCTATAGCGGTCACCTGTTCAACGCGGCCAGCGCCCACTTGTATTGCATCCAAAAACAGTTTTTTGACTCCGTAAAGCGGCCACCGATATTAAAATTTGTCAAAGAATATTTCGTATAATTATATTTTTTGAGCAGAATTTGAGGTGTCCACAAAAAGAACCCAATCCGGGGATTGCAAGCAGCAAGACCATGCAGCCGCGTCACGACTCATCGCGTGCTATAGCGCATTTTCAAATCCCCTAATTAAGTTTGCAATAAATTTAAAAAGTTTCAAAGCTCTGCTAAGAGGAGGTCAGAATTCGATGTTATTCTTTTAGCTTCAAGCTTGGATATTGTGCGTGTACAATAGTGCTCTGCGTGGGGCGGACGTGGGTTGTCCACCGCAACATTTTTGCGGGGCGGAGGGGGTTTTATTAATATAGTGAGGACAATCTGTGGGTTGTCCGCATTCACTTTTATGCAAGTTTTTATGAGTTATAATTGCCTTTTTGGAAATAGCTTTTTTTTTATTGCTATGTGTTAAGTATATTGGAAAGAGATTTGCATTGAGTAAATGGCGTGTGATGAAGTGAAATCGTAATTGAAATAAAAAGATAGAGCAGGTTTGATTAGCGTCATTGATGCGTGTACAAGAGAAGAAGGAGAAAAATCAAATAATAGAATGTCATATTTTTGAAATATCCATTATAAAATAGTATTCGATAATTCATTTTTTTGTTGTTTTCTTTCGCACATTTTAAATGGCAACGTTAACATCTCAGCAAGTTTCATCTCATTTGAAATCTGGCTTATATAAAATAAAAAGTGTGAATGGATTGAAATCGGAGGTCTGGAAAACGTTTGGTATCGTGGTAAATGAAAAAAGACTGGTTTGGATTTAGTCGTTTGTAAAGTATGCTTTCAAGCGTTCGCTTATTGTGGAAGAAAAACAGGTACTTCTATTCTTGGGAGACACAAGTGCAAAATACATCCTAATCAAACTTTACTGACTGATGCTATGAAGCCAGTTTTCAATAACGCTAAAGTTATTTCAAAAGCTAAAAACGTAAACATTAAACTATGCGTCCGTTTTTTAGCTAAAAATCTTAGACAATTTGAAACGATCGGTTGTGGTGGATTCATTGACTTGGTTCAAGAGGTAAACTCTAATGCTTTCTTAAATTTGTAAAATTATTTTATATGAGAAAACAAAGTATACAAATTATTATTAGCCAGATGGAGCAAGATCCTGCCATGACCGCACCAGATCTCATGAAGAAGTCCGACGTCTTGCATGCCATTTACAGGATTAGTAGATCCTAACACTCTCCGGAAATGTTTCAGCAAATGTGGCATCGGATCTAAGGACTCTAAGATAGAACATGCTGAAGAAAATGCCGATGAGCTCGAAAATGTCTGCAGAGAGCGTCTTCAAGTAGCATTTCAAAAACTTGTTGAGGTTGATGCCTGTCTGGCCACGACGAACAGTGAGCCAGTTTGACCTTTGAGGACTATCGTCAAAGAATCGTTAGCCAAGATATAGTCAAAGACAGCGACGATGAAGTTGAGGAGTCTCACCCACCTACGAAATCATCTATCTGTAATTTTTCAGAGGCCAGCAAATGCATAGGAGATCTTCGCACTTTTGCTATTAGCAAAGGGTATGGAGATATCTTGCGCAGGTGTGAAAACTTGGAGGATGCCATCCTGAAGGAGCAGAAGACAATGTTGGATTTTTTCAAGAACACGTGAAATTCAAATCAAATTGTAATTAAATTCGAATAAATTGTTATTTGTAATAAATTGTTTAAATAATCAATCTACACAATTTATGATTTTTTTCTAGCTAAGGTTTGCTACAATGCATGTAGGACGCATGCGCATACACTTTTAAAAGTTAATACAGTATGTATGGAAATTCATATTGCTGGCCAAACTGCGTATAGCGGTCACCTGTCTATAGCGGTCGCTTTTTTTGTTTCCCTTGAGTGGTCACTATAGACAGGTTTGAATGTAGTTAGTTGCTTTATTTATTTCTGAGGCGAGTGGAAAATGCGACTGGACAGTGTTGTCAATCCAGATGAAGCGAGTTGAGTGTAAACCACAACTTATCATACTTCTCTTCAAAAAAGGATAGATAATTAATACATGCAAACATTAACACTTTGGAGTATCGGGGTCAACATATGCCCAAGAGATGAATTTGGTCCCAGGATAGGATTAATGAATGATTTTCGTTCTTCATAATGTCAAAATATTATCTTTAGAATATAGATTTTCTTTGTATATTTATAATCTGGTTTCCACGTATAACAAATCTGATTAAAATTTTTCTGTTTAGTAGATCATACATACGTGAACAGTTTATTTCATGAATGAACATTGTTAAATCAAAAAACCACTCATAAATTTTGGATTAAAAAAACCCGTCCCAAATTTATCACAAGTTTTAACTATGCTATCACTCTCTGCTAAGGTGTGAGTTGCATACAATGAAATTTACAAGTTATGCCTGAGATAAAAAAACATTTATATCACATAAAATATATCATATATATAAAAAAAATAGCACGTATATTTTCAACGTAAAGTAGATTTATGGAATCAGTCAAGCTCTGATGTATTTTTTTATATTGAGCGCGAAACCAAAATGGTGCTGAAGTTTTAACAGTCAAGAAATAGAGCTGTACTGCAATAGCATTCGAAAAGGTTTTACTGCACTGCGCAGACCCCTAGTGCATATATCATGTAATATAAGGTTCTAAGACAATTCCATTTCAAAAGTTTCTCTACAAGCCCTCACTTTGTATATTTTGTCAATTTTTCTAAATGTTGAAGATACATAGTAAAAACTATACAGAGGAACAGAATGAAAATTGTTATATAGGGCTACTTATATTTCGCGATATCTATCGATATAAGTAGTACTTCGAAATAGTTCAAGATTAACTTTCCTGCTAATGTGCACGTTGGACAACTCATATAAACAAAGACAGCATTGCTGTGGCAAAAGGATTTATTTTATAAAATTGTATTCTAGCATTATTTTTTCGATTAATTTAGAAATAATTATACAGAGTAAAAAGAAAATGTTTACTTTACTAATGTTGGTTCTATCTTGAGTAAGTAAAATTGCTCTTCCTGAAGATATTTTGGATACTCTGGACATTTCTTTTAACAAACTAGGATAGAGTAAAAAGTTTTGTCTCTTTGAGCCCATTCTCTTACCAAACGGCATATCAGAGACAAAAACATCCACAGAATTAGAGAGCAAAGGCAAACATGTGCAATCCCACTAAAATGAAAATATATATACAACATAAATTCAAATTTGACTTAACACTTATCTTGCAAACATGGGCCTACTACAACCGATCAAACTTTAGAATTTGATTTTTGGATCAATCAGTCGTCCCAAATTCCCGAGACTCTTTAATGCCATATTTTATCTTTCTAGTTTGTATATATATCCCTACGTTTTTGAAAAAGAAGTCCACTTATAGTATGAAAAATTGTTTAGATACTACGTTATTGATAAGCATAGAGCTAGCAGGTCCGATTTCAATGAAAAATCTAATGGCTCAGATAAAAGTAGCGAAAAAAGACGAGAGAATAGCAACGAATAGAAAAAAGCTTGAATTATTCCAAAGATGGAATAGAATGGGAATCATTTCATTATCCTATAACAAAAAATGTAACGTTGTAAAAGGAATGCTTGGAAGATGAACGTCTCAAAAGATTTATCCGATCAGTTAAAATTTTTAAATTGTATTCTGAAGAAATTACGAAGGCAAGAAACTTTAATTGAATGTACAAATGAAAAAATGAGTGAAAGAATATAAACGTATAAATGTAATGTTTTATGGAGTAACGAGTGGGGTCCTTCAATTTTTAAAGCTGCGTTTTCATTAAATAGCTTCTATCATCTCAATAGATTTTTACGTTTTGACAACTAGGCGTAAGAAAAGACAAAGATAAATGTGCACCAGAGCGTGACATTTTTGATTTATAACTTACAAAAATACTACACTCCAAGTGAATTTTCACCATTGACGTGCAGTTAAAATGCCTTTTAGAGGTAGATGTAGTTTTAAACAAGACATGCCTTTAAAACGAGATAAGTATGGCTTAACATTTTTTTGGATAATCATCCTTTGAAAGGAATACATTTTTTTGTTGATAACAAAGTGAAAACTAATTTATCATACAATATTGTTACAGATTTAGCTAAACAATTTTTCTTTTCAGATAGAAATATTACATAATATCTACGCAGACAACTGTTAAAAATGGTTTTTACTTTTTCTTTTGTGCTTTTTTTTCAGCATAAAAAAAATAACAAAGGTGAAATATTTGTATTATAGGGTAAATTAATTTTGAAGTGAAAATATCAAGTGTAAAACCTTTTCAGGCACAATAGGACACCAGTGACCATAAAATAAAAATCGTTTTCTTTTATTTATAAAAAAACTCTTTGCAAAAGATTAGCAGACGATTAGTTCCCCCAAACGTGCGTTTAAATATTAGCACTTTCAGGCATTCGTTTTCTATCGTCTCTTTTCTTTCTCAATGAGTTTTTATATAACTTAAACAGAGGATTTTGGGGACAGTGGTGTCCCATTGTGCCTGAAAGGGGTAAACAAAATATTCGAAAAAATTTAAAATAAAAAACAATTGGAAAAAATATAACCAAAAGCATAAAAAATGTGATAGTACAAAGTAGATTGAAAAAGATTTTTAAAAACCTTCAACTTAAAACCCATCTTAAAATTTCTCTTTTTGAAAAATAAAAAAAAGTTAGCAATTAATTATTTAAAAAAAAATCAGGTTCTTAAATGTTTTTCTTTGAAAATATTGAATTAAGAGAAAAGATGTAATGAATTGCGACAAAGGCGTATTAAACTGCATCAACAACTTGATAGAAAAAACTAATTATACATATATAGTACAAAAAACTGGAAAGCTATATTTTTTTAAAGTATACGATTTTAACTTTATTTTTATATTAGAATAAAAAGCTTTAAAAAAGTTATAAACTCATCTCTATCATATAAAATATGAAGCAAAGTTTTATAAATTGCAAAGTGATGAATGCTTTGGGGGAAAACTGTATATTTTATATTTAAAAACGAGTTTTATTAAAAAAAAAAAGCTAATTCAAATGATCGTCTTACTCAAATTCAACCACCTAACATCTAAAATTAGGAAAATATTAAGTTTTTTATCAATATGCAAATTTTATCAATATATTTTTTTTTCAATATCCGATTATTAAATGAGAGTTATCTATATTATATTAAAATACAGGTTACTTGGAATAAGTCTGAGAGTAAATAAGATCTGTCACTTAATTGCAATTTAGAAAGTATAGCACTGATATTGTCGTAAGATTTAGAGACAGGAATAGAATGATTGTCACCACAAACGAAAAAACTGGATTTATACTCCAGGAAGCCCTAAACTGTATCATAAGACAATGTGAAAAAAGAGCAAAAAGTACATACTTCAATGGGTATACTCGCTGTCCCACACAACGGATCACAGACAACATCTCCTTCCTTAATATCAGCTAATCGTAGCATACACGCAGCAATGGTAGAGCGTAATGTTGTTTTACCGAAGTTCACTATATTACGCAGGTGATTACTTCGCTTGTTGAGAACAAAAGAAATAGATAAACTTTGGTCTCTTATATCAACCACGACTTCTAAATCATGATCCTAATGTAAAAATACAAATGCATCAGTGTGTGCTAATTCGTAGTTGATAAACTTTCGAAAAAACTGCGTGTCTCTTTTTATTTGCCATTTACTCATTTCCGTAAATTAGACGTAGAACGATTCTAAAATTTTGATGGACCCTAATTTTTTAAGGCTTATCATAATGGAGACGTTATCATACTGTGCATATTTAATTGCTTAAACTTGGAAAATATTTAATATTCTGGGTTATTTTGCGCTATTCCTATATGATTTAACCCTTAAATGACAGTGTCGAACAGAGTTTCTCAAATTGGGAGAAATTTCCACCAAGGGAAAATTACAGGATACCAAGAGGGAAATGATTACACTCTTCATTAATAATGAAAACCTTTGATGTTGGATAATGTAAAAGAAATAAGTGTCACACTTAACTACGATTGAAACATAAAAAACTTTTTAGGGCTTCTCACTTTAGAGAAAGATTGAATCTAAAAAACGAGTTGCAGAAATCATCATAATATTTGAGTTCTACGAAAGGAATTAGATCAAGAAAATTTTCAAGCAATTGGTAATGCAATTTTAGGGGGGGGGGGGGCGTACACCGGTTCCGCCCCCTTTAAACCCGCCAGTTCTAATGTCTATTGTAGACGAGCGGCCCAGTGTCAACCAGCGTGGGTTGCTCAAAACGTTACGAGTAAGCAGTTAGTTAGGCAGCATTTGAAATACACATACTATGACACAAAGAAGCAGTCGCACATGTTTATAAATATTATTCATTATTTATATATTTTATATCCTAAATGTCATAGAAAGTATCAAAATAGTTACGGTTCAAATATCTTGTATACGGCTGTACACTAGGGATATAACTTTTTGAACTTTTTTTCAAATTAAAAAGCCTGCAGCCTTATTCGATGAAACTTTTTATTTGGAACATAAAAAAAGTCATTTTTATTGATTTTAGAGCCATAAAGTTCGCGCGCATTGCTATGTGAAAAATTTATTCTGTGATCAATATTACATTATAGAAATTCAGATTTTTTTTCATTTATCAGCATGTAAAACTTTTTTTGTTTTATTTGATTTGATTTAGACCATATTTTGATATCAATTGTGAATTTTGACTTAATTTGTTTTTTTCCATATTTTAACTATTTTCACATTTTAACACATTTTTAGAGTCAATATATTCTTTTTTTCGTGAATCAAAAAATGAATAATAAAAACTTGCCCAAAATATGCGCTGTAAAAAGAAGGCGCGAAATTCCTCTGATAACGGCGAGTTTATCTGATTTGTAGAAAATGCCAACAAAAAAAACAAGTTATCGGTCGTTATCTTGAATTGTTTGCAACAGAAAAAAGTAAACATAAAGATGCTGTTAGAAGAATTGAGTCGTTTCACACCAGCAAGTGTTGTTGAAGGCAAAAAGTTTTGTTGATCTTTATGAAAAGTATAGAAAGAGAAAGTCAGACAAAATAGAAGAGGAGATGAAGCATCTTTTAGACGTGACTAAAACTAATGGTACATAGATTTCTTCAGAAGATAAAAAAACTCTACGATACTCAAATTCAAACAGCCGGCAGAGTTGGATATGGAACCAGAAAAGAAGCTGACATCAAAACGATCCATCCTTCAAATCCAAATTCATTAAAAGCACGTCAGCTCCGCAGTCAGTCGATTTGAGTAATGAAATACACGAAAATGATGCCGAGATCTCTGATTGCTTGGATGGTAAAAGTGACGATGACTTTATACAAGTGAACGAAAAAACAAAAAGAAAGAATAGCTCAGCCGCATCTGCCGCCAAACTTGTGAGAAAATAGTCTTTATCAACAAAAAAAGCAGCAAAAGTTTGTGAATCACTCAAGCTGGATGGATCCAACTCAAGTGGGGGTTTGGAGACGAGTGATGAGAGACGCAGAATGTGTCAGACAAAAATTGAAAGATCTTTTGCAGGTTGAAACATTCTGTCTTCATTTGGACGGAAAAATCATTTCCAAAACAGAGTACCAAGTTGTGTGTCTTCAAAATAGCGATCGAAAAATAAACTTTGCAATACTTGCTTGCAAAAATGGCTCTTCCAAAGCAATTTTTGATGAGATTGAATACTTGATGAACGACTTTATTGCTCGGAAGAGTATTCAAATAATAATGAGTGATTCCACGGCAGTGAATACTGTTAAAGAAAATGGAGTTGTAGTGAAGTTTCAGAAGGCCATGATTGAGAAAGCTTTTCAAAAACCACAGTTTGTTGCTAGTCAACACCACGTACTAGATCTTGTTTGGAGACATATTATGGACTTTAATTTAGGTGGGTCATCCAGAAGCCCTCAATTGCCCTATGATTTTGTAAATGAAGTCGTTAACAATTATGAACTTTTGAAAGCTAATTATGAGTTCGATACTGATTGTTTCTTGTGCGAGAACCATGGTTGGAGGGATGATTTTAGGTTTTTATTTGATCTTGTCAGGCCTTTAAGTTGTACAAGGAAACAAACAAATGGTCTAAAATAGAGGAGAAATCTGCCACCTCTCCACAATGCTAGGTGGAATTCCAGAGCTTCTTATGCCTTGATTGCCTTTTTTTGATACCCAACTTAAGAAATCAACTGGAAAAAATTTGTAATTTCGTATCCAAAGACTGGTCTCAGTTTTGGTTTCATAACCAAATGTATGATGAAACGACATATCAAAGCCTGCGAAACGTGATTCTTGCACAAAACTGCCCGAAAGTCATATCAACATTCGATACATTTTTTAGTTCTGAAAGTTCCAAAATAAACTAATCAAGAACAAACATCATAGCAGAAAGAGATGTGAAAAAATGTAAGAAACTGTCAACAATTCCCGATCAAAAAAACATTTAAGCAGCAAGTTTCTTGTTACTAATCATTTTTAATATCTTTTTATAGTTTTTATCTTACTTCTATAAATAAATGATATTTTTGTGGCAATATTTAAACTTTTTTGTTTTATTTTGTTAAGTAAATCATATAATTTTAAGTTTTCAAACATTGCGCGCGAGGTTTTTTGGATTGTTCAATGTAAAATTGGTATTTTTGAGCTTTAAACAATATTATTCATTGAAAAATAATACAGGATTAGAAAGTTAGAAAAAGTTATACCCCTACTGTGCACACATCCCTCAGACTGATGTATGATTGAAAGCCTTCCCTAGAGGCAAACTGCTCGTTTTCAACTTCTTCATTACTGACAAAGGAATTGAGCAGGAGCTTCTTTTTTACGGACTTAAGAGATATCAACAAAGGCAGTGTTAAAATGGCAGTAGTTGCGATTTTTTTCAAAAGTCAAAGCGGAGTAGGAGAAAACTGGAAAGGGTTCGCAGCCCCAATTTTGTTGGCTCACGATCAGGATTAATAATTATTGTGAAGCAGAAGGAATCAGGTGTAAAAAAATCTCGCTATCTCTGCCAGCACATGGATGCTAAAAACACTTCCCTTTTATTTCAAACACAAGTGCGATGACTTTTAGAAGGAAACATTCTGACCATCGTATTTGAATTGTGGGAAAATTAAAGTTATATTTGAGTTTCAACAAGGTGGACCTATTCTCTCTCTTCAGTTTTTTCACCAAAAAAGGATTTGTAGCACGAATGGATTATCTTACGGTTTTTTTTAGAAAAACTCTGAATAAACTCAATAATGAATTACATAGACAACGGAGCAACGTGATTGTACACACTGATGACTGATACCACTTATGTTTTTATGGCAAAGCTCGAACCTAGTCCTCATTGTGTTTTTCCAAACGTGACATTTTGAGTCTGGCTTTTCTACTTTCACTTACAATCAAGCCCAAGCCACGAAACCGACTGGAGGTTTAATATGATCTACCTTACGCGCTTGTTAAAACTAACCCTTATATTGATACACTGGTGCATAAAATGAAACATCCCCCTTTTCACAAATCTTATCTAAAGTCGATGAATAATAAAAGTTGTTTTAGTTGTTAATAACAGCTCTTTATCGACTTTACTATCTAAATGTATGTTAACCAGTATATTTAAACATTTTTAAAATAAAATAGTGTCCTTTGACTGCCTTTTCTCTTAGACATGAAGATTGAAATCTGCATGGTTGAACTGGATGCAGGGGGAAATAATAGAAAAAAGTTTGGGAATTACTGGTGTAAAAGTTTAAAAATCTCCGGAGAGAGAAGTTCTACCATATATTTAACCGAAAATATGGATGGACAAAAGTTGAAACTTGGGACCCAAGTTTCAGATACACAACCTAAGGGATACGAGTCATTCTATTTTAGGGGTCTATACATTGAATAGAAAGTTTAAATATACAAGAAATAGCTAAAACAATTACCCTAAGTTTTACTTAAATTAAACTTCATACTTTCATGCTTGCTTTAAAATTGTATTCGTCATAGATTATAGATCCTAATTCTGCTGCTATTTCAGGAGACTCAAAAGAGTGATTTTCTCCAGACCTATTGCAAGAACAACGAAACTTGAATTCATCAATATTGGGAGAATTGGAAAAGTGATTCACTTCATCTCCTTAATCAAAAAATATTTATTGAGAATTTGGTAGAAGCAGTTGAAAATTCAGATTAAGTCCTTTATGCCGCGAAATCTTATGATTGTCTCGAATTTTGAGCAAAGAAGGTTTGATATTCGATTCATTGGTTGAAGCCGTACATCTAGATAAAGATACTCACGCCGATTTATTTCAAAAGAGAAATGATATTCGCTCATTTAAATGGTATAAAAGTAAATCAAGTTCGCTCTAAGATGCTTGTTCAGTTTAGATTAAAAAAAAAAGGGGGAAATAAAGCTCATTTACGTTATGAACGAAGTAAAAGTGTGTGACTTGTTAACCGATCGTTTCTAATACCCATATATTGGATAAAATATAATGGGTTATCTTAATTATTGACACGAATTGACACATTTTTCATAAATAAAAAATATGGATAATGAGAGAAAAAAGCTAAATGCTTAGATCGTCAATGTAAAAATACTTTTTTTTTACCTTTTTAAAAGGATTATTTGAAGCATAATGCCCTAAATTTGTTCTTCGGCAATGATAAGTAATTTAAAATGCACTCACCAAGTAAAAATGGCAAAGTGACTTTAGAAGTAGTTTCTTTAACTTCATTTTCATTATTTTGGATAGAAGCTGAGTGTATGTTTCGATTTTGAGAAATAGGATCATAGGGATATTTGACAAGCTTTCTCCATATCTCCAAATACCTTTTAAAATCGATGGTATGAAATGCTTCTTTCAAATTCGCAAAAACGCTTTCCTTAATATAGGCTGAAGTATTGGAGGGGTAGCTTTCAGCTTTAAAATTGAGCTCACCTTATCATTAGGAAAATCAAAATTACTTTTGTTATAAATGACGAGTTTAATATAGTCGGCGCATCTCAATTTCATAACCTTAAAAATAAAACAAGTGAAGTATAATATTTCAACGAAAAATCAAAATATTTCAGACCAAAATATTGAGTACTGTGTTTACTCAATTCCTTTTGCACACAAAATATATCTCTTTCCGTCATTGAGTTAAATTATCATATTCAAATATATTAAAGACAAAGATTATTAGGATCTGATCTTCAATCAAAATTATTCAGGGTGAAACTCTCTCTAAAAAATCTTTTAAATTAAAAAAAATTTAATTACCTTGAAAGTAAAGACGCTTGAAAGTCCGCCCTCCAAATAATTTAAAGGATGTGCGCCCCTGGTTAAGATGTAGAAATTTTTGCGGATATCCAAAAAGCATGAAATTAGATTATTCGCATCCATCTTACTTGCAGGATTTTTATAAAAACACAGTATTACACACAAGAGCCAAGTCGGTGGATTGCGTTATATACATTTCACAATAATAGCCGAAATTGATAGCGTGCCTCTTAGCCAATAGTATACGCCATAATACGTTACTCTTTGCTTATTATATAAATTGGTTTTTTTGACGTAACTATCAATTCTAATAACAAATCCTTTTTGATCCAACTCCATAATTATCACCTTTTACTCTACTAATTGAAGATTAAAATTATAAATTTATATTTTTTTGTTTTCACTAATTGTCTTTTTTATTTCTACTCATCATAATCAATGATTAGCAATTTACAGATTGAAGCTACATTAAAAATAGCATAAGGACGAATAAAATTTCTCCTCTCAAAATATACTAGTAAAAGGGATGTGTGGAATGCTTTACAAGAAAAATGTTAAACATTTTTAATCTAAATGTAACATTTAGAAATAATATTTAACTAAAACTACAAACTATTTTACATTATAATTAGGTAGTGTTAATTTGTTAGACTCTAAAATAGCTAGAGACACTTGTAAAAGAATAACGAATCATTATGATTTGGTTTATTTTTACAATATTATTGATGTTTCTTTCCTAAGCACTCCATGCTTAAAGCATTTGGTACTTTTCTGGGTAATGTTGCACTATCCGTGCATCGATAAACGTCTTTCCTATGCAATTGACTTTTTATCGATGCACGGATAGTGCAACATTACCCTTTTCTGTTATCCCCCCCCCCCCCCCCTCTAAAAAAATTAAAAAGTGCAGAGGATATTTTCTAAAATTGAAAGAAGAGAAAATTTTCAGCAGAATATTTTCTATTTTCATTAGCAGACGATTAGCATTAGTTTTTTAGAATGAATTTTTTACGTTTAAGTCAAATATGTAATGATAGCATTTTTTTCCAATCGAAAGGAATTCTTCATCAGAAAATGCCGAAATGGTCATATAATGAAACTATCTTTTGGAAAACAAAATTGATGGCAGTGTAAATTTCCTTCATGTAGAGAAGAAAGATGAGTAAGAACAAATAATTGGTTCGAAAATTCTCGTTTACCTTTTCGGAAAGCAGCATTGTTTATATACTGTTGGGCACACATGTCAAGTATAAAAAAATTCTAAATGATATTATAATAATCAGAGAAATATATCGGAAAAAATGAGTTTAAATGATATGTGAATTGCGTCTACATATCTAGATAGTTGTTTAACGCATAATTTTATTTGTCATTTGAGGGGACCATTATAATTTCTTGGGACACTAATGCCACGCATGTTCTTAAAGACTTAAAAGAAGGTAGCCATAGGGACGAATTGGCATTCAAACGTCAAGCTAGATATAAACAACGTAGTTTAAAATAAAGATACCTATAACAAATAATTAAATTTTTGAAAAATAGTTGAACATTCAAACTAATCTTAAGATAACATAGTAAGTAATAAATATACTTTAATCACTCTATCCTTTTTTTATTATATTTATTATCTACTTTAAAAATAACGATATTTAAAGATGATCTTTCAAATAGGAAAATTTTTGGAGCATACCTCATTTAAAAGATCTAAAGAAACAAAAAAATTAACTGATCCTTGTGATTTAACTCCCTTAGCTTTGATTTTTTCATTAATTTCTAAAATAAGTGCATCTTCGAGACCCGTTGGTACTGAACATTTTATCAGCAAGGAATCGTCCATAATTTATTTAGAGCTGCTAAATAATCAAAAATAATAAAATAACATTATCCATAACGAGATCATCAAGATCAAGTATAAACAAGTCTAAAATGAAACAAGTGTTCATCTAATCTGTTTTTAAATGCATTTACGGTTGGTGAGCATTTAATATTTTTTGGAAGATTTTCTCAATACCAATTTTTTCTCTCAAAATCAAATTTTTTTTATATAGATTTTACCAAAATAGGTTCTACTAAAAGATGAGGCTAGATTAAGTTTGAGAGATTTGCATCAGGAAACAAGCAAAGCCATAGATTTAGCACTTCTCCTATTATCCACATTTTTATTATAATATATTTTTAATAGTTATTGTCTTTTTTCTGTAAAAAACGAAGGAAGATTGAGCTTTTTAATTCAATCCTTATACGTCATGTTGTGTATCCAAATTATTTTTTTAGTAAACCTTATTTGAACCATCTCTATTTATTTCTCCAATATGTGGTTTGGACCAGATATTCCATACTGACATGACGGCTTGACAAGTGTTTTGAGTAATGTCCATTTTTGCAATCTATTTGTGAAAAAGAAGTTTTGATTAGGTTAATAGTAGATCATGCTCTTATTCTTAGATTGGTTGTACTATCATGAAATTTCATTTTGTTATCAAAGATAACACCTGAATCCTTTAGTTTTTAAACTCGGTGGCACTTTTGTTAATCAATAAAAAAATAAATATTTAGGATGCTTTAAATTACTATGTTGCAACATTTTTATAATTGAACAATAATTCCCATTTTTTAGCTATTCATGAATAATATTCAGAACATCTTGTAACTCCAAAAGCTATTATTATATAATTTGATGTCATCAGGAAAGTTCAATACTTGGTTTAATAATATTTTTTATATTTATCAAAAATATATTAAAAAAGTCAGGTCCCAAAATTGACTCTATGGGAATTCCACTGATAAGTTTTCTTGTTTTAGATAGATTATCTTTAAGACAAATTTTCTGTTAATGATAAAATCAGTGAGACTGTAGCGTGAATTCGATTGAATTTTAGTAAAGTTACCAGCTTATAGTGGATAATGCAATCAAAAGATATTTTAAAATCTATATGAATTGCATGGACAGTTATTTTGTTTTCGATAAGTTGAGTAATATCATTTTAATATTCAACTAAATTTTTGATTAAGGATTTCTTTGATAGAAATCTACGTTGTCCTACAGAGAAGGGATTGTTTTCCTTCAGATGATTTATAAGGTTATTACCGGCGTGACTAATTTGTGCCAACCTCAAGAAAACTTCTTTATAAAAACATTATTTTTATTTTAAAATTTCAATAATACACTAAAACTAATATTTATTTAATTTCAAGAATTTTCATTAACTGATTTTTTTATTTTAATAATAATGTTTTTTTATTGACGAGCAGTCATTTCCTTGTAGGAATAAGTCTTCATTCATACAATATATGCCATCTAAGCCGGGCAAATTCGGTATCAAGTTTTGGATAATTTGCGATACAAAATCTTATTATATTCTAAACTCGTATCCATATGTAGGAAAAGAAGAAAAAGTTGGTTTGTTGTTAGATTTCGTCGTGAAGCTGATTAAACCATATAAAAATCAAGGATTGAATATCACTGTCGATTATTTCTTTACAAGCTTGAATTTATCACGAAAACTTCTACGACATAATACTACTTTAGTAGGAACTATGCGTTCTAATAAAAAAGAAATTCCTACTAAAATTAAAATTGATAAACAAGATCAGCTTTATAATAGTAAATATGCTTTTACCGTCGATGATAATATATTTCTATTATGTTAAAAAGCCAAAAAAATTAAGTGGTGTACATGTTATCCTCTATGCATGATAAGATTGAAATAACGTCATCTGAAAAAAATAAACCAAACACAGTTTTGTTTTATAATTCCACAAAAGGTGGAGTTGACACAGCAGACGAAATGTTGAAAACGTACTTCACTAAATGTACCACAAAAAGGTGGCCTTTATCAGTATTTTTCAACTTGATGGACATAAACTGTCTCAATTCCTTCATAATCTGCACAAAACTTGAAATATTTACGTCACGCAGAAGAAAGTTTTTTATACAATTAGGAGAAACTTTATGTGAAAATAGTAAAAATTGAAAAAAAAACTAAATCCCCAATTTACTTATCGCCAGATTTTTATTTTAGTATTAAAATTTAGTTATTTAGTAATGAGAAACACAATAAATAGATTAATATTGATGACTAGGTAATTTTATAATTGATTAGTAAAATTTACAATAAAAATATTAAATATAGTAATTTATTATTGATCACTAGGTAATTTTGTAATTGATTAAAAATGTTGATTAATAAAATTTACAATAAAAATATTAAATATATTATAGTAATTTTTATTTTTGTATTAAAATTTAGGGAATTAGTAATAAGAAACACAATAAATAAATTATTATTATTGATCGCTAGGGAATTTTGTAATTCATTAAAAATGTAGATCTCTAAAGATTGTATAATTTACAATACAAATATTAAATATTTTATAGTAGACTTTATTTTAGTTCTATTAAAATATAATTTTATTAATATTTAATTTTTTTTCTAAAATAGCTTTGCCCAAAAACCTTACTTTGCGCAGGACAGAGAAATGAAAAAACACTAAATTTTCTATCAGTCATTATTGTTTTACACAGAAAAATTTTGAAAAAGGGGAAAACAAAAAACAAGTTAGAAAAAAATTTGACATTTATAATTTTTAAATGGTTCATAAGTTGTACTTAGGGGTATTTGGGTAAATTTAAGTGTATTTCGAAAAAAGTACAACTGATTTAAACATCTGTTCAGATACAGACGCAAGATTGTAACTCTTGGATACAAAAGAAAATATTCGTGGTTTAATTGTTCTTTCTTTTCTTTTTTCCAACCACATACTCCTTAGTGTCATTTTATTCTCTCACATTTCTAAAAAATAACAAATTAAACTATCTCATATTTACTTAACCATTACTTCTAAATTCACACTACAATTGATTAGAAAATATCATGTAACTCATCTGCTTCTGTTCATCTTTATTTCACTTTTCAATGAGCTCTTTTCCCTTCTATCCTGAAACAATATCTTTTTATCAATAATTCAATTAAGATATAAATCCGCTATTTAAAAAGCCAGTGAGTCTTAGCGTTAAATTTAGATCAAAATATCAGGAAAAATACTCTATCTGATTTATTTTTCTTGGCAAATTCTTACCAATATGTGTTGGATGAACGGAAAAACTTAAAATAAAAATTAATATAAAGTTTAATCATTATTAAAATATAGAGAAAGAAATTGTTTGAATCAAATCAATAAGGATTTAAGCTTCCTAAAAAATAATATTTTTTAAATTTTAATGTGTTTCGGCTCTAATAATTATTGGGCCTATGGATCTAACTACACTTAGAGTTAGTAGTAAGTTATTGCCTTTTTTATTTATATCATTTATATACTTTTGATATAAAATATTTTCAATTTACAAAATTCTTTGCTTAAAATCAAATAATTAGTGTCTAATAATTAGCTAGTCTTTTTTTGGCGGATAATATTTTTAACTCAAATATATTCTAAACGTTAAATAAAATATTTAAATATCTTTGCACAATATTTACTAATGTTTTAACTAAATTAAAAAATTTTAAGGATGTTTTTTTAATATGCAAGTTGCAAAAGAATAGAATGTATATTACTTTGGTATCGTTTAGAATGTATTATATTATGTTGGAATCGGATGTCAAATTTTTCCGAAGGAGCGATTAGGCCGATTTGAGATTTGGTTAAATGCAACTGCTAACTCTTATAAAAAATTTCAGGCATACATAAAATATTCTGTAGAGAACTGCACTAAGATGTATAAAACTGCTTATGGATATTGTAATTGTTAAAATTTTATAAAAATATTTAATTTTTTATCTAATTACAATCATACTTTAACTAAAATAATTGCATATCTAGTTACCTTACCATATTGATTTAGGCATACACTGGTCCACACGAAATTTGTTGCCGTTTTTTTAGCTGATTTAGGACCATTTTTATGTGCTGAATCCAAAAATAACATTCGTTTTGCTTAATCAGGTCAACTTTTTGAACTAAGCCACTTGTTTTTTGACATTTTGTTTACGTATACGAGTATTTTGAATTTATAGGATAGGAAATTCTTTTTTTTCTTGAAATAAATTATCTCTAAAGAGTTTGCATGCGCCAATTCATAACTTAATATTTTTATTTTAGATATAAATAAAATTGCTTTAAACGAAGAACTTGTAAAAATTAGCCTGGCATATTCTCCTACATCTGCCATGAATACATGATTGTTCTTAAGAGGAAACCGGTGACAAGTTTGGTAAAGCGTGCTTATTATGCATATTTTTGGTATTAAACTTGGTGATCAGGATAAAACACCCAGTATCTTCTTCAGTGGATCAGAGACAAGAAGACTTGTCTCTAGTTTAGGATTCCTATGGTATGGAGAGAGGCGACAAATCTTGGCCCTGACTGCTACTTATGCGCAATTAACGTGAATGAGATCAACAGAAAAAAGCACAGAAGCCTAAAATATGCTGGTCTTGAATCAGAGCGTTGTCCTGTAGTTCACTGTGATGAAATTCCAGTTCCTGTTTTTAGAGAATTTTATAGAAGGAGAAGAAGATGAAATTTTTAACGATGATGCTTCAGATCCTTTTTTCGAAAAATTATATCGTTCGTGTTCTCAGCTTGTCAAAGTCCTCTACCGATCTCTTAGCATCAAGATTGAAGGAAAAAATCTTCTCTTTGACAGATCACCTTTCACCGCAACAGACATCTAGATTACCTCTATTTTTTCTTTAAAGAGAAGGACTTGATGTACTGTACAGATATTGTTCAGCTTGTGCACAAGCTTGGAGTGCCACAGTATGAACCCATACATCGGAAACTGTTCAGTGAAGCAGCAAGCATTCGCTGAAATGTATTCTGCTGCAAAAGGGCAATGAGTTAGCCTCTGTGCCCCTTGTTCAATAGATTACATTGAATGAAAAGTATTAGGCGATTGAATATGTGTTGGGGAGTGAACAACATCAATAGTTTATTTGTGTTGACCAGTGAATTTTTTGTTAGGACAGCAGTTTGGTTTCGCTAAGTACCCATTCTTTCTGTGTATATGGGATATTAGGGACACTGTTCAGTATTACACAAAGAAGGTGTGGTCTGTGAGAGAGAAATTGGTCCCTTGCAGAGCAAAGAATGTCGCCCACAACCCTCTTGTAAACTAAGACACTTTCCATTGCTGCACTTGTCTTCATTAAACAGTTAACAAAAGCTCTGGACAATGATGGTTACTGCTTCATTTACTATTGCAAGGCTTTTCTAAGTTTAACCAAAGAGAAGCTAAAAGCTGGCATCTTTGAAGGTTCTCAACAATAAACGAAGTGGAAGTGAATGCCTGGAAGGCTTTTGTTCTGGTCGGGAAAAACTTTCTTCGCAACAAGGCTAAGAACCAGGGTTGTGGAGTTAAAAAATGGTTGGAAAATTTAATAAAATTGAAGAAAACTTCTTTATTACACAAATACCTTGTAGAGGAACACAGCTCAGTTATGAGTATTTGTAAAAAAAATTTAAACTAAATACTTTTGAAAAAAATAATTTAGGATTAATTTAGTTTTTGAATGTTGTTTTGGTTTAGGTAAAAACGTTATAGACAATAATTTGAACATTTTTTTGAAGACAATGTAAGCAAAACACAAAACTAATAGAGTTTTACTAACGAGTAAAACATTTTAATAAACTAGGTTAAAAAAATAGATCAAACATTTTGTGTTACAACACAAACCATCCAAAATCGGCATTCACAAACGACCTTGAAATATCTCAAGTGATACATGTGATTACACTTTTAGCAGTTATAAATCAGTGTTTTCCAACGTTTACGCATGTGCGAACACTTGCCGAGATGTTAAAATGCCCGGACCCCTGCCTATAAGCAGCGTGATTAATAATTTTTTCTTTGAAGGAAAAGAAAAGTAACATAACCTAAAATTTTTTAGGAGGTTTCAACGGGTATTGAGCTTAATTAGTGCGATATCTGCAGTTGTACTTCAGCAGCAAGCTTTAAAATTAATGGCCTAATATTTGTTAGATCATGTCTCATGTCACCTACAATACACAATCTGTCTCTACTTCTTATTTAAAAATTTATAAGAGTTGAAAACCTTTTCTCACACTTGCAGGTAGAATCCAATGGGACAAGGACACACAAAAATATCATGCTGACAAGAATTATGCAGAACGTGTCAGCAATATGCTGACTGCTTTTAGAAACCTCGGATGCCACATAAGCATCAAAATGCATTTTTATTTTCACATATCGATTTGTTTCCTGAGAATTTGTTATCGATGAGCCGCGAGTAAGGAGAGAGGTTTCATCGCGACATGAAAGAGATGGATATCAGATATAAAGGATGCCGAGATGTAGTCATGATTGCTGATTACTGCTGGGCTCTGAAGAGAGATCTCTTTCGGTGAGCCTTCTAGGATTTCGAATAAACGGAATTTCATTCCTTAAATTTTGCACAATACTGACGTAACTTTCAATTTACATGTAGTTATCTTTACCAATGTCATTATTCAATTTACAGAAATTAAAGTTTGTAACATTTAATTAATAAATAGTGTTAAAAATGCTTTTTTTCTTAAAAAACTATTTCTGATAAGAAATATTAACAATACTCAATTTAGTCAGAATATCGGATTTTTTTAAAAATTTGTCATAAAATGACCAATCGAGAGAAGCGGATGTCCTTTTTGAATTCATCCGTAAATTGTTCTAAATGAGTTGAAAAACACAATTTACGAATTTTTTTTATAATCCGGTGTAATCATTGAATCGATAAACTGATAAATTTGTATCAATATAAGAATGCAAAAATCTTGTGGATGTCCACATCTACCTACATTAGGGTGTTTCAAAAAAATGAAACTTGTTGGATTTTTATGAGCAACCTCTCGTTACATTCCTTTTCATCAAAAAATTAGTTTGGCAAAATTGTATACTGTAAAGTCCACATCTTGATGTCGCGCAGAGCTACAGAAGTCAGTACCTATACAGAAGTTATGGGGGCATAACATGTCGTTCACTCCTGTCTTGTACAGCATTGAGTTGTTCATCTTTGAGAAGTGACAAAACATTTTAACACTAGAAAGACCAAAATTTTTTCCCATCTAGAAGGACCAAGCAGTCTTTTTGACTGCTTGAATATTGCCAAGTTTTTTCCTGAATCAAAATACATATATGATAATTTTAGAAAATATATTTTATAATTATAACAAATTTTTAACAATTTAAAAGTTTATATTTGACACTTTTTACATATATTTCTTTTAATCACACTTCCAGTACACTTGCTACAAACATATTTTTTGCATCTAATACATTTATTATTTTTACATAATTTTATTTGACATTGCTTTCTTCTTTTGTTTCTTCTCTATCTTCTTCTATTTCTTCATCACTTTCTTTTATCATATTTTTTGTAAGTTCTGTTGCTAAGCTTTGTATGTATTTTTTCCTTGTTATTTTCGAAGTGATGTCCATTTTTTATCAAAATCAATCACACCTGTCAAAAAATTGATTTATATTTGACAGCTCATCTCAAAAAGGAACTTTTTATTTAAATAATTATATAAAGTTTTTTACACATATATACCCATTTTAAGCATGCGTAATTCAGTCAAAAATAATTCAGTGGTGATATTCATTTTTTTATGAAAATTAATCAAAACTTTCAAAAAATTGATTTATCCCAAAAAGAAAGGATCAGTCACGGTTTTTTGAATTAGAGAATTACGTTTAATAGAAAGTATAGGGAGATGATGAAGTTTACCGTGTATGGCATTTTACACACATATATCCATTTTCAAGTAGTCTGTGGTTACTGGTTATATTCCTTTTTTTTTTATAAAAAAAAATAGTCAAACCTGACAAAATAATTTAAATATGACAGCCCATGTCAAAATTAAAATTTTTATTCTTATAAAAAGTTTTTTATACATTTCAAGCATGTAGAATTTAATGGTGATGTCATTTTTTATGAAATCAATAAAACATGTCAAAAAAATCGATAATTCACTCAAAATATTTCATTCTACAGTAACTTATGTAACTCGATAGGACATCCATCTTTTTGGCTACAAATTCGTTATCGACTTGTAGTCTCTACGTCATATTATAATTTACAGTATGTAATTTTGCTATTTATTCCATGATGATCCTTTCTTGGTAGCTCTTTCATTAGAAATTTATATTCTTCAATGTGTGTTCGAAAATTTTTTTATAATGATAAAATTACTTTTTTCCTCTCTCAAAGCATTCTGAATAAAGAATCTTCTTGATGATCTTAGACTTTTTAATCAGTATCGTGTATTTTATTATCAGGCCTGAATATTTGTCAACCAATCTCATTTCAAAGGTTTTTTTTCTGATGAATCAATCGTGATGTTGATTGTTCAATTATATAAAGTTGTCCACGTTCTTTATCTAAAAAATTATTTCTTTGACGCAAAAGGAAAAAGATGGACAAATTCAATTTAAATTAAAAATATCTTGTTAGTGACTAAATTCTCACATATTGGCATCTGTGCCATTTTTGATAAATCTGACCTATTCTAAATTTTCAGATTTCCTACCCATCTTAGCTAAATGTTAATTGTAATCCTATATGATAAGCTATAGATTTAAATATTTTTCAATTGTAAAAGAGAAATTTCTTTTTCACAGTCAAAATCTTTTTTGAAGCATCTAATATTATATAATTAAACCACTTCCTAGTTCATTAGAACATGGTAGATCTTCCATTTAGTCAAGATACATATTTTTTTTTAATTATTTGTTTTGATCACATGTTCTCTTTTCAATTAATTTTCAACTTGGTTCCTTCTCTCATACAAATTTTCAAAAGATTTTATATGTTTTGTTTTTTTTAATAAATATTTCATACTCAAGTATGCAGCCATTTTTTGAAAATTTTTTACAGAACTAATTTTCGGGCATACATTACTAATTCAATTGCCATTTCGAGATATTTTTTAACCGTATTATCTAAAATCCAGTACAGAAATAAAATAAGCATAGTCGATTTGGTATAAGACAGATATTTTATTTTTTTGAAAATATTTTTGAAGACAATATCTAGAAGTAAACCGCAAATCTGAAAGCTTTCAGATATTTTAAAACCATAAATGCCAAAACTTAGTCCAAAAATGAAACCAGCATCTTCCATTTGGCATAAAAACAGATATTTTATTTAAATTTCAAAAATATTTTTGTAGACATTAGACGTAAATCGAACATTTGATTGATACTTTCAGACATTTAAAACCTCTAAATGCAAAAAATGATTTCAGAAATAAAAATTATCATGGTCGAATTGGTATAAAAACATATATTTCATGTAAAATTAAAGAGAATATTTTGGGATATAGTTTTCAGACATAAACCGAAAATTTGATTGACACTAGCAGTAAAACCTCTAAATGCAAAAACTGTGTTCAGAAATGAAATCATCATGATCTATTTGCTATAAAAACATATTTCACGTAAAATTTGAATCAATATTTTTGAAAACAAATTTTAGAACTAAACGCAAATTTGATTGATACTTATAGGTATTTTCAAATTCAAACTGCAAAAATTGAATCCATAAATGAAACTAACATGGTTGATTTGTTATAAAAGCATATATTTAATTGTAAAATTTAAATGAATGTTTTTGGAGACAATTTTTAGAAGTAAACCGCAAATTTCATTAACACTTATAAGTGTTTTCACATCCTAAATGTAAAAAAATGAGTTCAGAAATGAAAACAGCATGATTGATTTGGTATAAAAACATATTTCAAGAGAATATTTTTGGAGACAATTTTCAGAAGTAAACCGCAAATTTGATTAATATTTATAGGTATTTTCAAATCCTAAATGTAAAAAATGAGTTCAAAAATGAAAACAGCATGATCAATTTGGTATAAAAACAAATATTTTATGTAAAATTGAGAGAATATTTTTGGAAGTAAACCGCAAATTTTGACTGATATTTTAAAACCTCTAAATGTGAAAAATGAGTTCAGAAATGAAAACAGCATGGCCGATTTAGTATAACACATATATTTCATTGTAAAATTTGAATGAATGTTTTTGGAGATAATTTTAAGAAGTAAACCGCAAATTTGATTAACACTTATAGGTATTTCCATATCCTAAACGTAAAAAATTAGTCCAGAAATGAAACCAGCATGACCGATTTAGTATAACACATATATTTTATGTAAAATGTGAAGGAATGTTTTTGGAGACAATTTTCATAAGTAAACCGCAAATTTGATTAATACTTATAGGTATTTTCAAATCCTAAATGTAAAAAATGAGTCCAGAAATGAAAACAGCATGACCGATTTAGTATAAAAACATATATTTTATGTAAAATTTGAAGGTATATATTATTAGATATATTTTTGATCAATCAAAATTTTGATTGTCATTTTCTAAAAAGTAGCCATGATTATTGAAAAAATTAAATATATAAAGTGTTATGCGTTCCAAACTGTATATAATTATAAATTTTCAGGGTATTATATAATATAGATCCTAAGTTATAAGGTTAAGTACAGATAATGTCAAAATTTTGCTGAAAAATTTTAATTTTTGATTTTGATTGACAGTTTTGGACATGAAGGGGTCATTCAACTACCATGAAATTGTTTCAAAAGATGCAGATAGCGATTTTAGGAAAAGTCACAAAATTTGAAGGGATATGATTCAGCCAATTTTCTACAATTAATTTTTTAGTGAAGGGGGGGGGGGCGTTTTACGCCCCCAGCACTAATAGGGTTAAGGGATCGTATTTATCATTATTAATATCAAAAATTTATTATTACATATAGAAGTATACCACTACTACAACGAATTATTAAATTCATCGTTTGCCATTATTAATCGAGATTCAACGTTTCCTGTCATAGCAGTTCAAAGAAAATAGACCCTGCTTTTAGATAAATTATAATAAATCAAATACTTAAAAGTGTTTGTTGTTTGCACACCTTGTTGATCCACTGCCTCTATTCAAATGTCTGAGTTGCGGTCAAAGAATACTCTGTGGCTGGTTGACGGATTAGCAACGAACGAGTTACCACAAAACTTGCTTCCCCTCACTGGAGAAGTTTAGAGGGTTTTTTCAAGAGGAATCCCAGAGATTTGACTAAGGCCATATGAGAAACCACTAAAAATTCAAGAGCAACGGGAAAATGCCAATATTCCAACAAAAGATTATTGTCACATCCTCAAAAAAGTGAAGAAGCTACACGATGAGTACGCGGCCTTCAACAAATCCAAATCCCGAGAATCTGGGAAAGCGGTGGAGAACCAAAAGTCTTTTCAGGTCAAGCTAAAACAATTGTTTGTCATAGCTCATCAGGATGCAATACAGTCAAAGGAAGCATCGACGAGAAGGAACGATGCAAAGATTGGACCAAAATTGGGTTAGTAAAGAGGAAAGGAAAAGGAAACGAATTATGACAGAGACGAAGAGATTGCAAAGAGAAAAAGAGGCATACGAGGAAAGATTTTCAAAAATTAATAAGCAGTCGAGGAGCATCGACGCTACTTCTTCCATTCGCCCCTGTCCTGGGGTCAAACGTGAAAGAACTCAGTCTAAGTGCTAGCACAATCCACAGAAATCGCAGTAAACATCATGAAGAAAGAGCCGCTGAAATAAAGAAGTCTTTCTCTCCAACTGTTCCACTGACTGTCCACTGGGATGGAAAGTTGATGCCTGCACTTACTAATGGAGAAGTAGTGGATCTCCTTCCTATTCTTGTTTCTGGAGAAAGAGTTCTCAATCTGCTTGCTGCTCCATTCACCGATGGTAAAGCCGAGCCGACAGCTACCACAATTATTAACGTCATCAATGAATGGAACCTTCAAGAGAGGATTGCTTGGCTTCGACATCGACTTCCACTTTGGTAACGACCGGCCGCAAAGGCGAGTCCAATCTATCTGGACTTTCCAAATCCCACTAGACACTGATCGGCTCTTGTGTCAAAGCTAGTAGACATCTATTATTTATAGTCTTTTACAAAAGAATTTATGTGTCAATAGGTAAATTCAACTGAGGTGTCACGTAGCAACCTATACGCACAATGTTTCAACAATTGGGAAACAAACTTTTGGTCTTCTGATAGCTTGATTACTAACCACGTAGAATCGCGTCGCTATCAAACTACCGAACCGATGAAACCTTTGAGTTACTTCAGAGAATCCTGGGCTACTGAAGTCCTCAATTTTTGCCAAAGTCATCTGCACTTTAATCATCCACGCGACGACTACATAGAGCTTTCTTGGAGGGGTGCCACATGGACGCGAAAGCATCACTTTTCGAAAACCCGTGGCTTTAAGTCGAGCACGATGGATGGCTCGGGCCATATATAGCTTGAAGATGTGGATCTTCTTTCCCCAGTTCTCTCAGCATCGACTTAAAAGACCCTCTTCCCGTGTAGCACAATCAGGTATTCTGGAGAATTTAAGTGATTTCTGCATTTTTATTGCCAAGCATTACGTTCGTGCCTGGTTCTTCGCACGTTCAGCTGTCAGTGCTCCCTGTCATGATATCGTCCTTTTCAACGCTCTGGAAGAAGAAGGCAACGATATCGTCAGGAAAGCTGGGACAAAGACGCTGGCACGCCATCTGTGGTATCTGTCTGAGATTAACGTTGGAATGGCACTCTTTGATGAAGAACTGTCTCTTTAGGAGAAGAAATTGTTCTTCGCAAACATGAAGGCAACTGACGGATTCGAAGAGAATTCTCTCCGTCCTAGGGCTCTTCCTGATGGAATAAAAGACAAGACAGTGACCTCCTTTGTAACTAAAAATACCAAGAAATTCTTTGAACGAGGATCCGGCAAAATGGAAGGATAACTCTTCTTATCTAGCTGGACTCCAATGAGTAGAGGGACTGGTTGTGACCAACGATGCAGAGGAGCGTGGAGTGGCTCTGGTAGTCGAAGCCCGCCGGAAAGAATTCCCAAGTCAGACCAAATCCTGCCTTATGAAAAAGTTTAAATGAATTGCGGGACATTATACCATTGGCTGATGCTCTTCAAATTTTTTATATTTGATTTTTTATTAAAAAAGAACAAAATAAAAGGTTGCTTACAATTTTCAGTTGAATTATATTTTTTCCCCTATAATTGTGAAACACCCTAACCTACATGTATGTTTGCTGTGGGTGTAGATTGAATCTTTATAATTGCCAATATTCTTGATTATCGATGTGGGTTTGATATATAGATAAGAAAAATATCACACATTTATTCTTACTGTGTTTCAGTGTTCATATCAAAGAATAAAATGTTCTATTTCTGGTTCTCATCCTCATTTTTAAGTATTACTGCAAATAAATTTGTTTTGATGGTGAACATATATATAAACAGAGGCTTCTGAAGCGATTTATCTTTACAAAATTATTTTTCTCTCAGTTCCTTGCTTTGGTACATTCAGGGGATGTGCGTTGATTCAAGTTTTAAGGCAAAATATAAGTGTAGATAAATTAAATTTTCTTATTATATAAATAAAAAAAGACAAATAGTTTTTGAATTCTAAAATGAACGATCATAAATAACTCAACAAATAGCTCATATGTGATTTATGCAAGTAATTGTAAAAATTACAATGTCGTGCATAATTGTAATGTTAGAGAAAGCAAATTTTTATAATATGCAAATAGTAAAACTTAAGCAAGGATTTTAATGTCTAAAATTTATAAAAAAAAAAAATTATTTAAACTAATTTAAAAAAAATTTAAAAAAAATTCCAAAAGGGGGGGGGGGGGTGGTGGGAGGCGGGGTTGTTTGGGGGCCGCCGCCTTGGGGTTCGCCCCCCGGCGTTGCCTTCTATTTAAAAAATATTTTTGGGGGTAGTTTTTCTTTTCAAAACACAATTTTTAAAAAAAAAAAAAATTAAAAAAAAATTTTTATTAAATTATTTTTTTTCTTTTTTTTAATTAATATTTTTATTTTTTATAGAGAATTTATTAAGAATAACAAAAAAAATATAAAAGAGCCCCCCCTCCCTTTTTTTTTTTTTTTAATGGCAAGGATTTTCAATATGAATCACGATTTTGCTTTCAGTCGGCCCTCCAAAAAGAAAAGGTTCTCTAAGACCATTTTCTTTGTCTACGCCTCTAGTAAACATAAATATGAAAAAAAGTTGAAGCCTAAATTCTACTATTACATTTATGTGCTGTTTTGCGGCCCAGTTTAAACCTAAATATAATCGTATTTACTGCTAATCACATTTTTTAAAAATCATTTGAATGAACATGCTAAAAATGAATCTTCTGAAAATAATGCAACCTACGTTAATGTTAAGGAACTTTTTAAGAGAATCGTTAACACACTTCTTCAATTTGCTCAAATTTTAAAACAGCTTAAAATGACATATAGAAATGGCCTACAATACGATAGGAAATTTCGTATTTTTAAATTTAGCTTTCTTTTTGAAACGTAAAATCGTATCGAAATAAAAAAATACGATGTTTAGAAAATGTATCGAAATTTTTCGAAATGTAATAACATAATTTAAATAGGAAAACAAATATTTAATTTTAACTTAGTTAATTAACGCTTTCTGCAAATATTCTATCTTTTTTATTCAACTCATTTATCCTAACTACAATGACAAATTCTGATGTTTGTTGAGGAAAAAATTTGAAAATATAAGTATTGCAACGTAAAAGAAGAATATCTCTATATCTTCTTTTTGTTTTAATCTTTGACCTTTTAAAATGTATTTTAAAGCCAAAAATGTTCTCTAACACTGACTTGAGTGACCAACCGGCAATGATGAGACAGCCTATCTTCTCAAACAACCACTGCCTTCGTTTTAGCCGATAAAATGTAATAGGTAATGCAGCAATATGTAATTAATCAGAGCAGAATAAGTGTATATTTATGCTTTAAAAGTAGAAAGTGTATACTTAATCGATCCGTATAACACTGCCGCACTGAATGTAAGTGTTTATTTTGTAAAGTAATGTTTATTCAAAAAGGTCTTATTTTTAATAAAAAAAAGTTTTGCCTTTCAAAAAATATTTATTTTCAAACTCAGTTATACTTTTAATTAGTTAATTTTTCTATCAATACTCTTTCAATTTAAACTTTTTCTATCAAGTTTATCAGTAACAAAAAATATTTTTTTATACTTATTTTTACATCTTTTTAGATTTATTGCGAACATTCAAACACTCTTATATTGCAATTTCTAAAGCAAACTTTTCATCTACCCCAAATGTAATCATTACTTTTATTTCATTTTGCTTCATTTCTAAGTCAGTTCTTACTATGCTCTCTATAAAGAAACCTGTGGCGATAGGACGGGCTATCGTCCTTCTCAATTTTTGAGTATATCAGTGTATAAGTTAAATCAAGTTTATTTTCATTTTCTGAAAGAAGAGTTTTACTTCGCATGCGTAGGATGATATCAGTAAATTTTCCTTGTTTAATATATTCATATCTAATTTCAGGAAAAAATGTTATGAAATCGTCGTCTACTGAATTTTTTATAGATCCGTCCAGTATTTCGCTAATATATTCGAGTGATACTATTTAAAAACCAGAATTTCGTAATCCAGTCTTTCCACCACGCTTTTTCAGCATTCCATCGGCTTTTTCGTTAGGACCATCGCCGAAAAATATCAAGTTTAAAGTCATCAGTGGTAGAGTAACTGAAATTCTTTAGAAACTTACAACACAAACGCGGCTTTCGTATAAAAGTAGCTGTAACACTGTCTATTTCAATAAATTACATAAAGATAGCTTCATATTAGAAATGGTTCGTTTGAAAAATTTTAATGCATTACTTCTGAAAAGGAATAATGGATGTGTGAAGATCCCAAGGGATCTCAGCCCCAATTCCTAGCGAAAGCACCGCATCTCCCTCGAGGATACAACATAACGGAATCATGAAAATTATTTTTTATAATCAGATAAGTCACTCACTCAAGGTTGAGGATTTGTTGAAAATAGAAACGGGTTGTTATATACAGGTGGTCGTTAGAACAGGATTGACTGTAGTAGTTGCTACTAAACGAGTTTAAAAAGTAAGCTCCAAAAGTATCCTTATCTAATATTTTCAAAATTTAGGTAGTAGGAACTCCTCTTAAAGATGAAGACAGGATCTTTACAAATTTATACGGAAGAAGAGAATGGCGATTGGAAGGAGCTTTGCGCAGAGGCTTCTGGTACAAAACGAAAGAAATCTTAAACAAAGGAAATGACTGGATTCTTCAAGAAATATCAAAGTCTGGGTTGAGAGGACGAGGTGGAGCTGGTTTTCCTACTGGAATGAAATGGGGTTTCATGAACAAGCCTTTAGATGGCCGGTATTCATTTATGTTTTAAATGCAATTTTTTTATTTGAAAGGCTAGCCAGATTTTCTGCCTTTTGATAACGACAATAAGAACATTGTCCATCTTCGTATTGGTTTGATTCTTACCGACGCTAGCAGAGCTTGTACCCTCTGCGTGCACAACAACTTGCTTTGAAATGCCTAAGCTGACCGTAGATAAAAGTTAGATATTTGATATAGCATTTTATCATACAAGATACAAAAGGCGGGTTACTCCTTTACGAGCTACTTAAGTAAGTGTTGAAAGGCTTTTTCTACCCATAGAATAAGTCGTAACTTGCACCAGTTTCTATTCATAGCATCTAATAATGAACTGATTAATTTGACCAAAATATAGAACATACGTTAAATAATAATGATTATAAAATAAAACTTTTTTCTACTATTTATCCTTCCAAAAAGCTTTAAATTTTTTCCTGCATACAAAGGACTATTTCTTCAATGGTATCATTCTCAATGTAAGAGGATTACATATAAGGATCTGAAGTATATGTCTCTGGGTCGTAGAACTTTAAATTTTCCAAATCCAAGGCATCACAGTTGTTTTTAGTCTAAAATATTTCCATGAAAGGATAATATATTAAATTTATGAACAATAGATTTGATTAAATTTGCGTAAAATGGTTAAATGTTGAACCAACTATGGAATTGCAAACGCGACTATTATGTAAATTAGGTCAACAATAACGAAATATTTTTAATTCCTTTTACGTTTTATTCTTTTGGTCATTCAAGACCTAGATACCTTGTGGTGAATGCTGATGAAGGAGAGCCTGGAACGTGCAAAGATAGGGAGATCATGCGTGGCGATCCGCACAGTCTGATTGAGGGCTGTTTAGTAGCTGGCTTTGCGATGCGCGCTCGTGCTGCCTACGTTTATATCAGAGGAGAGTTCTACAATGAAGCGAATAGCCTGCAAGTAAAATGAGAACTTTTTTAAATCTAACTTCATAATTCCACCAAATTTTAATTATATTTCTTACTTGTTTCATCTAGTAAAATATATTATTTTTATTATCACAGTTCTTTAAAATCATATGATACAGTACTGCTATCAATGAACAGCTGCGTCATAAATTGCTCATCCGCTGCTTATACACTTTTATGTAAAAATTTCCGACAGAGAATCTGGTTTAGTCATGAGTTGAAATTTGAAAACCAGGATATATTGAAATACTTTCTTTTTTTTTTATAACTTTCGCGTCTTTATCAATCATATATTAAATCTAATCTAAATATTTAAAAAGATCTAACATGAGCATTCCAATTTTCACAATGTAACATAGAATTATCTTTCAAAAATAATAATAATAATCAAAGCATAAAATACCTTCAATACACAGATTTAATGAAGCAGTTTATCGACATTAGACTATAGTTTTTAACTTCAAAAGAAAGCTCTAACCTAAAAAGCCTATTTAGTTTTGGAAATTGGATAACATACTTGAGTAATAGCTCATTTTTCTCTTTTATTGAACATGTTTTATTTTAAAATTGCTTTATAAGCTATTTTGATTTTTTGATAAAATTTCCAACATACAACTGCTTATAAATTAATATACTAATTGAGTTTTACATATATTTACGAGTAAATTGAAAAATAAAAATTCAATATATTGCATGCTTAGACGGGAACTCACCTTGTTTTGGATGCTAGAAATAGCACTACTTTAAGATGATTCAATTTTAAAGACAAAGTTCAAGGGCTTTTAAGATTAGAATTCCCTTTTTAAGTTATTTGAAGTTTATTATTTCCCTTTTTGAAATTAAAATACATAAAATTTTATAAATTAAAACTATTTTAAATGTCTTTCAGGCATTGGTTATCGAAAATGATATGTTTGCTTTTCTTTTTCAAAGAATTTTCATATAACTTAAAGCAGAGGATTTTTTCTTGCGTCACTGGTGAGCATTATCTCTGTTAGTGTTCACCCTATGAGTGACTGCTGAGGGAAGGGGCGTAAAACACGCAGTCCCCTCAACTAAAAAAGGTGTACCAAATTGGGTGAACCATACCATATCATACTTTTTTAAAAATAGGAAATATAAATCAATATTTTAAGAGATTTGGACAGAATTAAACGATTTTTTAGCTGAATATCAATGAACCAAATATTTGATTTTTGAGAGATTTTGCAAAATCTTTTTATACTTTGAATGTTTTGTTAAAAAAGCAATAAAATATTGATAAATATACAGTTCAAAAACCATAATATACACATTTTTTACTATTTGTTTTATTCATTCTTTTAGGGGTTTAAAATGATCCTTTATGTAAAAAGTAAAGATAAATATTTCTAGTCTAAAGCATTGATTTTCAAGAGATCCTCATTTGTTTTAATAAATTTAATATTTGTATTTTATTAACAAGAGTAAATAAAGGGCTAATAAAATTTTGTGTGTGTGTTGGGAATAAAATTCCCCTTTCAATCAGGATTACAGAAAGGGCGATTTTAAATAGATAGCAGTCGGAATCGAATTCTTTAAAGTATTTTTTAATTTTTGCAGGTGATTATTTGAATAAATTTAATATTTGTATTTTATTAAAAGGGTAAATAAAGAGTAATAAATTTGTGTGTGTTGGGAATAAAATTTAATAGGATTAAGAAAGGGGATTTAAATAGATAGAGTGGAATGAATTTTAAATATTTTTAATTTTTGTTAGCAGACTGAGTGCCTTAGGCGAAGCCTGGCGTAAAAGTTAAATTTTAAGTATTGGAAGTGTGAGTTGGATACGAATCAAGCAGTATCGATCATAAGTGAATCGATCTGTATTTTTCTCCCACTCCACAGCCCCGGTTTCAATATATTTATCCTTCTATATACTTGCATTAATATATATTTTAATGCGGGCACGTGACTGTTGAGAAATTTATGCATGATTTCTAAAATTGTTCGCTTAGATATAATCAAGGAAAGCGTATTTAGAACACGGATGTGCAACTTTTCGTCAACTAAATTTTTCCGAGTTCTTGATTTTATTTGTCTAAGTATACTGTTTACATTAAAATCTGGTATCTACTTATTTCCTCATCATAATAATGGCGGTTATTAGTGTAAATACGTTATAGTACTTTAAAATAAGAATGAAAATGCAAAAAAGTGACCTTTTTACTCTTTAACTTTAACTCCGTTTCAATATTACCTCTAAATCTCATTTATGTAGTCTGGGAAGTCATTCGATTTATGTTTGTAGTATGCAATAAGTGAAGCATACACTTCTGGATTGATTGGACGAAATGCGTGCAACTCTGGCTATGACTTCGATGTTTTCATCCATCGTGGAATGGGTGCGTACATATGCGGCGAAGAAACTGCTTTAATAGAGTCCATTGAGGGAAAGCAAGGCAAGCCAAGACTCAAACCTCCATTTCCTGCTGATGTCGGTCTTTTTGGCTGTCCAACGACTGTTTCCAATGTAGAAACTGTGGCTGTTGCTCCTGTAATTTTATTATTTTACACATAATTATTCGATTTTTTTAAAAAGGTTGACACATCAATCAAGTATTCAAATAATATTTAAGCGGTTACAATCGATTCGTCTATATGGCTATCAATGTAGAATGAATATCAGCAAATCTGTGTGAAGTTACACATTTTTGATAAATTAATTAAATGTCAGAGATATTTTATGCCTTTTCGTTAGAGTTTTTGGAATTACGCAGTGTAATTATTGCTTTCTTTTTAATAATATGTAAGAAAGAAAGGAATTCTCATCGGTCACCACTTAATATGCAAAATTTTCATATTCATGCCATTTAAAAGGCACAATCATTCTCTGTTGTACTGCTAAAACTAAAAACATATTTCATAAACGAAACGAGTGAGATTTTTGTGCAGAATCAGGAGAAATAAATTGTCAAATTTTGGGATATATAATGATTCCCTGTGCTTTTAATTTTGCTGATTTGTGAAATTATAGATTTGTGATTTCTAAAACATCTTTATCCGCCATCAGAGAACTTCATTATTACAAAAAGTTTGCTTGGTATGCAGTTTTTATTAGTAATTTTTAAAATAGAAATTGAATTTATTCAAAAAATGAAGAAGCTTGATATTTTAGTTATGTATTCTTATAACTTTATTATAATTGTAAGACTTGTTTCAGTACTCAGATAAATAAGAACATACATATGTTTGTTATTTTATCATAAAGATTTTACATCCAAAATGTTTGATCATATCAATGTTTTCTCCTTCTTTTCTGTAAATTATAAGAGTAAGCTAATTTCTTTTTTTGCTTTTCATGCCAGACAATCTTGAGGAGAGGCGGTGATTGGTTCGCTAGCTTTGGTCGACCTCGCAATACTGGGACCAAACTGTATAACATAAGCGGATGTGTGAATAATCCGTGCACTGTTGAAGAAAGCATGTCCATACCATTGAAAGACTTGATTGAAAGGCATGCCGGTGGAGTGACTGGTGGTTGGGACAATTTGCTTGCGATCATACCAGGTGGCTCTTCAACTCCGCTTATTCCAAAAAAGTCTTTCTTCTTTTATATAAACTCTTTAGTTTTGTGAACAGTAACCCTTTTGTCAGTTTTGGCATATATTTAATTGCATAAATAAAAATCCACACATTAGTGATAGGGTTGGGGCTGATTCTCTCAATTTTTTAATTTCTGATTTTGATTCTAAGAAAAAAAATTTGATTCAAAATAAATACCCTTTTTATTAGTAAATATTTATTGCAAGTTTATAGACACAAAAAGGCTGTTTGAGTAAAATAAATATTATATTCGATTATTTGAAGTATTTTTTTGATTACAACGGAAAACATCAATTGTTCAAAGCGCTCAGCTGACAATTTACTCGATCAGGAGGACTGAAAATCTTCCCATCTATAGAAAAAACACGTTCTACTCGTGATGAGGAGGCAGCTATTTGTAGATATTTACATGTGAGTTTAACTAGCTGTGCAAAGATGAATTGCTTTAGTTTCCAGTAGGTTAGTGGATCATCATCCGTGCTTGCTTATGCATGATACACAGAAATATCCAGTTAATTGTTTGTCAAGCAATGAAGAGCATGTATCCTCGACTTCTCGCTGTTGGGATGAAAAAATTCCTCCTCTACACGTGGTTTCTTCTCTGTAGACGGATTGTCATCCAATTGTGTGGCCTCGAGAGGGAAAGTACTATAGAGCACAGTTCTTAGTTTTTGACGAATCTCTGCTCGTTCTTTCTATGTACACCATCGAATTTTCCAAGGAGAGTCTAGCGCAGTACCAAGATTTGAATGTGTCGGTGATATAAACACCGAGTCACTTGGCCACAGATGTTACTAGTGTTTTCACTTGTTTGGACGTGAATTTTAATGTTGGTTTCTTCATTGCTGCCTCTAAACCGCGAACAACACAAATCACAATACCTGATGTAACACAATCTCCTTCTGTAAGTTTAGTGGCCTACTTAAAAGGTGTTAAATCTTTCAGCATTGATATCTAATGTGTTGTCGGTTTTCTACGGATTTTCAATTTTTGAGAAAGCTCGGGTCATCCAAAATCTTTACATATCGAATTACTAAGACAAACTGATTTTCGCGATTCTCTATGTCTGATATTGATTCCGATTCTAAGAATTTTTGCGACTCTGATTATAATCAGAATCGCCCCTAACCCTCATTAATAATAAATCATCTGATGTATATTTGTATTTTTTAAGTTTAAATTATGTAGTTTTATAGGATATTGTTTCGCTTCATTCCGTATGCATAACATCATTCTTACGTAGTAAAAATATTGATTGGTTATTTTCTTACAAACTTTTTCTTAGTTAGTAAATCAAAATTGAACACAATAAGATCAAGAGCGAATATAAAAACCATTTAAAAATCAATATTCAAAGTCTTTGTGACAGTCCTATTGGTATTTATCTTTAAAAATTTTATATTTATATCTCAAAGAATAAATATTAAGATTCACTTTTTATCTCATAACCTGTACGGTTGAACGCGGGTAGACAACTTGTTTGGATCATCTACAACCTGTATACTACGGTGCTTTATATCCCAACATGTTTTGATACAAATGATCGGAAATTTCAAAGTTAAGTGTTTTGAACTTTTGTGTAGAATTTTAAAATGGTGCTTTTAATATGTATTTGAAAATCTTTATTTTAAATATGTTTTTTCAGTATTTTACCATTTTTATATTTAAATATATAATTGGTAAGTTATTTCCCCGCACGTCTTGCCAGACCTCTGATTTGATAAATACTCTTGAAACTTTTTTGCATTCAAAATTTTTATTTATAAAATCCAATTTTTAATCTTTATCATTTATCAAATCAATATTAATTTAAACCTTGATTTTCCATATTTTGAAGTTTTTTCAACTGATAACTAATTTCGCTAACTGAATTACTAATCTTGTAACATAGATTGCGAAGTTGACATCCAATTAAATTTAGGAATGGAAGTAGGATGTTTTCAGATATTTTTAAAAATGGAAAAAATCAGATTAATTCTTGTAAGCGTATGAAATGTCCTTTTTTGTCGAATCCAGGAGTAAGAGTTGGCCTTAAATCTTAAAATTTTTAAGTATTTGGTGGCGGATTTTTGCAAGTGCTTGGAGTCCTGATAATCACACTCCGACTCATTACCCCTGCTTTTAACAAACTAAATAGCTAGCAAATTAACAATATATATATTTACTTATTTATTAGCTATATAGCTGTGCAAAAACTAGCCGTAAATATCTTTATTTCAAGGAACCATGCTTCTTATTTTTTAGTATTTGTTTGTTTCAGAGAAAATACTAATTTTCTTTTTTATTTAGGGTATTTTAATTGGGATTAGCTTCGAATTGGAATTATTTTACTTTTTATTATTCAATCTGTAGAGTTTTTTATTCTTCTTTTTTCACATGTTGTTCGATTGTTGATTACTCTTTATAATTTAATTCGATAGGTATAAGCATTTACATCTATGAAGAACACAAAAAGTACATAAGCAAGATGATGAATTTCTTTTTAATTATATAAAATAGCGCGAGTAAGGTTGGGTAAATTCCTTGCTTCGATTCCACAAGGTGTCGGGTTCAATCCAGTATCATACCTTCTTTGCTCATAGTTCGACACAAGCGCCTCAATTGTGACTTCTCGATGAAAAACTCCATAGCTTCAGGTGTTGATATTTATCTATTATGTGATGAATTCTAATTACAAACGATACTTACGTTTAAAATAGATAATTTGAATATACTTTTGAATATTTTTTCGATTTAATCACACTTCAACGATTAGATTTCTTAATTTCTGTTTTTTCACTTTCTTCCACAACTCTTCTAATCTAGTATGGCTATTATTTTCACAAATTAGCGTGCACCTAAGTCTTGAATTCTAGGGATTGTTGATGTACTTTCAATAGAAATGATTGCAAATTTCAAGATGGCGTAATTAATTTTTGTGCTTCTTATAGAGTTTGTGAGGAAGTTTTGATGGACTTTGATTCCTTGGTTGAAGCTCAAACAGCTCTTGGCACAGCAGCGATCATAGTCATGGACAAGAGTTGCGATGTTATCAGGTGCATAGCTCGATTAAGTGAATTTTATAAGCATGAGTCTTGTGGACAAGTAACATAACTTGTAGTGAATCTAGATTTATTTACAACTTTTTCAGCATTTCTTAGTGTACTCCATGCAGAGAAGGATGTAATTGGATGTTGAAAGTGATGAATAGATTTGTGGCAGGAAAAGCAGATCCTTGTGAAATAGATATGCTCTGGGAAATAAGTAAACAAATAGAGTGTCACACAATTTGTGCTTTAGGCGATGGTGCAGCTTGGCCAATTCAGGTAACTCTTTTTATTTACAAAATATAAGCACATTCAATTTGTGTTATGTATAGCTAAATTACAAATGAAGACTGGCTAGGAAATTATACATATATACAGCAGTGGCGACTCCTCATTGTATCTCCTATTTTTATAACACAGAATGAATATAGATGAAGAAATGTCTCAATTTACAAAATGATTATACAAGGAAAGACAAGCAAATAAGTTTTTGCTTACACTCCTCATATAAGTTTCATATATTTTCAATTTTGTGTGAATATGTATGAGGTAATGCTTAGTGTACGATGAAAATATAGAAAGAATACAAGCGATCTAATGTTTGCTTACAACCCCCAATCCTCATATAGTTACTATGTATGGTGATTAGGTAAATTTGATATAAAACGAAGCAATGTAATTTTTGCTTCGAATCCTCCATATAATTTCTGTATGTGCTGAAATTTTGTGACTATACAAATATTCATGAAACATTATATTTAAAGCTTTAATCCAGTGCTATTCAACCTTGGTGGAACTTTAGGGTGGACAATATTTGAAATTTTAAACCTTCAATTTCTATTTAAAAGGGCCAAATTTTAATTCATAGCTCACACCTGTTATTCATAGACCCAAGTCCTAAATATATTTTCAAACAATTTACTTTACTGACTGAATATATGTGTAGGTAAAATATGAAGATTATATAAGATGATTCTTTGTTTTTCTGTTACTAATCAAGTTTGGCAACATTTCGTTATTAAAAATTTAATTTTAAGCAACAATGAGTTTCAGTACAGAGTAATCAATCCCGATTCATTTGATAAGAACCAGACCTGTTGACAAGAGGCTGTAATTTTTTTTAGCTTCCAATCAATATTATATCCGATAGTGGGGTTGTCCAATAAATCTACTGTCGGATAAATGAGGTCTAACCGTATTACCAATGAGTCTTCTAATACAACCTTTTCTATACGGTCTTTAGAAGACAAAAGAATCTGACAGTGCAAGTATGATCTTCGGTAATAATGGTGGTGTGTTCAATCATTTGATTCTAATAAGGCATTCTTTCGAAACACGAGTTTTGATTTTGATTTGTTACTCTTACATTTTCGCGCTTTTCATGATTATGCTAAACAAGAAGTCTAAAAATTGATAAAATTTTCAGCTTTTGGTTCTCTTAGTTACTTTCTTTTTAGTCTCTGCTTTTGGGCTGTTTTGGATTTATTTTGGTTTTTCTGACGTGATTAAATTGTAAAACATTTCTATGAAAGAATTCGTAAAATAAAGATAATGAAGTTAAAAAAGAAATCATTTCTTATCTCTTATCTTGTAACATATTTATCATGAAATGTAAGAGTAATTAAATGGAAATTTAACGAGCGATTCATATATGGTACGCGAATTTTGCTGAAGTAGAAATATTTTTCACTTAATTTTAATAAAAATGGTTTGTAAGAGCCAAAAAGAAATAATGTTATTCCAAAAATTTTAACTTATTTCTTCTATTATAATATGCAAAAATATTAGGTCTTTTTGCTAAGTTTTAATATTGATTCCAAGTTAGCATAAATTTCAGGCCATACTCCTATTCTAGCATCTGTATATCCAAAAATTGTACTCATGAAATAAACTTATTAAAATATCTTTTTTTCATTGATACTCTTCGATGCTTGAAATAAATGCGAATCATGCTTTACATTTTTAGAGATACACTAGAAGTTATTAGTAAAAAATTGGCTAAAAGATTTTTTCTTGCCTTACAACGAAGAGATAATTTCTTTTAAATTATAAAAAGTTTTGTTTTTTTAGGGTTTAATCAGACATTTCAGACCTGAGCTGGAGGAACGAATGAAGAAATATGCTGATGTTTTAGAAGCTAAGAAAGCAATTTCGAGCTCGATGTAAATCTCTATGCTCTGGTTCTCTCGACGAAGCGAATGGAATCAAATAAATGTTACACTTTCAGCTTAAAAGTTTATTTTTGGAATGAATGCTCTACCATTCGGATACATTTTCCAATATACGAGTGTTTTTGTTTTAAATATAGACCTAAAAAGTTTTTTAGTCTATTCTCTTTTTGTGAAAAAAGCTTCAAATGAAATAAACTATTGAATATAATTTATTGTATTGTGTTCTGACTCCAAATTAAAATTAATGTGTTCTATTTGAATTAACAAAAAGAACTCATTAAATCAATATCCCTTTATATTCATATATGAGGAGATGACGTTTTTTTCCTCAAAGATTAGCGTCCTTATTTTAGGAACATATATTTAAGTTCAAATTCTTGTAATATAGTAATATGGATAATATTAGCATAAATATCAACACCTTTACTTTCACAAGAACAATAAAGTGAAAGCTTTTTTCTTCTTACAGGCTGTACATTTTGAAAATTAGACAACATCGTCACATTCGCGTTATCCATCCAACGCACAGCGATTACACCCATTTTTTCATTGTTTGTTACTGATAACGAACCTCTTTCGACTAGTTTTTTTTATCCCAGGGCACTCCACAGAGTCTATCTTTTCTTACAGTGCAAGTTATAGGTAAGCCAAGTTTGTGTCTTTGATTAATTATTTGACAAATATATTATTTAATATAGTGCAAATTGCAAAATATAGGTAATAACTTTTGTAACATCGTATGAGGTATATCAAATCTTACATCTAGCAAAATATGAAAAGAAAATTGAACATTGTCTCCCTAGTCAATTTGTACATGGAATAGAAATCATAGTAGTATACAGGTTGAAGATGAATCATCGTGGTATACATGTTGGAGATGGTTGTCTACCCGCGTTCAACCGTACAGGTTATGAGAATATTTCATTACATAATAAAGAAGAGTTTTCTAAAACTTCATACAGAAAAATATTTCTTCAATATTTGTGTACGCGCGCGTGTGAGAACCTAAAATTAAAATTATTTTATAAAAATCTACAAATAAATTTAGGTTTTTGTAGAGTGTTTTATAATGAAAAAAAGAATATAAATTTATGAGGTTAATTGAGAAAATTCATGGCTTTCTTTTAAGTCTCTAGTCAGAATTTTTTTGGGCAAACACCGCTGTTGCTTTTACAAAAATATAGTCGAAGAACTACTGAAAAATAACTATCTTGATGCAAGAACCTCTCTGAAAATTCATTTCCTAAACTCTCATCTAGATTTTTCTCCAGACAATTGCGGAGACTACCGCGAAGAGCAAGTTGAGCGATTTTACCAAGATATTCGAGTGGAGGAAAGATATCAAGGTTTAGGGAACATTAATATGCTTGCTGACTACTGTTGGCGTCTTAAACGAGACGTACAAACACCTCAATATAAGAGAAAATCCCTAAAAAGAGCATTTTTACAATAAAATGTGTATTTTGAATTTTTATCTAAGGTTTATTTGAAATGTGTGTTCAATAAATTACAAAATATAATAATAATCATTATTCTTAAAAAAATTGTTTTGATATCAACTTAATATTTTTAAAATCGAATAAATAAAAATTGAAAGCCAAACAAAAAACAACAACAATTATTTTCAAAATTAGAAGGCAAAAATTAGTTAGAATCTGTTAAAAAATTCCTCTTTTTTTAAATTATTTTCTTTTTATTTTTAATGATAATCTAATTTGCTAATTCCATTTTTTATTTTGAAATAAGTAAATGTCTTTCATATTTTATGTATTAAGTTTTCATATCTTATCTTTGCGGGTACCAATGATCTTTATGGGGAACAACAATGTACGGGTGTACAAATGATCTTTACGGGGGTACCAATAATCTTTACGGGGGGACCAATGATTTTTAACAGGACCTAGAATCATGGGGGTACCAATGATCTTTAACAGGACCTAAAATCATGGGGGTACCAATGATTTTTCACAGGACCTAGAATTACGGGGGTACCAATGATCTTTAACAGGACCTAGAAAACAAGTATAAAATACTTTTCATTTAAAAAATTATCTTCAAAATAAAAGATTAAAATTTGCTGTCAAGAAATTTTTAATGAAACTTTTTATTGTAAATTTAGCAAAAAAATGTACTTAAATCCGAGTATGTTGTGGAAAGGTACGGGTTTTTACTATGTGTAAAAATATTAAGCGCACGTGCTATTTTTTGAAGACAGTATATATATTTCAATCATTACAAACGCATAAAATATATGATAATGTGTAAATTGTTTTAAAAACAAACATTTTGATTTTATATTTTGAAAGTTTGTATAGATTCTTATATTTTCTATAAATGTGTCCACAAGTGACCATAGCTTCATATATTATACAAAAAAGTAAGAATTTAACTAAACGGTCTATACTCAAAGGAATCTATTTTATACCGTTATTCCAATTTGTGGTGAGGAAAAAGTCTTCAAATAATTTTGGAAAGATTGTCACAAACGACATTAAGGGAGAAATTAAATGGAGAAAAAGGGGTAAATTGAATGAAAAAACTTCTTTATTTGTCATTTTCTGGAAACCGTTTTGAGTATATCCGTTGTCTTCGCTTTTTCTTTTTAATTTTATCCTTTCTCAAAAGTCTGATTCTTTCAGTCAACGCAACTTGAAACTCTTTACATTCTGGATAAAAAGCGTATCTGTTACGGCTGTAGTCCTTTTCTTTTTCTTCATTATGTTCAGGGGGCATAGGCCACTCTCTTTCTTCTCTCCAGACTCGAATCCCAACCTTATGCCACATTAACTTTTTATCAAATTCTCCACTAACTCCTTCTTCAAGCAAATAAAACGCTTCATTGCGTTCGCGTAAGATATCATACAAATTTTCCATACCCATTTCAACCTACAAAGAGAATGAATAGTGTAAAAAGTTTTATGCATGAATTTTTTTATGATTAATTTTGAAGAAAAATATTTGTACTACAAATCAATAAACATGTTAATTTTCAAAAGCAAGATCAATTGTTTTTTATTAATAATAGTGTTTTGTCATATTTTTTATATTGCGATCGAAAAAGCTTTTTATGTACCTTGAAGAGTTAAACAAAGATTCCAAAAATTATGTTATCTTGGGCATGTGCATCTGTCTACTACCAAGACAAAAATTGGATCAAATTCTTTTTTGACTTAAAGTATTCACCTCAAAATTAGCAGAAACACCCAAATTCTAAGGGTTTTGTTAGCTAAACATTTCTATAAGCGTTTATTTTATAACAAAATTTTGTTGAAAATATTTCTGCCTGTCATAATGACTTATAAATACCAAATACTAATTCAACATCATTTTTGAGTGAATTAGAGAAAGTCTCTGCCATATTTTACAATGGTGATATTTTTTGGTCGAAAGGTTAAGAAAATTACATATTCCCTAAGAATTCAGAATATAAAATATTTTGATTGAATTTATTCAAAAAATTACGCTTTGTAGAACCATGCGAAAAATAAACAGTGAAATCGCTTTAGAACGAACTTGCCTGAGAACTGCGAAGAATTGATTTGAGTAATATCGAACCGAACATTTAAATTTGGAAGATAAGCACCAAATTTAAGGATCACATTAAAGTAAATGCCATTTTTATTCTGAAGGAAAATATATTTTATAAGTAAGGGGCGTTTCCATAAAATATTTGTCATTGTTTGAGACAGTTGTGATCGCTTGGACATTAAAGCGAATATAGAGGGTACTTTCAGTTCCGCTGGAAGAGTGAAGTACTATATGAGTGATGAGATGTTCTCTCGTTGACATTTTACTTATGTTACTCAAGCATTTATTTCAAAAGCTATGGGCATTTAATTCTTAATAGGAATGCAATTGGAAGGACTTTTTGGCGTTCCACAATTTCCTGTAAACAAGTTTGATTTAAATATCCGCTACAGAGCAAAATTCATATGTTGCAAAGCTTCGTTAATATTCGCAATGCGGTGGCATTCGTATTCAGCTAATCCAAGTATTCTCAAAGCTTTTTGAATGAGAACTCTAAGGCTTTAATTTGGGTGTTGTAACATTAAAATAAGCTAGACCACCACACAATTAAGACAAAAGCTCTTTATTTGTACTCCTAAGATTGATTCTGTGCACATTAAATATATGGAAGAAATTATTGAGGATTTTGTTCTCGATTTCAAAACCATTTTATATAAAAACCTAAATTACACTTCTTGCTTCATTGCCCAAAGCAATTCATTCAGTTTGGACCTTTGACACATTGTAAAACCATTAGATTTGAAAGTAAGCATACTGTTTTAAAACAAAAATTCAATTATACCAAAAATTATATTAATACAATAAAAACAATAGTTTATCATCATCAGTTTCAGCAAAGTTACTATGGGCAGTTTTCTAACTTTCTTTCTTTTGATGAAAATGAAACTACAAAAGCTTCTAGCGTAAATATTAACGACCTCCATAAATCTATTCAAGCATTGCTTCAGCCATATCTATCATCAGAATATATCGAGTATTTTAAATCCATTACTGTGTTTGGTGTCTCTTATCATGTTTGTGATTGCATCTAAAGTTACGGCAACCTCAGAGAAATTGAATTTAATAAGATTTTATATTTTTTCATTTTTGTGGAGAAGCGTTTTTTCTATGTATTAGATTGAATAATAAATTTTTCTATAATTATTTTTTTTATATTGTTGAACTAACAGAATAATATACTCTTTTTGCCCAATTATCCTCATATTACTGTTGTTTCCCTAGGGCATTTTTTTTTAGTTATTTTCTTATTGAAAATTTCCGACACATGTACATAGTTATATACAAAGACCTATCTACAAAGACCTTTGCCTCAATCTTTGAATCTTCAAAATATTTTGTATCTTTCTAAAAATTTGTATAATCTAACGGAAGAACAAATTACAATATCCTTGAGGTAAAAGAAGAAAACGCTTAATTTCTATTTTTCGAATATTTAAAATGTATTTCTAAGTTTATTTTTTGAAAAATCTGGCCAGTTGCTTTGATATTTTCCAAAGAAAATCTAAAGAAGGGTATTTTAAGTAAACTCATTTCTCAAGAAAAGTTAGCTTCATCTGATATAACTAAAGTACTAGACTCTGTTTATACGCTCAGTATGAAGGAGGATCGTAAGAATCTTTGAGAATAGTGATAAAAACCTTGTTCCAATATATTTTTAAAACTGTATACATCCGAGTAGTGATAAATATACTTGGCTAGTCTATTTGTTATTGCAGAGTTTTCTCTATCTCTTGAAAGAAATTTGTTTACCAATAAAATCTTGTAAGTTAAAAATTATTTTTCAAATCTTCTTTATAAAATCAAAATTTTTTAAAAAGCTATATTGGAGAACCAAAATCATTTATTTTTGGTGCAACCAAAGAAGAGGTAGAGACAAAGTTCTCCAAGAAGTGAAGGCGAAAAAACGAAAGCACTATACTATTAATCCTTCTCCCCTTTTCATGTTCACAATGGGAAATAGCAAATTCAAAGTGGGAAATAGCAAAATCAAAATGGGACTTTTTTTTCATTTTTTTGAATAATTTTTTATTAGAACTTTTATTGAGTTTCTGATTATATTTTTAAACATATTTCATAAAAATAGAAGTTTTCGAACAAGTTTATTTGATATCAAAACAAAAAAAATCAAAATTGAACATTAGCACAATTTAAAACATCAAGAAACAAACGCTGAATTTTGGCAATAGAATTTGAGCAAAAAGAAGGATTTATCTCATCGACTGCAAAGCAACCAGTTTTTTGTTCTAAATTCCATTATTCCCAAGCAGTCTCGATCAGAATTATATAAAACCTCAGTTGATATTTCAGCCCACTCCTTTTTGACCCTGGCTTTCACTTTACTCCAAATTGATTAGATCGGATTCAACATTAGGCTATATGGCCCCAAACGCAGAATTTTATGAAGAGAAAATTATTCTTCGTTTAAAATATTTTCAATACCCGAGTGGCAAGGAGCATTGTCCATAACCAACAGAACATGAACGTGGTGCAGCTCTAGGGCTTTCTTCAGGGTGGTTTGACGAAATTTTCAGCTTCGTTTTTTTAAAGGATCCTCTTCTAATTTCATGATAAACTAACCCAAAAGAGCTAATTGCACCTATCAAATGAATGTTTGCTCCCTTTGAAGCTATCTGAGGCCTCGTTTTGATCGACCTTGATTTCTTGAAATGTGTATATTAAAATTTGTTTCTGCACTTTTATATTTGACCGGATGTTTTGAGCTTGCTTAAATTCCACAAAAAACCTTGGACACAAGCATACCTATTCTGATACAAACAAATGCATTTATTGATACTAATAAAAAGGGTAAATCTGTATAAAAAAGAGCAAAAGTAAGAAAAACAAATTTCAAAATGTGTTAGATGTAAAATAAATTTCACTATAGAATACACAGATGGAGAATCAAATTTGGTATCTAATAAAATTTGGAAGTATTTTGAATAAAGAAAAAAGTAGCTTAACAGATAGGAGCTTTTTTTAGACAAAGTCCGAAGCAAAGAGTTGGCGTAAAATTCAGTTTGCTGTAGATTAGCAATCTCCTATCAATGCTAAAAACTCATTTCCTGCATCTTTGAACTTCTATCATTTTGCTTTTAAAGTAATTATCTGTGCTGCATCTTTTTTCATTGATTTGCATTCTTCCATGAACATCCTATAAAATTCCCTAACCACTGTACAGAATTCCATGACATATCTTAAAATTTCCGGCCCTTTCAATGATTTTTCTAAAAAAAATGACATTTTATTCAAATTCCTGGACTTTTCCCTGATTTCCAGGTTGGCTGAGAAGCTGTCCGACTCCGATTCCTAGAATGCAAATTCTGACTCCTTTGATTCTTCCGACTCTGACTCCTTAATTCCTTGACCCCTATATAGAAATCTATTATTACGTTAATAACAAGGTTAAAGCTCAAATCTATACAAATTTCTTATTTGTAAACATTAAAAAAAATAGGCTTTATTCATAATAATTAAAGAACTTATAGACTACTCAATTGAAATTTGCAAATAAAATTTTTATAATTTGCTCTCAAAAACAAGATGGCTTCAGTGAGTTTCTCTTTCATTGAATTGACCTTAGCGCTGAAAACAAATACAGAGAGCCATTTTAAATGCCTCCGGAGCTTTGCCAAGCTCCTAATATATATAGTTTCACTCTCCTTACAGGAAACAACTACAAATACATGACCACAAACACTTTTACACAGACTGACAACGATAGCTTGTCAGGATTGTGTATTTTTCTTCTTCTTTTTATTATTGATGGATTGTTTTTTTGTTTCCATTTGGAGAGACCACTTAGCGTGCATATACACTGCACACACTCACTATTACCTCCAAAAATAAAAACAAAAACTGCTAAATTGTGCAACAGGTAAAACCAAACAGGGAAATCATGTTAAAAAAATAATTTTATTGCACTTAAGGAGTCAGAGTCAGATAAAAAATTCCGACTCCCAGTACTCTTAGAAATCCGACTCCGACTCTCTCCGCCTCCGTGGGAAGCATGTAATATTATGAGAAGAGAAGTTGATTTAAAGAAAAGAAACCTTATCTAGCCTTTCTTCGCTTGGAAAAAGATAATTCTGTTTATCATATACATTCTGCATTGTTAGTAGCATATTTTTCTCTTTGTACAAGACATACCTATGAATTTAATGGCGCAAAACATATTTTATTATAATTATCATTTCAAAAGATACCAAAGCTTGTGAAGGTCCGCATTACTCTTTATCTGCAAATCTGTTTTCTTCCATTCTCTTCCTAAAACATAATGATTTATTTGAAAGATTGCTAAATAGTCTAAGGTACGAATTCTCAACCCGTCATAGCATCAACATGTACCCTTACATTGAATATGAAACAAAAGAACGCTCAACAATACTACAAAAAAACAAGGTATCAATGGAAGCTTGATTTGATAAGTTTAAACAAAATGCAAATATAATACTGAAAAATGGCTTTATATCCGATTTCAAAAATACAATAATTTTTACCAAGTTGTCTTCCTTTTTTCGTATTTCAATCAAACATGGAGCAATTATAGAAAAGTATCAAATTAAAAGACAGCAAAATCTAGGTATATGTAGTTGAATGAAAATTCTAAAACATAATGACTTTCACCCCGTTATCTCACCATTTTTATGTTTTCGAATCAAGCATGGAGTGAACGCTATTAACAAAAGTATCAAATTAAATACATTGGCCATCCTCCTGAGGGTTCGGAAGATAGTGACTAAAAATGTTAGGCGTTGTCTCTCATGTCCAAACGTTTGAGCTTTTTGATTTACATATACAATATTATCGTGAAATAATACTTTTCAATTACGAAGAGAAATCAACGGAAATGTGGCATTATGTGTATGTTTTAATAAAGTGGTAATAATTCATTGAAGCTTAAGAAATAAATAAATTATAAAACCTTATTGACAGCAATATGTTCGCATTGAAGTAACAACATGATTTACATACAACTCAAAGGTTCGATAAAAAAACGTAGCAAGGATCGAAATCGTACGAAACTTCGTCATTTATCGTAATTCAGTTTTTTTCGTACGTAACTTAGAATCGCATTTTTTACAAAAAAAAAAGGTGTCGTACCGTACAATATTTCAAAATGTAACGTACCATATGAAACCATTGCCCACTGGTCCTACCATAACTATTTACTCACGCCGCATAAGTCAAAACTTAAGTCGCGGCTAAAACAAGTCAAATACCGTTAGAAATAAAGAAACATTTATTATAAATCCCCAAAATATATAATATCTCCATATAAAGCATTAACATTCATTTATCACCAAATAGGTTAAAAATGTGTTAAGATGAGTATTTTCAATGACAGACATAAAGTGGAGTTCATGAGTGAAAGAAGTCTATAACCGTGTCTTGCTTTAAATTACCCTGATTCAAAAGATGCGAAAATGTACACTGTTTCAAAAGAGAAGAAAGACGGGGACCGCATTTGAGAATACTGAGGGGTGCAATTTCGACAACATTGCCTTAGGTCATTAAGTTATCTCTAGTTTACAACCATGGGTAAATTTTACCCAACAGCACTTTTAGAGTTACATTCTGCTCATAATTTAATTTAAAATAGTTTAAAATTTAATGACATTTAATGTTTTAGTTTTCTTAATATCCATTTTGAGTTTCATGATTTTTGAGTAACTGGGAAAAAAAATAATGCCTTGTTTGTATTAAAAAGTACAACCTTGGGTAATTTTTACCCGTATTTTTGTAGGCAATTGTAGTTTTTTTGCATTGCTCAATATTAAGCAAAGCATCATTGAACAAATATTACTCTTTGATTTATTATTATGATATGCGGATTATGTTATAGGCTATTTGCATTGCACAATATTACGTAAAAGAGTAAAGCTTTTTCACAGATTTTACTTTTTGATATATTATCACACACAGCTGTTATTGCACCAAGCGCGTAGCTCTCTTTTCTTTTTTTTCTTTAGCTGTGTTTTATTTTTATCTTAAAATGTTTCGTTCAAAAAGATCTACAAAAGATAAGGCATTGACTAAAACTTATCAATCTTTGTTCGCATTTAGTGATAATGAGGAACAAATTGTTGAGAATCTTAGTGAATCAGAAGGCGAAACTTCCATACAAGAATATCAAAGTAACGCTGAATCGTACGAGAATGATTTCGTTTCTTCGAAAATAAGCGAAGCTTTTTACGAACCAAGTTCTTCATCATCCGAGAGCGAAAGTGACTTTTATAGTGATCAGCTTTCTACAACTTCTTCTAAAAGAAATTTTGATAGTTTAGAAATAACTTTTTTGCACCTGATGGAAGAGAATGGAGCAATAATGGTTCTTCTAACTCTGGTCGACAAAGATCTGAAAATATTTTCAAAAATGAACCATTCAAAATTAATCATAAAATAAATCCTAAAAAAGAAATTGAAGCATTTCTTCTTTTTTTGCAATGAAATAATTGAACATTCAACTGTTTACACAAACTTGCATGCAAGAATAACCATCAATTTTCATTATCTTGAATCTGGTAAAAAAAAAAAGAAAAGAAATAGAAATGATGTCATTGACGAAATAGAAATGAATGCTTTTTTTGGCTTGCTTATTCTTGGCGGAGCATATAATGCTGGATATAGGTCTACCTTGAATCTTTGTTCTAATAAACATGGACATCCTATATTTAGAGCTACAATGTCTCGAAAAAGATTTCTTGAAATAAAAAGTTTTTTACGTTTTGACGATAAGTTGAGAAGAGACAAAGAAGATCCTTTAGCTCCTATATGATTTCTAAGTGAAAAAGTTTTTCAAAGTTTTCAAGAATATGTAGTTGCGCCTCCTTACTTGACTATTGATGAGCAATTATTCGAGTTTCATGGTAATGTGTTCAAGCAGTACATTCCTTCTAAACCGGGAAGGTTTGGGATCAAAGTGTTTTTGATTGCAAGTAGTGGAGGGGAATATGTTTTCAATGGTTTAGTTTATATCGGTTCAAAAACATATAAAGATAGTCTTCCACAAACTTCTTTGGGTAAAACTGGTTCTATCGTTTTTGATCTTATGAAGCCCGTTATGAATTCAGGTAGAAATTTAACTGGTGACAATTTTTTTTCTTCCTGTAATCTTGTTGATTAACTTCTGAATCAAAAGACAACATATGTGGGAACAATAAAGAAAAATAAAAGATGTCTTCCTTCAAAAAGTATAACTAAACTCAAAGCTAAAAAAAAAAAAAGTCGATTTTTTTTCAATAATAAAAAAGTGTTGTGTTGTTTTTATGACAAAAAGTCTTTTCCTGTTTTGCTAATTGACTCTTTTGATACTTTAAGCTGTCAAAATAATAATAGTGAAAAACCAAGTCAAGTTTTATTTTACAATAAAACAAAAAGTGGCGTTGATATAATTGATAAAAAAGCAAGGGATAAAAAAGAAAGTGTAGAAGATGGCCATTTGCTTTCATGTGTAACCTTCTAAATTTGTCTTGCATGAATGCTAATTATATTTATAACAAAATTAATTCAGTTCAATTATCGCATTATGACTTCTTGGTAAACTTGGGCTACCAGCTTGTCGATCAACATATAAATAGAAGAATAAAGAATCCAAAAGTTTACAAAAAGACGTTGTTATTTCTTTAAAACTTTGTGGATATTCATGCAAAAAAGAAAATCAAGGCCCTGTAATGTTGGTTAAGGCTAAAAGATGTGAAGTTTGTATAGGAATGACAGAAAATCTCATTCAGCATGTATAATTTGCAAAAAAGTAATATGTTTAGAGCACTCTTTCAAAGTATGTGAAAGTTGCATTGATATTTAATTTAATAAAATTGTCTTTTAAATATAAAATAACTAAATTATTAAAAATTCATAAAAACTTTAACTAAATCTTAAATAACTTACAATATTCAAGTTATATTTAAATGTAGTATTAACACTTTAAAAACACTATAAATGTTAACCATATAAAAATGGGTAAAAATTACCCATGGTTGTAACCGAGCATAAAATTTTTACGAGGCACGCTAACCGTTAAACAAAAATACAGAATAGTTGCATATTACGTTTATTCACAAATATTTTTAAGTACATCCTTGAATTTAATATAAGAACAAATCATATAAAATAACATAAAACGTTTACATGCTTTCAGTTTTAAAATATGTAAAAAGTCAAAGAAAACATACCGTGATAAATTTCTTTTTTATCCCAATTTACTGGATCATCAAAGAATTCCATCAAACCATTGAAGAATTTTGAAGTGTGGAATAATCTCCTAGACACTCTATCAAACGCAGAGCATACAAGACTAAAATAATTTTGAGACATTAAATTATAGTAGTTCAAAGGAAGCATTCGATTTACAGAACGCATAAAAACTACTGTTTGGACAGAGAATTGACAGATGTTTGGTTAGCCTTTGCAAAAGTTATATTCTTTAATTCCATATACTTTTAAATAATAAAACGAAAGAAGATTAGCAACACAAAGGTTCTAACTAGAAAAGTTTTCACATGAAGTATTATTTTTGACTTCGTTCTGAATAAATTAAAAAAAACATCAAAAATATTCAGAGGTTGTGATATTTTGTACATTAGCATATAGTGCGTAGAACTTTGAATGCCTTTGATATTTTTTCTATTGTAGATAAACATTTTTGTAAGTTAAAGAAATGATATAAAATTTTTAGGAGGCTTTTGTATTTGTGTTTTTTAAAATTTTTAATGTTTATTATATTCAAGTAGTAGGCGTTTATTTGTATTCAAGTTTGCATCAAATAATGAATTTGAATAAATGAAACTTGTTAATATTTTTATCAATTTGATTTTAACCTTTTTGATGTTCTTTTATTTTTTTATATTTGCTTGAAATATTTAATAAAATTTTCTCATTTTATTGTCATTATTTTTCGATTCTAATTTTTATATTAATATTGTTGTATTTTACAGAAATGTGTCAAACATCAAAGAGGAAATATCTAGCTGGAATTTCTCAAATTTAGTATGAGGAAATTTTTCCTCAAACAATAATTTTCCTTATGAATATCCAAGCTTATAACTTGTATTATGATTATATTTTGAAATTAACATATAAGATGTTTCTAATCAAGAAAATTTCTATTTCATTCTTCAATTCAAGTAATCTTTGTAATACTTTTCTTCTTGACAACCAATGAACGAATAGTAAAGATGTATATGTTTAGAATTAAAGGCTAAACTTAATTTCGTAAATAATCTAGAATTAAGAGGTTTAGCTTTAATGAAATTTACTGTTTTTTACATCTTTCAGTACTTTATGTAATTCACCTGATAACTTTAGAGAAACAAGGTTTTCTCAATGGATAAAAAAAATGAAGAATTATAATATTACAAATTTCTTTCTTTATATGAGGTGTGGAAACTTAGCGTGTTCCTAACATTGATGATGCTCCACTAGAACAAACGTATACCATTATTTCCAATCAAATTCCTCTTCAAAAAAACTATTGACCATCATAAACATGTTTTCATCTGTAGTTGTAATTTCTAAAGATGAACAAAATAGAAAATCTTCCATCATTTCTTATTTACCTATATAAGGCACGTAAACCATAAGTTGAGCATTATTAGTAATATCTATTAATTTGTCAATTTGAAGACTAAACTGTTTGTGTATTTTAGGTCAAGAATAAGCTGCTCTTTTAAAATATTTGAAATTTGTTTTGTAATCGTATCGTTTAATAAAGGAATTGACTAAAGTTTTTTAGGAAATTATTCTCCAAAAACTCTTTTACCATATCTAAAGCTGAAGGTTTTACCAATACTTCACCAATTGTGTGAGGTATTTTAACTTTCGCAATTCGCTAAGATACAAGAAATGAAGCAAACGTTGATGCTTGTGAATTTATTTTGTCTTTCCAATTCTTTTTTCATTCAAAAAACTTCGTTCTTTGGTAACATAGTTACTATGCTTTCCTTTTAAAGGCCTTTTTAGTTTGTTATGTTTTAAAAATTTGTTTGACAGTACTTCTCCACAAATAATACACTGGGGCTTAGTTAACACTTGATGATTATATAATTAAAACGAAGATTAAAAATCTCATTTTTATAGTCTTTTAGTTATGGTTTTAGCTATATTCAAAAAACAACCATAAAAATTATAAACTTTACTAGAATATATAAATTCAAGCATAAATATAACACAAAATTAAAACTATTTTAATTATCTGCTAAGTTTTGTTCAAAATATTAAAAGTAAGCTACACTAATTTTATTATCAATAAAATGAAGTAAATTAATTGCAAAGTTAATTTCTTCAATATGACAGCTATTATAAAGTTAAAAATAAATAGAAGAAATAGAAAATGTTAATAAAGCATTAAAAAGTCATCTAATATGCTGTTTTATTTTAGTTTTTGAATAAAAATGTGATGCAAAAGTATTATTCATTAGAGGTTATTTATTTTTTAAATTAAAAAAAAGAATATATCGACCTTTTAAAAGTTCCCCAACCAATACTTTGAAAAACACTGATATAATCCGACATCAGACTCAACCGCCTTGAGAATAAGTCTATATTTGTGCTTCAAAAGTAGAAAGTGTATAATTAATTAGATTTGTGTGTATGACGTATGTTGGTGTATAATGTGTTCAAATGTCTGTAAGTCTAATAAATGTAAATTCATAATGTAAGATAAGAGAATAAAAGAGGGAATGCAGACTTGGGAGTCAAACATCATGCCAAGCTCCTCTGAAATTCCTATCAAACATATTTTACAGACGATGTGTGAGAGCTATATAATAATAATAAGCCATTGTTTAAATATGCACACAATAAGAAAGCAATGTTTATCACAGTGTCTCCTTGTAGTATTTTTGAGCAAACACATGTTGATGAACCACTAGATTTTCTCATCTTATTCTGTCACAGTGATTCTATTTCTCTTACTGTCCCCTTCTCTGTTTTTCTCTTCCGCTTTCTCTGCTAAAAATGAAATCACTCAAGCTCTCTTCTCTCATTCAAGCTCTCTTACTCTTGTTTAACCTCTCCTATCTCATTAAGCTATCTTCTCTCCAGTGTCGTAGCTAGGCTGGGTCATGAGGTTAGCTACTTCAACGTTGGCTTTTGCTGCTTATAAGAACTTGAAAATATCAAATAAACTATCTCATTTTTTATGCCACCTATTATTTTGAAATTATTCTGAGAACAGAGAGTTTCGTTTTAAAATAGTGAAAATTGCTTTATTAGTTTATTTTGGCTCTTTTCTCTCTTATGTTAATTATGTAGCAAAAATTTTAATTTTGAGTAAAAGGTAAGGTAAAGGTACCGTGGGTGTGTTTTCATTGACAAGGCACTGATGTAACGCTTATGTCAAACTATGAACAAATTGGTATCGATGAGGAATCGAAATGATCATCTCAACAAACCTACCATGACAACCATAGAGCATGCTGTAGGTGTGGGGAGTACGTCAAATTAGTTTTCAAAAACTTAAGTTATGCTGTAAAATTTTTTAGTTTTTGTGAAGCTCTATAACTTTTTTTGATAGACTTTTTTTCCTATAAAAGGCAAATCATTGCAAAATGTTAAAAGTTATTTTACTTTTTGTGGCGTGCACCAATTTAGCTTTTAAACTATTTTTGAATGATGCTGAGAAAAATGAAGTAATGCAATCTTAATTTATTGTTTGATTTTTGTTTGCACAATTTTATCTTTATGTTATACCTTTTTTTTAAGAGTTTAACTAACTTACACTTATTCTTATACACTAAAAAGATTGAAAAATTCTAATACCAAGTTTTCTAACTTTAGTTCTGTTTTACATTTTTGATAGAAATTACCTCAGAAAAGTTATGTAATTTGGATGGGATTTTTTTAATTTTTCTCACTAAAAGCTTTTCATTTTTTAGCAAGAAGAAATCGAACAACTGAAAATTAATGAATGATTTTTTTCATTCAATAAAATTTCCAATTTTTTTATTATTTGATATTTTAGCTTTTTTCTACAAATAATTTTGAGGTGGTGCGCATCTATTTGAAGTGAGAAAGAAGGAGCTATATACAAGTCCTCATTCATTGTTGACGTTAAGTTTAATAGGGCGGGGGTTAACGTTTAGATTAAGCTTAATTAAGAATGAAATAGAATAGACAAGGGAGGAGTAGGAATTCAGAAAAATTTGTTGTCTTTTTTGGAAGACGCTTGAAAGTCCGCCCTCTCTAATAATTTCAAAGATGTGCGGCCCTGAATCAATCTCATTTTTTTCATATAAACATTGCAGGGTGTCTAGTACTCTTTTTCTTAAGACTATATTCACTCATATAAAACCCTCCAAACTTTAGTTATTTGTTTTCAGTTGTTTTCTCTATCAATCAAATATCCTTTCATCGATTCCTGTAATGTGCCTGATAGACTACTTCATTTCCAAATGAAAAGCCTATTCGCCCCAACAATTTTAGATTTTTTTAAACTAGTGTATATGCAATATGCAAATTTAATTAAAATATTTTCGCTGAAAGTATAGTATTTAAATTTCATCAAATTTGTAAAAAAATATAAAGTAGTCTTATAAATTTAGGACTTTAGGTATGCGTTGATTACACTCTATTTTAAAGGATTTCTTGAATATTTGGTCTCCCGTGGTATTTCTAAACCAGTAATTTTAAAAATTGGAAGAAAAAAATTTCGCCTCCCAATAATTTTGAGGATGTGCGCCCCTGTATGCAACCACTACCAGTGACCAAAGAAATAAAAATCGTTTGTTTAAAAATTAATTCAAAAAAGCAGACGATTAATTTTTGAAAACCAATGCCTGAAAGGGTTAAGAAAATATACTTTATAAGATATGTATTCCTTTAAAAATTTGTAATTAGTTTACGAGTTTCGTTTTAGATATAATACCATTTCACCTTCCTCCAAGATGTAAGAACTTTTTTTCAAGCAACGTTCAAAGTGCTTATTAAAATATATAATGCAAAAATATTTAGTTAGATACCACAAGAGAAAAAAGTTCATAGTAAAATATAGAATGTATTAAAAATGCTAATGCAAACATTAAACTTACTTAAAGGGTTTTGGATAACGATAAATAAGATGAAACATCAGAAAAAATATAAAAAAACCGATATTTATAAAAATAAAAATTTAGTTAAGAAGAGTCCATTATTTTGCTAAAACAAAAAGGGTCTAAGAAGTTTTTGCTAGAAATTTTATTTCGCTAACCTTTAAATTTTTTATAACATTTAAAATATTTCATATATAAAATTATACATTACGGTAATTTCGATATTAAGTGACCATAAAGTTAAAAAAATGTTTTTTATTCAAATATCCAAAAAAATTTTAAATGTTTATTCGCAAAATGAAATTCTTGCGAATTTGTTTTTGAACCATAATTTGCCAAATTTTGTTCGCGAGAAATTAAAGTAATTTACACTTTACAGTATATAAATTGATTTTATATCACCCTTTCAATGAGTAGGAAAGTGTATATAGACAGAATATGATATAAGCTCTCGAATTAATCAGAATTTGTTTATTATAAATCAAGCATGACTTTAACTTGCGTTGTCTCATAACAATTTGTGATAATAGTATGATTATTTGGTGTCAATTTGTATCTCTTTTACCATAAAATTATTTTGCAATCAGCCTTTGAGTTTGAATAGATTTTTATAAAATGATAAAATTATTGTTTACAAATAGAAATAAAGATTTTTTTTTAATTTTCTTAAAATTTGAATTTTGACCGATATTTTTATCCCTAAATTGGAAATCAGGTTAAAACCTCTAAATCAGCATATTTGTGCAAAAATCTAGATAATTGGTATTAGATTTTAGCCTTGAGTTAAAAAAAACTCCAATTTGGCTCGAAAACATGAAATTAAAACATAAAATTTTAATTTTCATGAGCCTCTCGGGTTAACAGTTGAAGATCAGGTGTTCTATCCCCAAAGCTCTGAACTCTTAAAAAGAAAGTCACAAAAAACTGTGATTAACCATCTCAAGGATAATGCGAGCATATAGCCTTACGACTGAAGTGATTTTTTATCCAAGCGAGCACTATTTATATAATCTTTATATACCTAATATTCTAAGTAGTTTTCAAATATATAATATTATAACTTGATTGTGCTCATACAAATTTATATTTATTAAATTTTTTTTTAAAAAACTCATTTTTAAACTTTGTCTTGTTCTGTTCATCCTATTTTTTCAAGGATCTTAGTGCTTATTAATTTTTAGTAATCCACTCTTAAATTTTTTTACCTAAATTTTTGTTTATTAATTCTCAAATTTTATTGTTTGTAAATTTTAATTAGTATTGTTCAAATTAGGATATTTTTTCGCTGAAGTCTCTCAGTATTTTCTCTTTGTATTTGATCAAAGTGATGCTTTTTAGTTTTTCATGATTAAATTTTTTTTTAAATAGTTAGCTTTTTCTTGATAATCTAGTATAAATTTTTCATGCATAACAAAAGTTTAGTAATCTGAAAATTTGGAACTAAAATTTTGTAATGTGAAAATCTAGATTCAGAAAACACATTCAAATGTATTTTTACAAAGAAAAATGTTGCCTTCTATAAAATTGTATAAGGGGGAGGCTTTTATCTTTTCATATTTTTTTAGCAATTTGATAGAAGCATTTTATTTAAATTAAATTTTTTGAAATGCTGTAGGTCACGAATCTTCAACCTTTTTTTTTACATGCGAGGCCTAAATTTTATGTAAGGGAAAAACATAGCAATATATTAAATAGAACAATCATAATACTCTAATTTTTTGTTATCGATGTCAAAATATATTAGTGAGATATTTGTTGTTTTCCTTCATTTAAAAACTTTGAACTTTTGAAGTCTGATGAAAAGTAATGGGCCCCGAATAATTTTTTCTAGTGCCCAAAATGTGCCTTGGTTTGAAGAAACCTGCTGTAGGCTATAGGAGACGTTTGTAATATGTTTTTAAATTGAAGCTCATAAATTCTTTATTTTCAGACATGAAACTTATCTAAATTTAAACTATAAAAGAAACCTAAATTTAATAAAATTCTCTTATCAGTAGGAGTACAGCTAATCAGTCGTAATGACACTGTGTTCTCCAAACAATTACGTGCAGGTAGTTCGTGACCAAATCGTTTGAACTTCTATAACTTCATTAATAAAAAGTATAAATGCTAGATTTTCTGGGGTTAAATTTTTTATATAGATATAGAAAATTAGTCTATCTGTTAGCAAATTTATTATTTAAAATATTTGCTTAGGAACATATTCTATTGTGTTTAAACATTTTTGAAATTATTATGAAGTTTACTAACATCTACAATTTCATTTTAAAAAAAAGTTTACGATGGTCTCCTACACGATTTCAAAAATTGAATAATTGTTTAGATTTTTTCAAACTTAAATTATTGAATTTAAAGCAATTTTTAGCTCCTTTACTACCACATTTAAAATTTGGCACTTGTTTATATTCCTCTTTTACCCCATCACTTTTAAAAATAACGTTTCCATCGCTATTTTTAGGAAATCTATTTTTATATATTTATTTTAAAGAAACAAATCAATTGTTTATTTATTTATATTTGACGATGGCCTTCGTTAGGATACGATAAGAAATTTCGTATTTTTAAATTTAATTTTCTTTTTGAAACGTAAAATAGGATATTTAGAAAACGTATCGAAATTTCAAAAAAAAATTCTAAACGTAATAATGTAATTTAAATAGGCAAAAAATATTTAATATTAACTTTGTTAATGAATGCTATCAATATTCTTTCTACAATCATTGTGTCTTTTTTATCCAAATCATTTATCGCAATTACAATGACATTCTCAAATATTAATGTTTTTTGACAAAAAAATTTAAAAAGGTTTTTGTTTATTATGAAAATTTAAGTATTGCAACGTAAAAGAAGAATATCTTCAACTATATCTTCTTTTAGTTTTAATCTTTTACCTTTTAAAATGTATTTTAAAGCCGAAAATGTTCTTTAACACTGACTTGAGTAACCGGTAATGATGAGACTATTTCAGCCTATCTTTTCAAACAACCACTGCCTTCATTTTAGCCGACTGTTATACAATTTACTTTTAACCTATCTTTGCTTATGGATAAGCTTTTGCATCCCGAAAGGCTAGACATAGATCCTAACTCTACTAGCGCAACTGACGAGTGGAAACATTGCTATTCCATCTTCCAAAATTATATCATAGATTTTTCGATTAAAATGGGAAAGTCCCATGCTGATGTTACAAAGATGGCTCTGAAAGTTCTGATTCGGTTTGCCACTACATATGAGTGTGAGCAAGCGTTTTCCATGCTACTTTCTCTATGAAACCAAATCCCGAAACAGATTCGAAGTGAATAATTATATGAGAGTTGCATTGGCCAAAACAGAGCTAAACTTAGACAAAGCAGATGCATCCATCTTTTGGACATTGATTGGATTATTCAAACAATTTTTGAATAAATAATTGTGTAGATTTTTTTAGTACAGTAGTTTATATATAGATTTATTTTTTTTAATTGAAACCCTGAGCTATTAAAAAATTATATAGAACCCCTACCCCCAACATTTTTAAAAAGTTTGTAAAACAAAAGTATTTTATGAATCAAATTGAGCATATTTGATTTACTGTGTATGGATAAGTTTATTTAAAAATTATGAGAAAAAGTGTTTGCATTAACTCATCTGTGAAAGCTAATTTACTGACAGGTGAAATATTTTGGGCGAATTAATCACCAAAACTTAGTACCGTATATTTCGGTGTATAAGTAAGAGGGTGGACTTATATAACAGTAACAAAAAGGAAATCTTTAAATCGTTTGGCATATTGATGCAGGAAACCAGGAATAACCTTAGGCTAATACCGAAGACAGCCTCGGTGCGGTAACTACCGATGTAAATACATGTAGCTACTAATGTAAATACTTGTATTTAAAACAATTCACATTCTAATTCTACACTAATAATGTGATAGAACTACCATTACTTTAAAATTCCACAAAATGCTATTAATCAAAGGTAAAGAATTTAATCTGGTTAGTAGTAGAGTTAGGAACAGACTGAATTAGAGAGAAATAGAAGTGAAAGTATATGAGTATGTAAACTATAGAGATTTATGTTAATACTACCTTATATATTATTTCATATTGTAAGTAGAACAACATGTGTATTTGTAATAACATATCGGTAGTCTTTAATCATGCCTGGTGTTTTATATATGGTAACTTTTACACTGCTGCTTAGGCTAACAGATCACTTAGGCGAGTTCTGTATTTTAGAGGTCGACTTATAACTCAGATATTAGCAAGAATTACTTTCATTTTGGGGGTCGACTTATACACCGAAATATACGGTATATTAAATAAATTAAGATAATATTAAACCAAAAAATGGGGAATTATAATATATTTTAAAGTTAATATATTTGGCATTGATTTATAGCTTTGATTGATTTTTTAACAGATTTGATTGATTTTCATGAAAAATAAATGACACCATCAGATTTGTAATTAATTATTTTGTAGGTTCATGTTTGAATTTTGTAAAAATATTAAATATTTTAAGAAAAAAGGGGCGGGTGATAAAATAGCCCCGCCCCTCACTGAGGAAATAAAAATAGACCGTCACGAAAAGGGTTAGTGTCTTAGTTATCAATATTCCCTAAATAATTGGCTATGTTTTTACACTTTCCATCAAATTTTTACAGCAAAATTATCCTAGTGTTTCGTCTATAGCTTACCACAAGACCATGAGTTATTTTAAAATTATAAATAGATTACCGCGCTTTATAAAGTTTGTGATCCATTTTTTTAGCTCAACAAGAGAGCAAGAGCATTTATATATGATAGAATCAAAGCGAAATCAAACTAATGATTCGTACCCTATTATGTTTACACTAATTTAATTCAATTCTTTAAATATAAGTATATTTAAGCTTCTTTTATTTCATCTCCAATCACCTGAATAAAGCTTTGGGCTAGAACACAAGCTTGGATCTACTCCCAAGCCAAAGTCTTTTAAAAAAAATTAAAAAAAAATGTAATGTTGGGTATTGGAAAAAATTCCCTTTATAATAAATTTTGAAAATTATAATAAAAAAATTGCTCATACTCTAAAAAAATTTCAAGATTTGCTGCCTATTACTCATTATTATTATTTTATTAGTTGCAAAAAATATATAGTGTATTTTTTTAAATCAGAAACTGTATTTATAAATGTGGTGGTGAGAGAGGGACGGGGATGGAAGTAAACAAGTGCTATAAATGTATATTCTTTATTTAATTTTTCACTTTGCAAAAATTAAAGAAAATGTTCGAATTTTCACTTGTTAAGGTCTGAACTAAACTTTATCAAGAATGGTGTTTAAGACGTGGTAATGCCATTGTGTATAAATGTTTACACCAGGGGCGCACATCCTCAAAATTATTGGGGGAATTTAGAAGAGGAATGTTTTTTTGTTGCAATTTTCAAAATTACTGGTCTGGAAATACCACTGGAGAACAAATATTCAAGCAATCCTTTAAAATAGAGTGTATTCAGCGTATACACTATATTTATAAGACTACTTTATATTTTTTTTTTACAAAATTGATGCAATTTAAAAACTATACTTCCAGCGAAAATATTTTAATTAAATTTGCATATCGCATATACACTAGTTTAAAAAAAATTGTTGTGGGCGAATAGGTTTTTCATTTGAAAATGAAGTTCTACAAAAGACTGAAGGTTGGAGAGTTTTATATGAGTGAATGTAGTCTGGAGGAAAAGAGTCTACTAGACACCCTGCGATGTTTATATGAAAAAAATGTGTTTGATTCAGGGGCGCACATCCTTGAAATTATTGGAGGGGGCGGACTTTAAAGCCTCTTCCAAAAAAGACAACAAATTTTTCTGAATTCCCTCTTTTCTATTCTATTTCATTCTTAATTAAGCTTAATGTAAACTTTAACCCCCGCCTTATTAAGCTTAAATTCAACAATGAATGAGGACTTATATATATCTCCTTCTTTCTCACTTCAAATAGATGCCCACCATCTCCAAATTATGTGTAGATAGGGGGTAAAGATATCAATTAACAATAAAAAAATTGGAAATTTTATTGAAGGAAAAAAATCATTAATTAATTCTCAGTTGTTCCTTCTTCCTAAAAAATGTAAAACAGAACTAAAGTTAGAAAACTTGGTACAGTGGAGCCCGCTTATTGTCATACCCTCCATGTATGAATAAATTATGACATAATCCGGGATATTCTAATATCCGGGCTTAGCTATTTTCATGATTATGGTGGTTTGTAGTAAAACCAGAATAAGAAGATTGATTGTAGTAACTATATAAGATGATTTATTCAGGATAGAATAGCAAACTTAAGTTAGGTTATAAAAGTACTATAATGATGCTAAAGTGATGAAATAACAGCAGTGTGTGTATATATATATATATATAACAAATGTGCCTTAGGAGTATAAAGTAATATGCACGTAAACGTATATCAAGGATTTACATTTAAGAGAACTCTAGGCGCAAATTATACTACAGTGGTTATTAGGTATATGAAATTTTTCTAACAGTTAATCCCCTTATTATTTTTTGTGGAGTTTTTATGCATAAAATATAAATAAGGCAAAAGTTTTATATAGAATTAAAAAAAAATCACCCGCATGCTCATAAGCAATTTTTTATCGATGCAAACTATTCAATTATTTTTTAAAATGTATAAAACAATATTTATTTCAAGTTTGTTAATAAAAATTTAGAATTAACTTTTTCATTAGATCTACAAAAAGGAATTATGTCTTGCATTACTTTGATTGCACGTTCTGCACAAATATTGGAGAGTTGTGTTGGTATCGGTGATGGTTCTCTAGACCAAAATTTAGTTAGCGATTTCATAGCTTTTGCATGAAGTTTACAGGCTTCATAGAGATTCTCAAAATCAGTGGAATTAAAATGGTGAGAAGAAAACCAAATGTTAGCCCACGCACCACAAATAAAATCACAGGCTTCTGCAACTCTTGTGCCAAACTCTGGTAAAAGAATAAATGTAAGCAAAGTATAAATCGCTCTTGAATTCCATCTGGCATTGCTCAAAGAAGGAAGTGATTTGAATTTTACTTTTGGAAACTTCTTCGAAGTTTTATAAAATTTGTAACATAAGATTAAGTGATAGAGAAAATCCATGTCATCTCTCCATCGGGATTTGTTGCTATTTTTCAATTCTTGGCCTATATTCTTAAAAGATGTTTTGAGTTGATTGTATCGCTTTGTTAAAATTGGAATAAAAAATAGTTTAAATTTGGAGAACTTGTCGAATCATCAAAATAATCATTCAGAACGCGCTTCAGTATTGTATCAAGAATATGGTGCTGACATCCTATAAAAAAAGGTCTTTCAGGCCCAATTTTTTCAAAATGTTTTTGTAAAAATGTTACTGCACCAAGATATTTCCAGTATTTGATGCAGTTGTGTCTGTAACAATCATTTTTATTGAAGGCCAAAGTTGATAATCATCAATAACAGCTTTTACTCCATCAAATATTGTTTTGCCTTTTGAATTTGCTAGGACTGTTACAGCTAATCTGATTTCGCGCATGTCATTCTTCAAAACAACTACTTCATATTCTTTATTATTCCGAGTTTTCCCATCAAAGTGCAAATTTTCTTTATTATCGCTTTGTAGACACCACTCTGTGATGGAGTAGGTACTGAAATACCGCTTTCCAACATGTTTTGCAAACTGTATGAGCTTTTCTGATGCTTAGTTTTGCTGTTGTCACTAGGCGTACTGCACAATCAGTTTGATGTCTTTTTGATGTGGAGGGTTCATCAAAATCTTCATTGATATCAGAAACAAAATCACTAATACTTGAATCTTCACTTTGCAAAATTTGTTGAGTTTTACATGAATAGTTAGATGTTTTTGTTTTCTTTATTTTTTTCTTTAGTAAATTTAATTTTCTAGGATGAATACCTTTTGTATCAATTTTTGTGCTGCAATAGCCTACTTTGCTCTTTGTTGAGATTTGTAAATAATAAAATTCTTTATCTTCTTTACAAAGCCATTCACCTTTTTCATCTGTAACATCAAACACTTCATTGAAATCATATTTTCCATGTCGTCGACTGTGTTTATCAAATTTTTTTACTACTGCTTCAATTTTTCTTTCAACTGTCGATTTTCCTTTTTGAATTGGTAGGTTCAGTTTTTTCCATAAACACCTTACTTCAATTGCAATTTTTGAAATCCTTTCTTTTTTAATTTTTGTAGAACAGGTTAGAGTTTTGTATCTGTCCAAAATATGTTTTTCCATTGGAATTCTTTGCATTTGGTCAAGAGCGTCGGCAATATTGTGCTTCCTTGAAGACTCATACCCTTGAAATTGTAATAAATTTGCTCACCAAATTTTTTTATTTGTGTCCGAAGAAACTGAATTTTTGGACATTAAAAATACTTGTCTTTAACCTAAAATTAATTTTTTTCTAAAATAAAATAAAAAGTCAGATTATTTTACAATTTCATTAAAGCAAAGATTAGAAGTATTTTGAAGGTTGAAGGTAGTGTGATTACATGAATTTAATACATGAAAATGTTTTGAAACAAAACAATTTAATATAAATTTATATGAAGGTGTTTTTCTCAAAAATAAAACAAAGAAAAAAAAATACATCAAACTGTTACCTAGATAGAAATCAAAATAAGGAAAGCGGGTGACATTTTGAAAAGAAGTAGGTCTGATTTTAGTAATTTTTTTGCATAAAAAGAAAATCTCCACCCATGATAATAGGGGGAAAGAAAAAATTCAAAAAAATTTTTTTTGTCATATACCTAGTGGTTATAACGATTTAACTGTGCGTGGTTATACATGTAGGGGCCTACACTAATAAGTGGCAACACGATGGTTAACAATTAAAACAAGTATTTATTACATTTTTCAGACATTATTATCACAATATACAAATAAAAGAATAAAAAATTTATTTAGTATCACTTTTTTCATACATTATTTATTAAAATGTACAAATAAAAAATATATACACACGCATTGACAAGTAGGCCTAAACAATCCATCAGGTAAGTTTTTTTTTCATTTGAAGCTGTGGATCTGCGAATTGTCTATTTAGATTTAAAAAAAGTCTGTTATGCAGGTCTGTTTGGCAGATGTTGCAACCGCTGTTTGCAGCTCACTTTCCAGAGTGTAGAAGGTGGTGAGATCGTGGCCGATGGCTTCCAGATAGGCACGCACAGATGACAGGCCGTCGAGGGCAACATGGGCCTTTGGTGGTGGAGGCAGTTCAGCTGACTCATCGTCACTGTCAGCAGTGGGGCAAACATCTGGCTGGCGTACTGTGTCACAGATGTCGTCATCTGTCAAGACCCCATGGCACTCAGTCTGGGAATCCACGTTCACGTAGGCCTGGAACTCTTCTGTTGTCATCCCATCTGGTGCCTGGTCCTGGTGGTCTGCAGTGGGAGCATCTGGAGCAGAGGTGATGCGGAAGCCGGCATGGGCAAAGCAGTTTGCCACACTGGACTGTTTTACATCCTGCCATGCCACTTTCAACATGTGCATAGCATCCATGACTGTAAACTTGCGGGCGAAGGTGCTGGCAGAGAACTCAGATTCACCTGCGTCGATGTATGCAACAATCTTCTGAACCACCTTCTTCCTGTAGAGTGCCTTCAGGTTTCGGAGGATCCACATGGCTGCATGATGGAGGTCGTGTTGGGCGGAAGGAAGAAGAGGCGAATTTGGGGAAGGTCATCTGCTGCATCCTTAGGGTGAGCCGAGCAGTTGTCGAGGACAAGGGCAATGTGCCGCCCCTGCCTGGCCATGTCACGTTCAAAGTCTCTTAGCCAGTCTCGAAACAGGTTGCCAGTCATCCATGCGTTTTTATTGTTCATGTATGGGACTGGAAGCTGGGGGACTCCTCTAAAGCACCTGGGCTTGGCAGTTTTGCCAACCACTAGTAGAGGACGCTTGTCACTGCCGTCCATGTTGGCAGTGACGAGGGCGGTGAGACGCTCCTTGACCTTCTTGCTGCCGCTCAGCTTCTGTGCTGCATCTGCCAAGGTGTCGTCAGGTAGGGCACGGAAGTAGATTCCCGTCTCATCTGCGTTGTAGACGTCACAGGGTTCATACTTCTCAAGCAGCTCGGGCAGCACAGTTGAAAGCCATGTGTCTGCAGCTGGGATGTCAGCATCACTTTTCTCCCCATGTGACTTTTTATATTTGATCGAGAAACGGTCCTTCCAACGGCAGATCCAGCCATTGGTTGCCTTGAAATCGTCCTTTCCTAGGTTGGCAGCGAGCTGGTTGGCCTTCTCCTCCAGGACTGCAGTGGTGATGGGACAGCCATGGGTACGGGCATCCACGAACCAGGTGTAAAGGGCCGTCTCGACGTCAGCTGCCTTGCCAGTCCACATGCGGTTGCCGTTCTTGTTCTGCTCAGCATCTTGCAGGATCTGGGACTTCTTGCTGAGGATTTTTGAAATGGTGGACTGTGAAACACCATACGTTTTGGACAATTGAGTTTGTGATTGGCTAGATGACCACTTTATGATCTCCAGCTTCTGGGCAAGGGACAAGTCATTTCGCTTACGTTTAGCACTCATGATTAAAAACTGAAGAACTGAAGAATAGCTTAGCAAAAACTAGCCTTTTTATCGGCAAATGTTGTTTTGATTGGGAAGTTTATTTAAGATCAAAAGGATGCATCCTTTCAAGACCTGTGTGTGCGTGTGCAGTGTGTGGGTGCATGTGCGAAGCTTCGTGATCACAATGTTGCTTTCGTGATCACATGTGATTTATCGACGCATTAACCTGTCAGAAGTCTCACCAAATGGTTAAAGCCAAATGATTTTTAACGGGAAAGTGCGACCATGCACGAACACTCATCATGGTGATGCTTATCGATAACATCGTCATGGTCATGGTTAATTAAGGGATTAGACTTTGATGTAACTTATTGGTGCATTACTGTTGGTTTAGTGATAAGATAGGAGTTCAAGTTGATGAAAAAATGCGTGTATCGGCGCTATAATCCTGCAAAACGAGCAAATTTCTATGTTTTGTATAGGAAATGGTTTGGGATATTCTATAAAACGGTATGATATTAAGTGGGCACTACTGTATTAGAATCTTTGTGTATAAGAATAAGTGTAAGTTAGTTAGACTCTCAAAAAAAGGTATAAAATAAAGATAAAATTATGCAAACAAAAATCAAACAATAAATTAAGATTGCATTACTTCATTTTTCTCAACATCATTCAAAAATAGTTTAAAAGCTAAATTGGTGCAAGCTACAAAAATCTACAAAAAGTAAAATAGCTTTTAATATTTTCCAATGATTTGCATTTTATAATAAATTTTAAGGAAAAAAAGTCTATCAGAAACAATTATAGAGCTTCAACAAAAACTAAAATTTTTACAGCATAACTTAAGTTTTTTGAAAACTAATTTGACGTATCCCCTACAGCATGGCAGGTTGGTTGAGATGTTGGACTCAGCATGGAAGCATCTGGATTCGATTCCTCATCGATACCAATTTGTTCATAGTTTGACATAAGCGTTACATCAGTTCCTGGTCAATGAAAACTACCTTTTACTCAAAATTGAAAAATTTGCTACATAATTAACATACGGGGGAAAGGAGACAAAATAAACTAATAAAGCAATTTTCACTATTTTAAAATGAAACTGCCTGTTCTCAGAATAATTTCAAAATAATAGGAGGCATAAAAAATGAGATATGGTAGTTTAATCACTTTTCATATAATTATTTAGGTCTAAGAACACAAAATCATTAAAAAACAATTTAAACAAACATCATAAAAATTATAGTATACGAGAACAAGAAAATCATTGTGTTTTTTGACTATTTCTGTCTACAAATAAAATTCTGACAGCTGACATAACTAGATCAAGTACATCTTTAACAAATGAAAAATTTTGTTTCGATATTATATTTTTATTATAATCAACAATTTTCTTAAAAAAATTTAACGCGAGTCTGACAATATTTATTGATATAAAATTATAACGATTGAGAACTATTTTTCTCTCATTTAAAAACAAGCAAATTTTCGTTTTTGCAAAATGTTTGATGTATTGATGGAACTAAATTTTTACCAATAATCTGTGATTAATTTGAATAGCTCAACTTTGGTATCATGAGGTTCTGAAAATTTTGAACTTATATTCCGCTAAAAACTAGTTTCTAATGAGATAAAATAGAATTATTTTTAATTTAACTCTAAATACAAATTAGAGAGAATCAGTGGCGTAGCCAGAAAAAAATTGATAGGGGGTGGGGGGCACAATATTAAAAACTTAAAAAATTTGAGCAACATTATTTATACTTCAATATTATAAGAAAACACATCAGGGAGGGCGGTCGCCCCCACCCCCCGGATGTGCGCCCCTGGTTTTCACTTCTTATCACACCTTGACCGTAGCGGTTGAAAATTCTAATGCGTTTTCTTTTCATTTTGCAAAGTGGAAAATTTAAATAGGGAATGTAATTTTTTTCTTTTTAAATCCTATTGCTTGATTTTTCTTACTTTGTGAATACGGACTTCGCTATATTGTTAACTCTCTATACAAAAAAATCAATAAGATATATTAAAAGACAAAATTGTCCTAAGTAGTAATGGTAAGTCTTATCAGCATCTTTATCGTTTAGCTAAGTTATTCGTTCAAAAAAACGCCCTTGTGCGTGTACCCATGTGTAATTTTTTTCGGGGAAGCAGCCATGGACGGGAGTGCAGGCATGAAAACATTGAATGCGGGAACAATATTTATTTCATCCTAAATTTTATTGTTATAAAGATAGCTTATCTCCAAAAATTAATGGTTAATGAATGACTATAAAGAGCCATTATTTAATTAGTCAAAATAAGCTTAAAATTGAGATAATTGGAACATACTTTTGTTTTTTAAGTACTCTACTTAAGTATAATTATTTTGATGAAGTCCCTAATGCCAATTTAAGTTTAAGTTAAAATTTCCATGTAAAACCTTATTTAATTTTTCTGTATATTGATTTTTAAGATTTGGCTTTATTGAAATCAATGTCTCCCCGAATTATCGTGACAACTTTAAAGACTTACCGGCATGTAACTCGTCTTTATACAATAATCATTAATATCTAGGTACGTCTCCTGTTCTCACGATATCTCTTCATTAAAGGGCCTACTTTTGTGTACTTGTCTACGTAATAACGTTTTTGTAGTGATTTTAACGTTTCGTAAAAGAATCTCAGATAAAAAATAAATAGATGGATCGGAAATTTTCGACAGTTGAAATCAATAAAAAGTTTCACCCTTTTGCGCTCCTGTGCAGAGTAGATAGTTGAAGCACCATTATTATGCATCACAAAGTTTTGCTAGTTTCAAAACAACTCTTGTGTGTTGAAAGTCTGTAGATAGAATGAATATAAATAGGATTTTTTGTCCCTAATTCTGTTTATAGATTTGAATTTTGTTTTTTTTCTTTGAATGGCTTAATTTGTTCTTATTTAAATTTTGCTTATTTCTCTTTTAGATAAATGAAACTTCTTGATAGAGCAACTTCTGAGCTCCTGGTTGAGCCAGACTGGGAGACAATTTTGCTTATTTGTGATCAGATCTGCCAGGATGATATAACTCCTAAAGTTATTGTACAAGCATTAATCAAAAAAATGAATGACCTTAATCGTAATGTTATTTTTTTCTCCTTGTTTGTATTGGAAGCCATTGTCAAAAATTGCGGTCCTAAAGTTCATCAAGAAATAGCGACAAAAGATTTCATGTCTGAATTGGAAAAGGTTTTAAATAAGTCACTTTACAGGTACGATAAAGTGAATCAAAAGATTCTAAACTTGGTTCAATCTTGGACAAAGGTTTTTCCTCAATATCCTGCAGTTCAAAACTTCTACGCCACTTTGCAAAGTGAGAAATATGTTTTTCCTGAAGGAGAAGTAGAGAGTGAGAACCTTTTCAAGTCGTATTCTACTCCAAGATGGATAGATGGAGAGAATTGTTCGAGTTGTCAATCCTCATTTACATTTATGAATAGGAAGCATCATTGTAGATCGTGTGGCGATATATTCTGCACTAAATGTTCTTCCAAGAAGTCTATTCTGCCTAAATTTGGAATTGAAAAGGAGGTAAGAGTTTGTGAGGCTTGTTTTAAAAGTAATCGTGAAAATAAAGGATATTCTAAAAATAATAATGACATGACATCTACTAATGAGAATTTACCGGATTCAATTGCTAAAATGAGTAAAAAAACGGAATTATCAATTAAAGAAAACATGCTTAAAGAACAAGAAGAGTTAGAACTAGCTTTAGCCATTTCAGCAAGCGAAGCTGAATCAAATCTGCGCTCAAATGTAAAAAGTCAATACCCTAAACTCGAGGATCAATATTTAGGCGTTGCAGCCACTTATCCAGAAGAAAATTTTGTTGAAAAAAGTGTTAATACCTTCTTCTCAAATCAAAAAAATGATTCGAGTGCACAAAAAGTTGTGAAACCTATTGTCGAAACAATCACCCCTTCAGCTCCATTAGCTAATATTGAGAATGATGCTATTAAGCAAAAGAGTGAAAGTTTGTCATATGAGACGATTAGTGAGATTTCATCTGAACAAGAAGAAAACAACAATAGCTTGGAGGAGTTCATGCAAGCACTCAACAATGGAATTTCAATTTTTACTAAACGAATGCTAAGCAATTCTTACCGGTCAAGGCCAATTAGCAATGATTCATCCGTTCAATCCCTTTTTCTAACCTTGAACCACTTGCAGCCAAAACTTCTTTTGAAAATCAGTGATCAAGAGAGTGCTAGGTCTTCGTATGAGAGAATGCAGGATAAGTTATCCCAAATTCGAGATGCAAGAGAAGCACTCAATGCTCTAAGACAGGATTATTTTGAAAACTGTCGTAGAGCAGCTTTACAAGCAGAACAAGCTAAGCAAGAAGCGATGCAGCGTAAATTGGCGGATATGCGTCTTCGCAAACAAGAATATTTGGACTATCAACGCCAACTCAGTATACAGCGTTTGCAACAACATCAAGCTGACATGCAAGCTCGTATCCATGCTCAAACTATACAGCATCAACAACAAGCAGTGTCACATGTACCGTCATCTAGTAACGTGCTTTCAAAGTCCATGAATATAAGTAACACTGTTAAACCACAACAACCGTATGCTGTTGATTATAATTCTAGTGTTCTTCAATCCAGCCAAGTTCCTTTATCTTCGGATCCTTTTGATTTATCTAAAATGACGCAGTATCTTCCTCCTCAGTACCCAAATCAAATACAAGAAAGTGAAAAGCTTGATATGTTCAATTTACAAGAAAGTAGACCAACTCCTCTCGTTCAATCCTTTGTTCAGCAAAGTAATAATCAGATTACCAATTCCACGCAGGTTAATAGACCTGATTCTCCACCTCCACTGATTACCTTCGATTGATTGAAGCGTTTATCAGTAATAGATCTATTTCTTTTCCTAAATTTTTTATACGTCTTAAATAGTACTCATATTTCAAAAATGGAATTTTAACTAATTATCAGCATTTTCTTTTGAGATAATTTTTCTGTTCAATGTTTTAAAAAATTATTCAACTTTTTTAATTTAAAAGTATAATAAATTTGTTATTTTGATTCTAAACCATAATTTGGCGCAAAACATTTTGATAAAAACTATGTTTATTTTGTGTCTAAATCTAATTGGATTTATCTTTTATTCATCAACATATTTAGTTTTATGAAAAAACACTTATAAGTGTTAATCAAATTTGAGGTTTACTTCTAAAAATTGTCTCCGAAAACATTCATTCAAATTTTACAATTAAATATATGTTTTTATACCAAATCAACCATGCTAGTTTCATTTATAGACTCAATTTTTGCAGTTTGAATTTGAAAATACCTATAAGTATCAATCAAATTTGCATTTAGTTCTAAAATTTGTTTCCAAAAATATTGATTCAAATTTTACATGAAATACATGTTTTTATAGCAAATAGATCATGATTTCATTTTTGACTCAGTTATCGCATTTAGAGGTTTTACTGCTAGTGTCAATCAAATTTTATGTTTGAAAACTATATCCCAAAATATTCTCTCTAATTTTACATGAAATATATGTTTTTATACCAATTCGACCATGATAATTTTTATTTCTGAAATCATTTTTTTGCATTTAGAGGTTTTAAATGTCTGAAAGTGTCAATCAAATGTTCGATTTACGTCTAATGTCTACAGAAATATTTTTGAAATTTAAATAAAATATCTGTTTTTATGCCAAATGGAAGATGCTGGTTTCATTTTTGGACTAAGGTTTGGCATTTATGGTTTTAAAATATCTGAAAGCTTCAATCAGATTTGCGGTTTACTTCTAGATAGGGGTCGTTCACAATTGATGTCAACCTTTTTTTGATAAATTTCAACCCCCCCCCCCCCCCCCCCCTCATGTCAACTTTTAGATATATCATCACTTAACAAAATCGACTTATGTCAACTTTGGATACCCCCCCCCCCACTTTTAGTTGACGTCAATTGTGAACGACCCCACTGTCTTCAAAAATATTTTCAAAAAAATAAAATATCTGTTTTATATGAAATCGACTATGCTTATTTTATTTCTGTACTGGATTTTGGATAATACGGTTAAAAATATCTCAAAGTGGCCATTGAATTAGTAATGTATGTATAAAAATGAATATCACTGCTGAATTCAGCATGCTTGAAAATGGGTGTATATGTGTAAATAACGTTATATAATTATTTGGATAAAAAGTTTTTTTTTAAGATAAGATGTCATATGTAAATTATTTTTTGACAGGTTTGAATGATTTTCATAAAAAATGAATATCACCACTGAATTCAGCATATTTGAAAATGGGTATACATGTGTAAAAAACTTTATATAATTATTTGGATTAAAAGTTTTTTTTAGATGAGCTGTCATATGTAAATCACTTTTTTGACAGGTTTGAATGATTTTCATAAAAAATGAATATCACCACTGAATTCAACATATTTGAAAATGGGTATACATGTGTAAAAAACTTTATATAATTATGTGGATAAAAAGTTTTCTTTTTGAGATGAGCTGTCATATGTAAATCACTTTTTTGACAGGTTTGAATGATTTTCATAAAAAAATAAATATCACCACTGAATTCAGCATATTTGAAAATGGGTATACATGTGTAAAAAACTTTATATACTTATTTAGATAAAAAGTTCCTTTTTGAGATGAGCTGTCACATTTAGATCAATTTTTTGACAGGTTTGATTGATTTTCATAAAAAATGAATATCACCACTGAATTCAGCATATTTGAAAATGGGTATACATGTGTAAAAAACTTTATATAATTATTTAGATAAAAAGTTCCTTTTTGAGATGAGCTGTCAGATGTAGATCAATTTTTTGACAGGTTTGATTGATTTTCATAAAAAATGAATATCACCACTGAATTCAGCATATTTGAAAATGGGTATACATGTGTAAAAAACTTTATATAATTATTTAAATAAAAAGTTCCTTTTTGAGATTAGTTGTCAAATATAAATCAATTTTTTGACAGATTTTATTGATTTTGATAAAAAATGGACATCACCACTGAATTCAGCATAGTTGAAATATATATGTAACATTAAAAATATTTATAAAAACTTATTATTATCTGAGAAAAATAAGGGGAGGGGCATTTTACGCCCCAGCACTTGAGCGGACAAATTTTGCCCAGCACTGGAAAACTTTTTTGGGAATGAAAAAGTAAGTTATGTTCAAGAAATTGAAGAAGAGCTGCTGTCAAGTATACCAAACCTTGGATGTAGAATGAATATTAAAATACATTACTTACACAGTCATTTAAATGAGTTTCCAGAAAATTTAGGTGAGGTAAGCGTAAAGCAAGGTGGACGTTTTCACCAAGATATTAAAATAATGGAAGAACTCTATCAAGGTCCTTGGGATTGAAACATGATGGCAGATTATTGCTGGAGTTTGATGAGAGATAATCCAGAATCCAAGCATAAATGGCAATTTAATTAATTTTCTTTTATAATTGAATTTTTATTTCCTTTTATCTTTGTTGCAATATAGTTGTTTTTATTTTATATTATTTTTTGGTATTGTTAATTATAAAATACAATTCAATCTCGATATTTTTTGTTTCAAATTATATTTATGCTCACAAAACATTTTCAATTCTAAAATTATTAAATGCATTATACCCTGAAAAGTTCATACAGTTAATTACAAAATTTAATGTCATAGACAAAAACTAAATTTATATATGAGTTTTGCAGATTAGGCTTAGTTAAAATCTGATGAAAAACTTTGTGGTAGAAATGTTGTGTTGAGCATTGTTTTCTAAAATAATTTTATTCATAAATTATCTTTAAAATATTTTATTACAAGTAAATTACAGGTTAATTTCTGCTTAAATTAACTGTATAAGAAATAAAAAATACATCTAGTGAGGCATCAATAATCAGGCGGTAGAACTTTTTACCCAAATACACACATATATGTTCTTTATTTACAAATAAGAACTTGAAATTTAAAATAATAATATATAAATGCTTAAAATAAAAAGATACAGAGATATTTACGTAGGAACGAGGGCTGGCAATAAAGTTTAATTTTTAATAAGTTTAATTTTATAAAAAATTGAATGCCTAATAATAAAATTAGCTATATATATAAGAAAATATTATTCTATATACATCAATTATTTTACCCATAATTCAATACGGTATCCTCTCCTGGGTTTTTTCCCTAAAGCTGCATAATACTAGAATTATTCTCAATAAAATTCACCATACCTGTCTCCTCACAATCACTAACGCGTATCACACCACACCTACCTCAAAACTTGAACTCCTTACACACACTCTACCAATTCTATACAAACTACACTTAACTCTAGTAACACTAAACTCGAAAACTTTCAAATCCATGAGCCCCATTCACGTTTTCACCACACCCTACTCAACTTCATCCCTTATACTCTCATTTTACGAAACCATATGTGCCATGTACATACCAAACCAAGCTCACTATTCCATATCATCTGAAATCCACCCCATCTTCCATTTCAACCCTTCAGATGAATTACCCTACACATTAACCATATGCAAACATAAAAATATTGCTACCAAACTAATCAAAATGCAAGGCACTGATCCCCACTCACCATATAATCTTTTCATCTTTACTGACGGTTCCAAATCCTCTCACCATGCTACTGGTGCATACGCCTTCTTTATCACCAACTCATTAACCCCCTTTTTCTCCGAAGCCCTTCACACCGACAACAACACTTCATCTTATGAAACAGAAGCGTTAGCAATTTTAGCCGCTTGCAGCCATCTATTAGACAACATCGAAACATATCGCCACAACTTTAGTCACATCCATCTTTACACAGACGCTCAAAACATCATTAACGATCTCAATCATAAAATTCCGCTGTCATGTCATGGCATAGCCACCCAACTCGCTCAACATCACCATCATCTGGTCTCCCGGACATTCTACATGCACAGAAAACAACATAGTGGATCAATTATCCAAAACATTAACATCGAACACAACATTAACAATTGTACCCTCTATCCTTCATCAAATCTTCAACACATACATCCATCCTTAACAATTGGTCATCCCTCAACATTTCTACTCCTCTAATCAATTTTCCGATTAATAATAAAAGCATTTTTTTCGCACGCAGCACAATTAGATGGTTCTCTTTTCACTGCCCAACCTATTCTTACTTTTAAAAATTTTAACTACACAACAACCTACTTTGCCGTTTTGGTTGCACAGAAATAGAAACACCAATACACATCATCCTTTTATGCCCCATCTTTCAAAACATACGAACCAAACTACTCAAATTCTGCCACTTATATTTCAATGGTATCCCCAACTCCATTAATGACTTTCTATATCACCCTTCAATTCTCCAAGAACTCTCAATCCTGATAAATACAATAGAACCAATTCTTAAAGCACACCAAAATCTTACCCCTCAATCACCCAACACCTAATTTCATATATCACCCCTGTAATACAACACTTCTACATTTTCTCCTTTTATTTTGCTCCTTTAGAACATAACAACTAATTCGATTTCCGTCACATAGAAACAACCAATCAAAGCCATCCAAATCATAGCAATGCAGCAAGCATATCAGCCAACGCTGGAAAGTGTTTAGATATTTCCCTCACTCACTCACAACAAATAAAAAATATGAGCCTCAACCTAATAACAACCAACCGTTGAAGGCTTAACCGTTGAAGTTTAGGGGTTCAATCCCAAAGGTTCCCGTCTCTTAAAAACAAAATTACAAAATCTTTGATTAACCATCTAAAGCATAATGCAGGCATATATATTAATAACTGATAATAATAAACCCTTCCAAATTAAAAGGAAGAATGTTATTTTTATGATAATTAAGAATGGGGGAACCCACTTGTAATGTTGCTTATATATTTATCTGAGCTCTCAAGATCTCTGGTGAGACAACATACCAAATCTGATTATATATTTTTATGTAAAAATAAAAATATACTTAAATTAAAAATTTTCAAACAGTATTTTACATACTTGTTGAAAAACCCATTTCAATATTTTATACAAAAGTTTAAGACTTTTAACTATGAAGCGTGAGTTTTATTTCATTATGTATATATATATATATAATCTCATAATATGTAAGGTTGTACGCAGGTACACAACTTTTTTGTCATCCCCAACCTGTATATTACGGTGGTTTCTATTTATAGTTGGCTATGTCCATGTTTTGTTACATATGATTAGGGAGAAAAGCTTCAAATTTCTGCTCATATTTTTTTAGATGAAAGATTTGATATACTTCATTAAGAGAAACGATGTTATATAAGTTATAAACTATATTTTTGCAATTTGCACAATTTTAGATAACAATTAATCAAAGAATCAAAAAATATAGGAAAACAATTTGAAAAGGGATAGAGAGGCATGATCTCTATGTTATAGTGGTACTATTAATTGTCCTAAAAAATAATCATAGTATTCTTAATCTAAATCTGTTACTAATAAGAGATTTTTTAGCTTATGGTTAAAGTTAAATATTGTATATATTTGCAAAAAGAATAAGGAATTCTTCATCATTATCATCCTCATCACCTTCTACAATCTTTTTCTTTAACATTATCATTATCATCATCAGCATCTTCTTCTTCACTATAATTATCATTATTATCATTATCACCATCTTCTTCTTCAACATGATGATCATCATCTACTACTTCTTCTTTCTCTTCATCATCATCAACACTTTCTTCTTCATTATTAATATTATCATAATCTTTTTCTTTAACATTATGATCACCTATTTCTTCCTCTTCATCATCATCTTCTTTTTCATCATTATCACATCAATAATAATAATAATCATCCCCATCATCATCTCCTTTTTTTAAACTTTATCATCACCATCATCTACTTTTATTTCATTTCTCAGAAATCAAATATATATGATTGTTATGGGTTCAAAACTGTATATCATTATAAATTTTTAAGTGAGTATCTAATATAGATGCTAAGTTATAAGGTTAAATACAGATAGTATTAAAAATTTATTTAAAAATAATAACTTTTGATTTTGTTTACAATTTTTTACATTAAAGTATAATTAAACTATCATGAAAATAGTATTAAAATATTCAGCTTACAATTTTAGGAAAAAATAATGAAATGTGAAGGGATATGGTTTGCCAATTTTGTACAACAACTTTTTTTATGCCCCTAATGGATAGGGTTAAAGTATAATAATTCCTATACTCCAATGTATCGTTGAATTCGGCCTAACAAGTGCAGTGCCATGCTTTCAAACAATCATAGAATAAAAACATCGGCAAATTTATAAGCTTTTTTTTTCATATTTAGATATTACAATAATTATAGATCATGATATAAAAGATCATAATAGAAATCTTTAAAAAAATTTCTTCATAATCTTTTATAATTTTCTTAATAATTTCGGTAAATTTTTTTAATCCACCTCATTCTCCCTCTTCAATGCACTGCCTAGATCACTCAGAAACACCACAAACATCCTCGAATTCAAATATAGAAAATCATTTGAAAACTATCTTTGAGAAACAAAAATTAAAGAAGAATTATTTTATTAAAAAATTTTTAGACGATTTTTAGAATTTTTTTTACCTTTTAGACGACATTATAAACTATAAAATAACACTTGGATTGGATTCGATTGGATTGGAATATCTAAGCACTTGCCAACTTTGTTGATATCCTTGCTTGATTGCTGGATTATTGGTTAGGAAATTGTGCTTTGATTGTGGAGGATTTCTAAATTAGTAAAGGGGATGGAATAGAAAGAGTATCTGAGAAAGTAAATATCATAGAATAAAAGTAGTGATATTAATCTTTGTGGGTGAGTGGGAGTAAATTAGGGTTTGATTAGGTTTTGTGTGAGGCTGTTGTTGTAGATGAAAAAAAATGCAAAAAATCAGAGTAAAAAAACGCATGTATTGGAAGAAGTTAGGAAATAAGATAGGAGGATCTGAGAAAGAGCAGTGTGGGATTAATTAAGGAAAACTTGATGGAAAAGGAATTGAAAGGAAAAGGAAGCCATTTTAGGAAGGACTAAGCTTTAATTAAATAACACTTGGATTGGATTGGATTGGAATATCTAAGCACTTGCCAACTTTGTTGATATGCTTGCTTGATTGCTGGATGTTTATATTAAAAACAATGGAACAAAATTGTCTATTTTACAGTGACTTGAGATTGATAAGAGGGGGGGGGGGGTCTCACATTTAAGGAGAGGTGGGGGGGGGGGGCTTACTTTATGAGTGGGGGGCTCAAGCCCCCAATTTTAATAGGACGAGAGGGCCCTGCCCACTACCTACACAATATCAACTCTTCCTACTCAACTTAATCCCTATTTACTCCTAACTTTTAAATGAATTTACTAAATTTCATACTTTTATTACTCTATATATGTTATAACATTATTTTTGATCTAAAGTGCCATACACTAGAAAAGCTGATTAATAAAATAAATTGAATATTTTTTTGTTATTCTTAAAATTGAAAAAATATAAAATGGAAGTTAAAGATAAAAATAAAATTAACAACATTGAAAATATATTACAATTTCTTCGTTATAATAATCTAGAAGTAATTTTTTTGTGTACATATATATATTCATTTTTTTTAATAGGCATTGGTCATTTTTTTTAATAGGCATTGGTCATTTTTTTTTAATAGGCATTGGTCATTTTTTTTTAATAGGCATTGGTCATTTTTTTTAATAGGCATTGGTCATTTTTTTTAATAGGCATTGGTATTTTTTTTAATAGGCATTGGTCATTTTTTTATTCTCTGATTTTTTGAGCTAGAGTAAAATTGTACTTTAATTTTGTTCAAATATTTCTGTTTTCTCGTTTGTTTAATATATACATCCAGTTTATATCATAATCATCACTCTGGTTTAACTGAACACGAATATACGCAAGTTCAAACCACACACTTCTGAAGCATTTATTATCTTTTTTTATTTATGCCTGACAGTTTAAAATCACACATACTTATTTATTCCTAATTTATTAAAGTTATTTGTATAGTTCCTATTTCCTATGCTTTTTATATACAATAGAATATATATCAAATAGAATGTAACTCGACCCATACTTCTGTATACCCATTGTACATAGGTAACACAAATTAGGGGCTTTTGTTAACCTTTTTTGTAATTGTACTTATATTCAATTTTGCCAGCTTATATTTTTATGATGAATTTTATAAATAAATCTATTAGCATCGACATCGGTCAAAAAATAGGGATCACCAATTTAAAAGCTAGTAATCATTAATTTAGATTCAAAAGCAAATATTTTTATATTGTATTTTTTCTTAGATGATATTTCTGCTGAAATTTTTCAATCTAAAAATTTTCAAAGATAGAACTGTAAAATTTAATTGATTCTAGTTACCGTAATTAAGAGCCGGTTATGTACCAAGATTCAGAGTTATTTTACACTCTGCTTTATTTATTTGTAAATTATTAAAAGGAATAAAATGGCAAATAAACAAATAGGAAGCTAGAGAGCACCAAAGGAAATTTGGGCAGTGCCCGCCGTGCGTCCATGGCTATACCCCTGACCTTTTCAAACCCTTTCCCAATATGATAGTTTTATAATTAAAAGTTACAAGGTTTAAGTTTATTTGAAAGTTTGCAATTTTATATTATATATTCATTTCATTCATCACGTTTTTGTTTTGTATCTCAAAGGTATTTTCCCTATTACTCATGATTATTTTGAAAGCGCCATTTTTTTTATTTAAAGTATCTAAAGACTCTCAATATTAGTTTTTATCGTGAAAGTTTACTCTTTTTTGTTTTTATTATTTAATTTGTTTCGAAGGAAACCGAAAAGATATTGAAGAAAGAATTAGAAACAAAGAAAGAGCCTCTAAAAGGATTCAACAATCAAGACAAGTATAATTTTTATTTGAATTATATTTATAATCAGTAACGTAGCCAGAAATGTATATTTGGAGGATCAAATGGGGCACTAATATACATGCTTACCATCTTGCTTTGTCTAAAATCAAACCATAAATGCTGCTTATAACAACTTTTCTCTTTGTGTTTATAAGCTCCTTTCTCTACTTGTGTCTTTCTATTTCTTTGTTAAGGTTTTAGATTTTATCATGGCTAATATTTCTTATCTTCGTTTCTCATAGGAAAGAGAAATTTTTTATTGTAAATTTGCTTTCTTATTACAGGTAGAAGGCCCATCTTAACAAAGTTAAGAGTTTGATCGTTACCGTGAATGATATCAATAATAATTTTCTATATTTTCAATTAATTCATTATTACATTTTAATTTGTAAATTTAAAACTTTTTTTGTCTGCATATGGTCTGGGCTCAATTCCCCATCGTGATCCTCATTACCATCTGTTCAGCTATAGAAGATTACTCTTCCCTATGAATGCGATAATAACTAAAAAAAAGTTCAATTTTTTGATGGTGGGACCCATAACTTAGATAGAGCGGCCCAGCCCGAAGTGCCCAATGGCTGGCTACATGGCTGTTTATAATAGTAATTTTACTTGTATATTAGGCTTAATATAGTTGAACGTCCTATGGGATAGATTGTCTTCTAAATGAAAATTTAAAATTTCTTTGTATTGGGTGAAAATATTTTTTACAATGAACTTTATTATTTTATTTAAAATTAGAAAATCGATATCCCTCTAGTTCTGTCCAACGTTTTTGACTCAAAGGACCACACTTGAAAAATTAATTTTCTTAGACCAAGAGTTGTTTATCTATAAAAAGGGCTACTCAGAATGGGTTTTAATTTTTTCGCTCCTTCAAATATCAAATACCACTCCAAATTGGCAAAAACTGTCTAATACATATATATTGGTACTGAGGGGAAGGAGGGAGGCGACCGCCCTCACATAATTTCCAATTCTCTCAACTCTATATCTTTATTCATATTATTTAAGCTTGTACTATCTATATTACTTTCATGTTTTAAGGCTAAGTATTTCTGTATCCTGCAATTGCCCGACGTAAAACTACCTGATGGATATCAGTCCGAGTTGAACAACTTTCCCATGTACAAATGCCCGACAAATATAATTTAAATTAGGCAAAAAAGTTTGTACTTTAGTTTTTGAAGAATGTTTCTTTATAATTCTTTCAATCACACCCTAACTAAATACCTGAAATTCTTATTAAATAAATCAGAAGTATACATTTTTAGGTTCCAAAAATAACAAAAATTCATGTACCAAGAATAAAATAAAATGTTTGGAAAGTATAACTAAATTAAATGCGATTGCTTTTAAAACTGAATTAAATCTCTGTTTGGGTAATCATTAACAATATTAATGATTCTTTTAGTCAAATCTTCATATTTTTTGCTCTGTGGTTCTAGGTGTGTTCAGCTAGTATTTGAGAAGCGATAGTCTCATTTAAAGTTTGCTCGGATTTCAAAGCTTCTAGAAATCTTCAATTGTTTGGATAATATTTCCCAAACTAAATTAAAATTAAAAATAAAATTAATTATAATTAAGTTTAATTATAATATCGATATTGTTATACATATATAACTTCAGAAATTAATTTATTAATTTTTTAATTGATTTTAGAAGAATTAACTTTACTATGAATGCAAATTTTACGATTTCAATGTATTGTCTGTAAAGTAAGCGTTAGAATATCTAAAATTGGTACTCTCCTACTTTTATATACCGTCCAGTGCATATAGTGTGTACCTCAATGTAGCATTTCTTTTCTACTTCGAAAGAGTTTATTAATAAAAAACAATATCCTACAAAAGAATAAAAGTTTTACAAATTTAAAAAACGCTACAATTTATTAAAAAATTGTAGAAAACGCTAATGTTTCTGTTTCCCTTTAGGCAACGATACTTTTTATCTTTAATGCCAAAAAATCATTACGTTTTAAACACAAATGTATCACATGTTTTGATAATATTCAAAATAGAGTATGATGAATATGTTTTCCATTAGCGCAATTAAACCTGTGATAAAAATATATGAAATATAGAATTTTATGAGTATTGTGAGGAATTAGAAAAAAATAATATTATGTTATATAAGTATATTAGCGTGTGTCTCAAATATAGGAAAAAATTACTCTAAAATTGTTTTATTTAAAGAAATAAACATCCACAAAAAAATTAGACCGTTACGCCAATGGTAACCACTTGCCCAACTAATCTTAATTTTCTATTTCAATAGAGTTTTTTTCTTTGGATTTTGATACTTGATCCGGTGATCTTGAACCACTTGAAGCAGGTCTTGAAGTTCATTCTCCTTCTTTGTAAATTTCTGATTATAAAACTGAACTAGTGCAACAGCGCGCTCATCAAAATCATTCTCCACATCTTACTCCTTAACAATCTCCATCCCAACTTTGTAATCATTGCAGTTTGGCCATTAAATAGGATCAATAGTCAAAAATTCTTTACCAATTTGAAGTCGGTCAAAAAATGCAGCGTTCTTTATGTCACAAATTTCCCTAAACCATCATTGAAGGCTTCACGCATGGGCAACAAGTTCATCACAAAGATACCATAGATGTCCACTTAGTTTCTTAATAGCTGGGCTCACAGGCACCTTCTTTTCATATGCCAGAAGATCTTTCATAAACTCCATATCATTTCTAGGAGCTGCAGATGCATTAGAAGCGACGATTCAGCGCTTGATGTACAAAACGGCGTCAAAAACAGTAATGTCTCTGTCTGCTTGCTGATCTTTTTCTTTTAAAGAAATTTGATCTCTAAAGAGCCAGATTTTATTAGCGTACAGCAAGTTAGCCACCCAACGTGCATGGCGCCTGATCTTCGGAAAAGTGCACGTCTTTTATGTGCAAGTTCATGTCCTAGAAATATTAAAGCAAATTCGATGAATTCTTTATAGTCATCTCGGAATTGAGTGCTGGAAAATGACTGGTGTAAAAAGCGATACGATTTTTTTGGAGAAATAGTAGCTTCAACTTCAGGTTCAGATCAAGCTGGTTGAAAATTTTCTTTAACGATTGATAACCACTTTTTTCTGAAGTTTTTGAAGAGAATGCTGCCAGGGTCAGACGACAAACCAAGAAAAGCGTTGTAGACTCCTCCCAAGATGACCTCGTAAATGTGGTGGCCACAGTCAAAGTGGAGAAGCTGTCGATCTAAATTTTTTCTATCAGTTTGCACGCACCATTTCTGATGCCGGTGTTAGAAGCTGTAGTATCAAAACAAAGCCCGTGAATCTTTGTTTTTAAGCCCCAGTCTTTCAAGCAAGTATCAACAGCATCTGTTTCAGCTAAACTAGTTCCTTGAGATTTCTGAGGTGCTCCAAGAAGCTGAACCACTTTATTTCCTGTGGCAATGATCGGAAGACGCTCTATCATTTTTTGGCCATCCAAACTATTTATTAATTTACTGTCCCATTGTACAGTAAGTGACGAATTAGTCGTAAAGGCTGCCTTTAAAATCTTGGCAGTTCTCGATCTTTGTAGAGCCCGTTGTCTATGAATACAGCTTGGGTTGATGTACTTTTCTAGATTTCCACCTAAACTCCGAACCATTTCATCTGTAATGTAGGTTGCGTTTCTAGACGTTATATTTGTACGATCTAAAGCAGAAGCAAGACCAGAAGACAGTAGATTCTTGGGTAGTTTTGCTGGTAAAACGATATCAAAGTTTAATTGACTTGATTGAAAAACTTTCTTGCTCAACTTGGTAGCTCCATCAACATTGCCCGAATACGACTCATCTTCTGGGATGTCAGTACTACTAATAGCGGAATTAGAAGAAGGTAATAACTTTAATGAATAATTAAAAGCTGCAGATTCAGACATTGCCGTTTTGTAATTAAATGCTTTTCCTCTCTTTTTGTTCTCAGCAAAATCTCGAGCTTGCTTTCGATTTTCCAGCTCTACCTTGACTCGATCCAATGATTCAATAATTCCTCTGCGTCCATGTTCTCTTTGTGCTTGAAGAAACATTTGGTCTTCTTTTCTTATGTTAAACAAGGTATTCTGGTGCGCAACGTCAAACAAATTGTTGAGCTCTGAGATAAAATCTTTTTTTCTTCTCTTGAATTTTTGTTTTTCGATGTCCGTGTTTTTTAATATCAAACCACTTACTGTAAAGATTTTTGATTTTTGACTGGCAGTGTTGTGAGGCATTCTTTGGAATTCCCGCTTTATCCCAGAAGCTTTTAACGGCAATGAAGGTAGCTTTGGATGAATCGCGCAAAGTTTGAAATTTTGACAATACTTGCTTGTTTGAAGGCAACTTTGCATCCAAAATTTTACTTTCTGGAATGTCAATTATGTAAAGAGAATTGTAGTGTCTTGTAGATGCCATTATTAACGTAAAAAATTAATTATATCTTCCACAAAGAACACTTAAGTATACTAAAAGCAAAAATGCCTATTACACTAAAAAAGAGACGCCCTGGGCGAATTCTTACCTTGCTTTAAATTTGGAGAAAATTGACGTAAACTTTTTTTCATAAACTGCATAAAACTAAGGTGTGAGAAAAAAAGAAAAGAAAAATTAATTTTTGAAACACACCCTAATGTATATATATATATATATATATAAATGGGGCAGTTTTCTTACAAAATCCATCAATTCTAGTCAATTTCATCATCTTCATTCATGATATATCGTGTACCTCCATATACCGTGCAAGGTATTTCCCCGAATAGCACGATATATCAAGACGCAACACAACGTGAACAAGTTTTGAATACGAAACCAAATTTTATTGTAGATGCTTCAATTAGTTATATTTTTAATTTTAAATTTCTTTGTGATAAATAACACTCGCTTTTTTGTATTTATACAGGAAAGATATTGATTATGCTGAAAGTAATTCTGTCACCAGTACTTACGAAGAGTTGCTGACCCTTATCAATGAGTCCCTTGACAAGTATAAGGTTTTCTATTCTTTATTTCCAGTTTCTCACTATTTTTGCTGCATTCTTTGTTATTTATGGTACGAACGCCCTTCTTACATTTTTGTATTTCTAATCTCGTGAAAATCGTTTGGACTGCCATAACTTTTCATAGACTATCATCAAATGAGAAGTGAAATCAGGAATTTCCTTAATATAAAGAACACATATCTATTTTAATTCACACATGCTTGTTGTCGCATTGCCGTAAGATGTATCGGATATCCCCATCCGCAGATGCAAATTATCCTCAAAAATTTTTTACATCCTTTTAACATCGTTATCTCCGGATCATTTAAGTTTCAACATCTTCATCCGCAATTTATAAATATTTTTCTTTTTTTATATACCGCTAAGTTTTTTTTTTGATATTGTTCATTTTTACTTTATCCAAAATTTTTATGGTAAGTACGCCTTTATGATAACATATATACAAACAATACATTGACATCTGTCTAAATTTTTAAGAAGTATAAAACTCGCGTTTGCTTAGATTAGCAATTCGGACATCCGCATTTACATCCGCTAATACAAAAAATTTCACATCAGATACATCTCTAATTTACACCTTAATTTTTTTGTCAATATGAAAATAGAAGTAAGTAGATTTTGCTGTAAAAAATTGTAATCCTTTTTTATATACATCGATACCTCAGTTTTCGACCACAATTCGTTCCTACAAAGTGTTCGAAAAACGATTTGGTCGAATACCGAATCACTTATTCCCATAAGAATTAATGTAAAAGCAAATAATCCGTGCTCAAACACCAAATCAACTGTACTGTTCATGTATGTAGGACTTTGTACAAACCAATCATCGTCAAAAACCAAAGTACCACTGTATTACTAAAAGGAAAAATTAAAGAAAACATCTTTATTCAGAAGTAGAGCCCTCTTCTTTAGTAACTTTTTTGGAATCCCAGTTTTCATTTTGTTCTACAACTAATCTTTATTTTTTCGGCTCAGGTAGGATTTACTTCGGAGTATCTGTCTTTCACTAAAAAATTTTCCAGTGTTTGCTGTTTTTGTCGGCTCTTAAATATTTTTTTTAAATGAGTCATCACATTGTCATTGAACATATTTACTGTTCTGTTTGTAGACACCGTGTTTGGGTGATACTTTTCTATAACGTTTTACAGTTCATTCCATTTTGAAATCATTCTTTAATTTGAAGAACTGGAAACATTTCTATCCTCATCTTTTTCTTCATTTTCATCATCATTACTATTATTTTCATAATCTTTACTTCTTGTGTTACTTTCTTAGTTTTTCGCTTCTTTGTCACCGTCACTTATATTTTCTTTAGAAGACATAATTAGCACTGTATCTAAATAATATGTCATAAAAATTTGATAAAAATTTCATTTTATAAGCTCTTACCTACTAAGAGAAAAAGAAAGAAAACGCAAGTGGCAAGTGTAAATTATAAAAAATGAGAGTATGATTTGTTATGTGCAAGAATGATTATATATGTTAAGTGCACTGTTAGTATATATAATGTGTAATTATCAATTCTATGTGTACGTTTTATATAAATATTGGATGCCAGTTGTTCATGTGTGTATCTATTAAATTGAGTATGAGAAGAAAGAAGATTGTAATGCTCTTCTATCCAACATTAAAACTTATTAAAAATTATTTCTATGTGTTACTATTCTTTGAAAATTTGCGTTGATCGCCTATTTGGCTGGCTGAATACCGAATTCTGTTCGAAAACTGCTAAACAATTTTGGCTTGGTTTTTTGGTCGAAAACCGAATTGTACGAGTACCGCGAGTCGTTCGAAAACCGAGGTTCCACTGTATTCATCCATATATTTGCAACGTAGACATGATGACAGTTTCTTGCGACCAAATCTACGTGTTGGTAATTCAAATTTATCCATCTCCATAATCCTTAATACTCGTTCGATAGTTACCTAATTTTTTTTAATGTTTTTAACCATTTGATTTCTCTTTCTTATTACTTAGATATTTGTTTCTATTTCTTGCAAATATTGTAAGAGAACCGAAAAGAAAAAATAGCCGAATTCGTTGTAACTATGTGCTATTTTAATTTAATTATATTTTCATGAAATTAAATAACGCAGCTATGAAAAATTGTAAAAATTAATTTTCTCAAAACTTACGACTTCTAATGTAGAACTTTTTTTATTAATTCTCCCAATTGATTATTTCCATTGAATCCCAAACCATTCAAAATTTGCTCGACGTCTTTAAGAAAGTGATAGGAGGTGTAAAAAGTGCACTTTATTTGTAGTAAATGTGTTGATGGCATTAAGGCTCTGCCAATATTTTGGTTCCATTATACGGTTTCATAGCGCTTTACTTAACCCATTTAAGACCAAGCAAAGCAGACGATATCTAAAAAAACGCAGACGATTTATATTCAAAGTCATTGAAAAAAACAGACAATGATGAAATTACTTATGTTCCAAAATAGGAACATTGATCGTAAATGGGTTAAAGTGGCCATTTTAATTTTTTAATTGTCGGTATTGCATGCCATCCAATGAAAGAATACCCATGCAATACTACACAGATTGAGTTCCATCTTGACTTACAAAAACCCAACTCTGACCCCAAGCACAAGAAAAAGCAGACTCGATATTTTTAAAGCCTTGATAAATTTAACGCCAACTCTTCGCTTCCGACTTCTACTAAAGAAGGCTCACTCCATGCACTTACTATTTTTTCTCTGTTACCCGTTAACGATCAGAATAATCAGACGATATCTAATGTAAAGCAGAAGATTTGTATTAGCCCGTTAACGACCACAATAATCAGACGATATCTAATGTAAAGCAGAAGATTTGTATTAAAGAGCTTTGATAAACGCAGACGATTTTATTTTTGTAAAGTCGACTATAGTCGACATGGGCGTTAACGGGTTAAAATACTTAAAAACAGACTCCGATTTCGACTCCCAAATTTTTATTGGATACCGACTCCTTTTCTTTTAAAATCTTTGACTTGCAACCCTTCTCTTAATAGTAAAAATGTCATGAGACTTTAATTGAAATCGGGTGTGCACATCACTGGTGGATGTACTTAGATTTCTTGGGTATGCCTATTTTATTAGTTATTTTATTACTCCTGATTGTTTCGTTTTGTCTGACTTGCATTTAACCCCTTTTTCTTTAGGCTGAATTCTCACTTATTTTGTATCCTGTCTTCGTTACTCTTTTCATCGATCAAGTGCTTAGCAAACAGATTGACAAAGGTACACTTTAATTAGAAAAACTTGTCATATGGCTTTCATTCTTAAACGATTCCTGTCCTGCTTAAGCTCTTTATAATAATAGTATTAATGGGTTTAAGGGCTTTTCTTTATAACAGGGAACTAGGAACACAATTTGCTGTAAACAAAAGAAGAATGCTAAATTTTATGTACTTTTTCTATAATTCCGCTTTACTCTACTTTATTCATCACTCGTCTTGTAAAATTAAGCGTTTGCTCTTCTTTCTCAATTAGTTTTTATATCACTTGTAGCAGACGGATTTTATTTAATGAAAAGTAACAAGGTTACCAAAGTTGTTCTTTATATTGTGGTGAATTTGTTAAATAATATCTATTAATTACAATCGAAGTTTGTTATTATGAAGGCGTAAAAAATACAATCATTTTTATCCTTTGCAACACATTTTCGGCCCAACCTCTTTTTAAAGTTTTTTAGAGTAAAAGAGAGAGAGAGAGACTACGATAAGTGATACAATTTTTAAGTTGAAAAACTTTATCGTAGTTTCATTACACCCCTTAGATAACTGTGCATATCGACATGAGAGGCGTATCCGTTTGGGGGAGGGGGAGTTCTTATTCTCTCTGATTTCCCATCCCGAAAACCTTTTTTATCGTTCTTGAGAAGTGAGTAAAGAGAATTAAACTTTTTCCTTATCATTTGGCAATCATTATTTTTTATTGTTGTCTCCTTTAGAATGGAAATATGAAAGATTTTTTATGTACAACAGACGTTAATTTTTCTGTTTAATCACGCCGAGTGTTACTTTTAAACCGAAATATAGCGAAATCTCAAAGTTTTGGAAAATTTTATTTTTTCGAAAGAGATGTTTTTAAAATTTCAATGTTTTAATTATTTAGAATGAAAAATAAAAAAACTAATTTTTATTAATTTGATAAATATAGATTTTTTGATGTCTTTAGAGGAAAAAAGATATGATTGGTGTGGATTCCACTTGTATCTTTTTTTCTAAAGGAGGCAACCTTTTGCCGATATTAGGTAGGATACATTTATCTGCTAAAATTACACTTTTACTATTTATTTGTTTACAAAATTAATTTATTATAAGTTTAAAAAACCAAATTAACCGAAATCTAAAAACTCTTTAAATCTCTTTTTTTTCTGAGAAATTAAAAATAATGTCATGCATTTCAATGTTTTAAATATTATTTAAAATAAAAAAATTAAAAAAATCATTAAAAAAAATTAAAAGTAAAATAAAAAATGTTTTTATTCTAAATATTTCAGAAGATTGAACTACATCTCATTATTTGTTTGAAAAAGTAAGCGTTTGTAAGGTTATAAGAAGGTTTATTTTTATAAAAAGTCGGCTATACCACTGTTTTTGAGATTTTATTTCAGTGTATAGTGTCAATGTGTATGTGTAGATATTTCTATATTAATAGAAAAAAAATAGGAAATATTGTGCCGAGAATATCAAGATGCTAATTCTACACTAATCCTAACGGCAAAAATAGTTTTCCAAATATTAACCATTAAGACCCATTTAGAATTTGGTTGAGCACCTGACAACTTGAGGAAAATGAGCCGTAGAGTGAAAAAGGCACACCTGCTGTCCAATTTTTAGATTAAATACATTTATAAAAAGGAATATGTTTATTCTTAACTATATATCTCCTTTTGATGATATTTTAGCATTTGAAGGGCAAAAGAATTTTAGGTTTAGAGGTGAAATTTTAAAACTTTTCACCATCCACTCCAATCCTTTATTACGGCACATCTCTAACTCGTCACCGTGTATTTTGTTCAAACTAAGAATTGTGCCTCAGGTAGTATTATTATAATTTGTAGGTGAAGGTAGTTATAATGATCTATTAAATGGGCATCCTGATTTTATTGAATCCGCTTTCTCAAAATTACTTCATAATTGAGATTCGTTCTTCAAAACACTGTTCTGAAGCCATATAAAATGCTTCCAAGCGACTTAGAAATCGGTTCAAAAAAGAAGCTGCAATTTTTGGATCTTTTGTAGATAGTAAATGTCCTTTTCTATTTAAGCTCACGTTTTTTTCGCGACTTATCGACACACGCTTCCATTCTATCACGCCGAAGAATTAAACGAACTAAAAATCATAACTCATAGCGAGCATGCGGAGAAAAACGAGCGCTTCTGTGCTTTTTTGTAAGTCTTCTTTTTATCCCCTTTATTCCCATTAAAAAGATATAATACTTTTCCTGTCTTTTGAAAATCGAATTCTTTTATATGTTAGTATGGGCTACACAATTTTTATACTATGGAAATGGGTCAGTACTTTGAAATATACGAAAATAGTGGCTTTAGAATAAGGTTATTTAAAAATATAAATGTACACAATATTTTCTTTAATGAGATAATTTATGATAATATTACTTTTTATAATGAAATGAATGAAAAAAATTGATTAGATTAAAATCCTGTTAATAAGTCAATCTATTCCAGACATATTGATCTAGCAATATTGTTATTGATTTTTTCTATCATTCTATATTATCTATTAGGCCCACTTGTAATCAGTGGGCTGAAACTACCTAATATCGCAAAACCTCCTTCTAAAATGGGGTTTTTCACGACAAACTACTATTCTACTTTGTTATATATCAATATAAAATTCGAGCGCTGGTTTTATAAAATAAAACTCGCATTTTAAAGGAAAAAAATAAAATTATTTTTATTCCCAAGATTAGATGATTTGCAAATTGATTATCTTATTATTATTAAAAGTTTTTGATACTCTCTTCCATTAATCTTTAAAAGTAATAAAATGTTTTTGGTCTCTTTTTTGCATATGGGCGCATTCCTTGTCACCCCTGCTTCTAATGATTGCAATAATTACTTTACAAAGCGAAAACATTGGAATACTTTTTCACTGCTGCTATATCTCCAGTTTACAAAATTATCTGTATTTTTTTCAAAATATATATTATATACATCCAAACCTGCATTGAGTAAGACCACTTAGAGCAGGGTTTCTAAAATCTCGGTCCACAGGCGAAATATTATAAATTGGGGGTTTACAATGATATTTTGTTGGTCCATGAAGAAAACCAGCTCATAACGGTTTTAAAAATTGTATTATAATTGATTTGCATTCGATTTGTTCTTATTTCAATATGAATATACTATTTCTTTATCATAACCTCAAAATTTTATTTGTGAAAAATATTAAAATAAAATATTTTTTATGTTCAATTTTTATGAAGGAGTCCCCACCAAGAAAAAAAGAAGAGAAGGGGGTCCATGGGTAAAAAAGAGTTGAGAACCACTGACTTAGAGAGTCATCAAAGGTGGTCTTGTGAGTGGGTTATCGCTGAATGAAAGTCGCAAGAGCTGAATCAGGATTAATTGGGAAGAATTGAAAGCTATAGACAGACGTGGTTGCTGAGGGAGAGATGGCTGTATGTCGTTTGTAAAATGATCGGGTATAGAAAAAAATTTTAAAAAGATTTTAGCTTTAAATCTGACGAGCTACCGCAGTAGCTGTTTGGGTCGCTTATATTAAGCTCTTTATCACTTTTTTATAGGAAGCTGTATTGCGTTTAGTAACGTTGTTTATACCTACATGGTCTGTTCTTAAGTTTTACATAAAACATAACATTATTATCAGGGATCCTATATTAACCCATTAGACCTTATTTTTCTTTTTAAAGGTCGTATACAATTTCTTTATTTAAGGTACGTTTATATCAAATTACATTATCCTGCTTTAATGGGTTAAAATCATTTTGTCATTTTTTTTAAAGAAAATTACATAACGATTTTCAGTTGTATTTTTAGAATTATAAAGCTTGTAATTTTTATTATAAAAATAAATTTAATTTATAAAAAGTTTTGTATAAACGAATCGAGAAAAGGATTAAAATGGGGTTTTTGACCAACATTTCTAACTTCGATCGAGATAGTTTGCACACAGGGGCGCACATCCTCAAAATTATTGCGGCGAAATTTTTTTCTTCCAATTTTCAAAATTAGTGGTCTGGAAATACCACGGGAGACCAAATATTCAAGTAATCCTTTAAAATAGAGTGTATTCAGCGCATACCTAAAGTCCTAAATTTATAAGACTACTTTATATTTTTTTTTACAAAATTGGTGAATTTAAATACTATACTTCCAGCGAAAATATTTTAATTAAATTTGCATATCGAATATGGTGCGCAGAAAAAATGTCCACAATTAAAAAGTAGGAAAAAAATGCCCCAGTAAAAATGCCCCAACACAAAAAATTTCAAAAAATTATTAATTAAAATTTTAAAAAAAAAAAGTTAACTTTTCATCTAAAACATTTAAAATTTAATTAAAGTAAACTAAAAAACTCAGCATACGACAATTTTTTAAATACAAAAAAAATTATATAAAACAGCAAATATTTTTGGAATTTGTGTGTATCAGAACACTTTCTAAATATAATTTGTATTTTAACTGATTTTAAGAATACATTCCCACAAATCTGCACCTTTGCTATTGTTTTCAAGACATTAAAAAAACCCTATATTAAGAAATTTTAGAAATTTAGCCTTTCAAAACGGTACCAAATAAAAATATTTATATAATTAAAAAAATCCTGAAAATCAAAAATTAGGGGGCATTTTTTCCTACTTTTTAATTGGGGGAATTTTTACCTACAACCATCGAATATACACTAGTTTAAAAAAATCCAAAAATGTTAGGGGGTGGAATAGGGTTTTTCATTTGAAAAATGAAGTAGTCTACCAGGCACATTACAAGAATTGATGAAAGGATATTTGATTCATAGAGAAAACAAATAACTGAAGGTTGGATAGTTTTATATGAGGGAATGTAGTCTAAAGGCAAAGAGTCTACTAGACACCCTGCGATGTTTATATGAAAAAAATTTGATTGATTCAGGGGCAAGGGTATAAAACGAAGTTATAATTGTACAAACAAAAATAAAACAAAAAATTAAGATCGCATTATTTCATTTTACTCAGCATCATTCAAAAATAGTTTAAAAGCTAAATTGATGCAAGCTACAAAAAGTAAAATAACTGTTAACATTTTGCAATGATTTGCCTTTTATAATAACTTTTAAGGAAAAAAAGTCTATCAGAAAAAGTTATAGAGCTTCAACAAAAACTAAAAAATTTTAGAGCATAACTAAAGTTTTGTGAAAACTAATTTAACGTATCCCCTACAGCATACTCTATGGGTGGCATGGCAGGTTGGTCGAGATGATGGACATAGCACGGAAGCCTCTGGATTCAATTCCTCATCGATACGAATTTGTTCATAGTTTGACATAAGCGGTACATCAGTGCCTGGTCAATGAAAATACATCCGCTGCACCTTACCTTTTACTCAAAATTGAAAAATTTGCTACATAATTAACATAAGAGAGAAAGGAAACAAAATAAACTAATAAAGCAATTTTCATAAAATGGAACTGTCTGTTCTCAGAATAATTTCAAAATAATAGGAGGCATAAAGAATTAGAGTTTATTTGATATTTTCAAGTTTTTATAAGCAGCAAAAGCCAACGTTTAAGTAGCTAGCCCTTATAATTAAAAAATTATTTAAACTAACGGTCGACAGACATTTCGCCCCATAGACAATTTGCAAAGTTTCATCCATCTTTGCTTATTATATGTGTAAAATTATTAAAAAATTTTATATTCTTGTTTATTTTATCTCTATTAAATTATTTCAAATTAATCAATTTATCTCTTAATTTTTTAGAATTGTCCATGAGACAAAATCTCTTATGAAAATACTGGGGCGAATTGTCCATGGGACGAACTGTCTTATGAAAATAATGGGGCGAAATGTCCGAGGACCAAACTAACATAAATAAAGTATACGAGAAAAGAAAATCATTGCGTTTTTTTGAATATTTCTGTCTACAAATAAAATTCTGACAGCTGTCATAAATAGATCAAGTACATTTTTAACAACTGAAACATTTTGTTTCGATATTATATTTTTATTATAATAATCAACAAATTTTCTTAAAAAAAGTAATTTGATTATGTACAGTGTTACTTATAAAATTTAACAATCGAACATTATAAAAAATATCTCTGCTTAAATATTAAGCAAATAGAGTATTCTTACTTTTAAACTGAATAGATAGTCAAAATATTCATTCCCAAATAACTATTGAAAAAAATTTCTTGACTTGATAAAATTAAAGTTTTCAAATGTTACAAAATGTAGCAAACGTAGTGATTAAGATTAAGTGACTTTTGTTGAAAAAAAATTCTTAATCTGAGTCTAACAATATTCATTGATATAAAATTGTAACGATTGAAAACTATTTTAATTTTACTCTAAATGCAAATTAGACAGAAGCAGTGGTGTAGCCAAAAAAAGTTGATAGAAGGGGCACATTAAAAACAAAAAACTTGCGCAACATTTTGTATACTTTCTTGATCCTTTCATTGGAGAAATTTTCAAAAACTGATATCGCATAAGATGCATGCGAGCAAGGAGTGTGGGGACGGTTCCTTATGCCCCAGCCTAGCTACGTCACTGGAGAGGAGAGAGCTGAATGAGATAGGAGAGCTTAACAAGAGAAGAGGGCTTGAATGAAAGAAGAGAGCTTGAGTGAATGATTGAGTTTTAGCAGAGAAAGCGGAAGAGAAAAACAGAGGAGAGAGAAAGAGAAATAGAATCACTGTGACAGAAGATGAGAAAATCTAGTGGATCATCAACCTGTGTTTGCTCAAATATACTACAAGGAGGAGACACTGTGATAAACATTCATACTTATTGTGTGCATATTGAAGCAATGGATTATTATTATATAGCTCTCACGCATCGTCTGTAAAATATGTTCGATAGGAAAAATGCGATCATACATGTTTTATAAACAAGCAGCAACTCTTACTTATAGGAAATTATTGGGGGGCGGGGGGGGGGGGGCGAAGGTCATTTTCGCCCCCCCCCCCCGAATGTGCGCCCCTGTTTGCACATATGTTTATAATTCAAATATTAATCATTCAGATAAGGGTTTGGGGATATTTTATGCTTTTGATCCATTATTTCTATTTTGTGCATATTTGCTAGGTCAACAAAGTATCACATTAAATTTTCCAAAGAAACCAATGTTTATGTCAGATATATTTTGGAAAAACACAAACTTTTCAATATCCTCTCTATTCTGAGTCGTTCAATCAAGATTGAAAGTAAGAATAATGTTTCATTTACTTATTTTTTTTTAACTTTTCACATCTCATTCAAAGAGTGATGTCCAATTACATTTCCAACTCATATGCTTAAAAAGACAACACTAATTATTCTAAAAAAAATTTCTTCACTTTTCTGTTTAGCTTATAAATTTTCTTTGTATTTTTTAGTGGTTTGAAAATCTTTAATTTCTAATATTAGATTTTAATTCATTTTTTGAAATTGTAGTTTCGTGGAAGCCATTTTTAAAAAACTTGACAAGATCGTTTATTTTGTATAAGATTTTTTCTGTGAACTTAAATAAACACATTCTATTTTTGCTATCAAAATTATTTTTGCCCACACGTGATTAAATTTCATCATATAATTTACTTTGTAGTTATTTTCCAGTTTAAATTTATTTAGGAGATATAAAACATGATCGTATAATGATAGTTTTGAGCTCCGTAAGTAAGAACGGGTCTCGCAAGAGGAATAAACCAATCTTTAAAGCTTAGCAAACTTCCTTTACAGCACAAAAACTACTTAAATTTTTAAGTATAAGATAAGATCCAACCATGCTATTTGCAAAGATAAAGCACGTATTCCCACAAGGAGATAGTAAGTATAAATATCTCACAGGAACTTGCAAAAATAGATTTTCCCTCGTTGTCACTGATTCATCAATCTGTAAAGCGTAAAAAGGGGATGCAGCTAGTCTTGGTAATAGTTGTTCTAAATTAAGTGAAATGTCATCTTTTCTGGAAGCCGTTGTGTCAGATATAAGACATTTTTATTTTTTCATTGAAAATATGTTTCACAGTTATTTCTGCGGTTCTATTAATTTAACTTCCACCCACTTAAAGCAAATATGAAGCCTGAAGAAAATTATTGCCAAACGTTAGAGCTTTTGTTTTTGTTGTTCAAATTCCATTTTCTTTCTTTCCCAATACTCCAAAGATTTTTCCCACTTTTGGGTAACATTTATTTCGGTAGTTTTTTTTACCTTACTTGCTCTAATGGATTCATTTGATTTAGTGTTACCTTACTTCAAGCAAAGTGGTAATGGATGTTCAGTAGTTCTGGGGCTATGAAATCATAAAAATTGATTCATACACTTTTTTGTCGGCATTTTGATTATTTATGTTTGTACAAATTTAAAAAAATGATATGAAACCCGTTGAAAAATGATGGTTCCCAAAATATTTTAACTTGGGCCAACTTTGTGGATTGGGCCTTGTGTTCAATAACCCTGGATTAAGGCATACAAACATATATCAGCTGTGTATTTATAATAGTTTTGTATATTTCATTTTTTAGTTTTCGAAGATGAACCACGTAGTCTAGAACAAACGCAGAGAAGTATTGGCTCGTTTTGTGGAGAATCGAGTCTGCTTTTGAACAAGTGTAAAGTGTTTTACGGATTGCCGAAAGAGCCTGACTTAGTGATTTCTTTGGAGGATGAGGATGATGCTGGTAATGTACAAGCCTCAATGAATAATAAAGATAGTATTGATAAAGCAAATTCATCGTCTAAGAAGCGCAAGTTGAAAAAAGATAACAATTTTATGGTTAAGAAGTTCAAGGCGGACATAAATGCACCTTCCTTGTCTCGACTCCCTGTCCCCGAACTTAAAGAATCTGATAAAGCTTGGAAAATTTCTGCCGCTCAACAAGCTCATCAAAGAAATAAGTTGAATGCAAAAAATGCAATACCCAATATCTGTTGTTATACCCTCCTGAATTCACATGGCACTGTCACATGCGCCTCCATTTCTGCTGACTCAAACACTCTCGCTGCGGGTCTGTCTCTTGGCCTTATCAAGCTCTTTGCTTTGTCAGCGAATAATCTGCGCACAATGAAGTCGATCAATCAACTCAACAAGATGGACATAAACAACCCCGACATCAATTCACTCATATTTGAAGATGAGTCAGGGGAGGAATATAAAGTGCTTTCTTGTGGGCATAGCGAGAGCATAACTGCCTTGTCTTTCAGCCCAGATGCTCTTCTTCTCTTGTCCGCCTCTGAAGACAGTGGCATTCGCTTGTGGTGCATGAGGAATTACGTCTGCATTGTCTGCTACAATGGACATCTTTCTTGCATCTGGAGTGTGCTCTTCAGTCCGAATGGCTACTACTTTTTTTCTTCTGGTTCCGATGCTATGGTGCGTGTTTGGTCAACAGATCAGCCAAAGCCTCTGAGAATACTCTGTGGCCATTTAGCTGATGTTGACGTGAGTAGCATGTGTTCCTTCCTTTTGTCATTTAGATCAAACATGTATTTAGGTCCTATCTGTACATCCAAATAGTAACTACATTGCTTCAGGCTCAAGTGATCGAAGTATCCGGATGTGGGATATTGTAACTGCTGAATGTGTTAGGATATTTACTGGTCACAAAGTATTTTCTAAATATTCGTCAACTTATTTATTTATATCATCATTCTCTTTTCTTTTTTAGGGAAACATTACTGTTGTGCATTTTGCACCCAGTGGAAAGTTTTTAATATCTGCTGGTACGTTTTAAATATAATACCTATTTCGATTTTCATGTTTTTAATTTGTTGTGCTTTTAAATAATCTACCATAAATAAATATGTGATTAAAAAACTTGTTATTCCGGCCATAGATGTGCTTAAATTTTCCATGTTATAAGTTAGGCTGTGTTAAACCCTGGTTATCGCTTATAAACTAGCAGACCGTTTTGATTTATGATAAATGACCCCTATGGAGTATAATTTTTCAAATTATGATTGTGAAATAAATTTACTCTTCAAAATAATGAATGATACAATTTAAATATTGTTTGCCACTGAATATAATTAATTGACCTTTCAATAAATCTGCGGCATCCCTTGATATCTCACCTGTTACTGATATTTTGAGCAAAATGAAACATTCATAGTTCACTAATGAACAAAGTATTCCGAAAAAATCCTAATGCACTTTAAAGATGCAAGCTTACGCACTGTAATGCCCTTTATAAATTTTCACTGAGAGTAATTAATCACGATAAAGCATAGATGTACATTGTACAACAACCTTTAGTTTTTTTGTTGCACACTCGCTGGAAGCTATTGCCTTCAGGAGTTCCTTTATCCACATCGGGCATCCCTGAAAACAATAGAGGGCATATACTCATCTCAAATTCCCTCTTATAACACCTTCTTCTCTCTACAAACTCTGTTCTTATTTCCAAGCTGTCGGTATTATTGTATTTTTTGTCGATTTAAGTAGTCATATTTTTGTTCTCGCTCAAGTATGATAAAATACGGGTTTTGATACTTTCCATAAATAGTCCGACTGTTGTATGCTACGGCAAGTCCTAGCTTTTACAAAGAGAGCGCTTTTGTTACAACCTACTTTTATTCATTTGCTTAATTCAGTAAGATTTAAAAAAATTTTCCTTATTCTCTAATTTTTCACTTTAGGAAGTGACAATCTATTAGCTATCTGGGATATACCATCAGGAGATTTGGTTGTTTTTCTCAGCAATCACACTGAGGCTGTTTACTCGCTAGCTATAGACTATGATTCAGTCGTTCTTACATCTGGTATAGTATTGTTGCTAAAGAACTGCTAACTTCACTAATATTTATCTTTTTAATAGGTGGTTTAGACAAGCAAATATCTCTATGGGATTTCAAAAAAATTACAGAGTACTACGAAAGTGGCAAGATTTGTGAAGAAAATGAAAAGTAATCCTAAGCTTTAAACATTAACTTTTCCACAGTTGTGTTCTGATTTTAATAATTTGACGTTCCTACTTTTTTCATCACATGGTAACATTACTTTGTAATAACGAAAAAGAGCTTTTTTCAATATCGCACTTTGGGATCCAAAGTAGAATAAGAAGTTTTAGTTTTGCATTTATCAAATATCGCTATTTTTTATCAATTGTAAATTTAGTTTCTCACCACTTTTACAAATTTCTTATAGTAAAGTGAAAATTCAGCCTTGCTATTTAGCTTAAATTTTATCATATATCTGAATTAGCAAAATTGAAATCGCTAATCATGGCCTTAACGCGTATTCTTCAATAAAAAGTAATTCATTAACTAAACAAAATATATGTCCTTTTTGCGATTGAAAATAATAATAATCGCCATTACAAAGTCACATATTTTGCATATAAGTAATAATAATACTATCTATATTTATTAAAGGTTGAAGACAACAAATACAACAGCTTCTCCTTTTCTCGTGAAATCATTTTATACAAAATCGTCCCCAATTTTGCATACACAATTCACTTGGACAAACCTTTTACTCGCTGTGTCAAGATATGATAGCGAGAAATATAATTGACAAATATTTGTTAAAAACTTATTTTTATTGTATTTTATTTTTAAAAACAAATTTCCTATTTAATAAATATATTTATACTCTCATACACTCAAGTCTAAATTGGGTCAAGCAATGTACAACAATGATTCTCAGCCTTTTGTGGACATGTTCTTTTTAATTGCTACCAATTTTATTTTTAAAGTGGCTTTACTTGTCCAAAATATAAGGATAAATAAGTCGTTTTTAATCACTATTTTTTATTTGTTTACGCAATTAATTTTATTAAGTCAAAATTTTTATTCGAAAAAATATGTGGCTTAATGTGAAAGTTGAACTTGATGTCTTGAGGTTCCAATGAAGTCAATGACCAACTTAAACCTCTTCTAACAATAACATTTAGTCGGTTTCAACTTTTTGAATGCAGATAAAGAACACTAGGGCACACTTTAAAATTATATTTTAATCACTTTTAGCAACAAACTTGTTTCAATAAGATATGAAGAGCTTTAATCATTTTTTAAATTTCAGGTTTACTCAAGAAAATTAAATTTTCTATTCAATAAACATTAAAAAAGTTTCTAATATGGACCCCTGGCCTAATTTGAACAGACAATCCAGCGTGGAACCCTTTGAACCATTTTGGAACCTTTTTTTTAAATATTGTTTTCTATTTTTACATATTACTTTTTATGAATATTTTATTAATATGTGTTTTTCAAGTAAAAATATTAATTTATAAAATAGATGAAAAATTTAGAATTTTTTTAGTTTTTTACTTCTCCAGATTATTCCATTTATTTATCGCATCCACAAGTTTAGGTAGTATAAAATGTCCTTTAGTTAGATTTTAGAAGTTTTATGAAAATTTCATTCATTTCAACTCGAAGCCTAAATAGTTAAAATCTTAGAAAATTATGATTTTTGTCATGATACAAATTTTGAAATATAATAAGCATAATTTAAATTTCACTAAATTTGCAATTTGTATGATATAATTCTATATATTTTTTAGATTTTTAATTGTATGCGTATGAAAACAACATAATGTGTTAATTTCTATCTTTTATAACAATCTATTAATTTGTAAATTGTAGGTATATTGAAATATAAAAAATATATTACAATATTTTTTTTCGTTATATTAAGTTTTTTTGCAAATGTAGACTAAGTCTGTTATGCAAATGGATGTAAGCATTCAGCTCTTCACACTTCGATTCAGGTTCAAATCCTGATTTATTCAATAGTTTTTATTTGAGTGTTTGCTTGTGAGAAGATGTTCATAATAAATGTAAAATTTATTTTTTATGTCGATGATATAATTTAAATTATTGTTTCAATTATTAATCTATTTGATAAAAAGTTTATTAATATTTTTTGTTCATCTTTTTAGATAAACTTTTAATACTTATTAATATTTACAAATGGAACGAAATATCAAATTTAATAATGATTGGTTTATAAAAAAAACGTATTTAGTAAATTTCTAAATGCTCCATAAATACAAAGAAAAAAGGAATTCAAGGACTAATGAAACATGATAATACAGACAAACAAGAAAAAGATTATGTAACGTTCCAATGCTTTTCAATATACCTTTGAAATTGTTTCCAAATCAAATGAAATTACATCTACCTTCATGATATCAGCTATAACAAATAATGAATCCAACTTGAAATTGTTCTGCAAACGAGATGAAGCAACAAAAGCTGAACTTATATGGATGCTTAAAAGTATTTCTTCCAATTATTCATTACGTTCAAATAATGATTTAACTGAAACATTCCAATACATGTTTTCCGGAAAAATACCAAAAGACTTTTCACTTAGTCCAACAAAATCAAGTTACTTATTAACGGAAGCGCTGGGTCCATATTTTAAGAAAATGATTTTGGATGATGTGAAAGATATGAATTACGTTGTTTCATATGATGAGACAACCAATTCAGAAGATAAGAAAGCTTGAAATTATGTTGAGATTTTGGCCGAATACTCTCAATCAAGTTTGTTCTTTTCATCTGGATGGAAACTGTGAATTTAGGGCATGCCTGAGGTGAAATTATATCAGATTCAATCACGAGTGTTGTGGATACAAACCATTTGAGATTGGAAAATTTCATTTCACTTTTAAGTGATGGTCCAATTGTCAATAAAAGAGTATTCATGTTGGTCAATGAAGCAGTCAAAACTTGCAGGGCAAAAGCTCTTCTCAATGTTGGAACATGCCAGCTTCATAATGCTTTTTCCAAAGTTTTCAATGAAAATTTTTCCTGGTTTTCCACCAACATTTACAGATTTTTCAGCATAAAGTTTCAAAAATCTCTTTTTGTTGATCCAAAAAAAATGAAGTTTGAAGAAGAATTTGAAATCGAAATGAATAAACTTGTCATTGATTCTGAAATATCCTTAAGCCTTTCAAAAAAATGCTTACTTTTTTATAAAGAATCCTGTTCTTACATTTTAAAAACATCTGTATTGGATGATAACATAATGAAGTGTTTTAGGTGTCTTTCACCACATAGAAGACAACTAATCAGTTCTCTGAACGACATTGAGAAACTTGCTAATGTATTGCCTCACAAAATTACACTGATGTTTTGATAGATGAATGGAAGCTTCTACATGGAACTTTCTTTTTGTTTAGTTAACACTCGCAAGACATGGAAACTGTTCCTGAAAAATATATTGAAGATAGGATTGACCATTACTGGCGCTATCTCTTTTCAATAAAGGCTTCTGATGGATTGCTGAAATATTCTGTTGCATGTATGATTGTGAGAAGTGGATTGCAATATTTCGAAAACAAACCATACGCAGTGCCATTAACATCACAGCTTCTTGATTTGGGAAAGATAGCATATCGAAAGTATAAAGAAGGATTAGAAATGGAAAAAAAGAAACAGCAAGAGACGAAAATTAGAAAAAAGAAAATGAAAAACAGCAATTATAGGAAATTCATGAAAGTCTAAAGTCAAAATTGAGGAAATTGAAAAACATTTTAAAGAAAAAAGTTGAGAGTTTGAAAGTATTCAGAAAGCCACAAACCAGTTACTTGATAGCGCCTCAAAGAGACTTGAAGATGCCATCAATTCCAAAAATTTAGCCTCGATTCATTTGGCACATAGTCTTCTGAAAGCAGCTCAGACCAAAAGAAATAAGGAAATCGAAAAAACAAATGAATTGAGTCATCTAAATTCAAAAGTCAATAAGCGAAAGTCTGGACTCATCGATCAATTTTTGAAAAAAAATTGTTTTCATTTTGTCTTTTTATTTATTTATTTTAATAAAATAGTGTTTTGATGTTTTTTTGTATTTAAGCTTTTTACTTGGAACATTCGGAACCCTTTTCAACACCAAAATGCGCTGTGATGTCTGTTTGAAGGACTCCATTTGAAATATTTTTATATGGACCCCTCTAAAAATATTGTGTGGCATCAAAAGAGTGCTATAATATGTATATATAATTATTCATCAAGACAAAAATAAGTACGAGAAAAAATGTAGAGATAAGCAAAAAAAACATTTATTAAAATATATGATTACCATATGGGTGGATTAATATATTCAATGAGTGAGTAACCCTTGACCTATGTGCAAATTTTTTTTGTAAAATGATCACTGGTTTAAAAGATTGCCGACCACTGTGATAGATTATAATACTGCTATCCGTAGAAATGATATCCTTTAAAAATTATAAGTTTAAAAATTTTTATTGTAAAAGAGTCAAAATAGCTAAAAAGTTGTTCAAGTGTAGATCCCTGAGTTTATTCTTCCTGACTAGACAAGGACGCATCATTATTGTTTGGAAGAAGATGCTTTTTAAACTCCTCACTTCGATTCAAAGTGGGAGATGATTCCTCACTGAAATCAGGAATTGGTTCTACCTGAAACTTTTTGCCTGATTTAATCAATCTAAAGTAAAATAAAAGGTAAATGTATAATTAATTCCATATCCTTTTATCCTTACTTTTCATTTTCATACACGTGAGTGATACTCTCAGGCAGATTTGTATTTTTTGTTTCAGGAAGGAAGAAGGCTAGGAAGCCTGCAGAGATAGACACAACACAAAACACGAGATAAGGAAATGATTTGTTGTAATGTCTCTTTAAATGAAAAATCACATGTAGTTAGAATAAAAAAATATTTACATATCTATAAGATATGAAACTGCAGAGCTTGTACTGATAATAATGCTTCCAAATCTTATCAAATCATACTGAGGTATATCAATGAAACATGTTTCCAAAACATAAATATCAAATCACTTACAGAGATAGATGTAATAACATTTAGGGTAGTGATATATATTCTATTTTGACTTTTTACAATTCTAACTAAGGAATCACATATGTTTTTTGAAAAGTCATTAAAAAGTTTAAGAGTCAAATAAATAAGATTTCTAAATTAATGAGAAAATTTTGTGAATTAAAAAATTATTTAAAATGATAATTTCTTGTGAAAGAATTTAGAAAATTTCACACCAAGCTAATGTTACGATATGTAAAAAAAAATAAAAATACAATTGAGATATGACAAAACAAAATAAACACAAGAAAATCAAAATTTTGATAAAAAAGAAAATACAACTAAAAATGTTATACTCTACTTCAACGTTACTTGATAATTTAAAAAAGTAACTATTACATGTGACTCAAGCTCTATAAAATTTAATATATTAATCATTGCATCATTTAAAGAGTGTAGAAAACTTCATTGAAAACTTTTGATTATAAGTAGGCTTCTTATTTTCATCTATTTTGTAAACAAGCATATGCCTTCTGTTATATATACGCTAATCAATGTTTCCCAACTGCTGGTCCATAAGACAACCTCTTTGCTGGTCCACGAAAAATTTTTCAAAAGCGAAAAGTATAGTTGAAATATAATTGCAACTATGATTGCCCATTTTTTTATTATTTATTTTGTATAATACCTCAGATTATTTATTTATTTTCCGGCGAAAAGAGTGAGGCTTTATCTATAACTCCTCCAGACATAGACAGCTTGTGGTCAAAGAAAAAGGAGTTCAGAAGCCTGGTTACAGCAAAAGCGCAAAATGAAATTTTATTGATTTGTTACTTTTATCTATTTTTTTTGTTTTTATAATAAATTTTTAGTATGGATCATAATAAGTTTTTCCCACAAAAATAATGCTGGTCCATACCATTTTTGCTTTTTGGAAAATGGTGCACGACCAGAAACAAGTTGGGAAACACTGCACCTTTTTGCTATCTCCTGTGGTCTTGCCAATAATACCAAAAAATAAAATGCAAAATATTAAAGAATGTTTTTACCATTTCCAAAACAAACGGTGACAGGATGGAACCAAAACGAGCAAATGTTGAGGATATTCCAACTCCTGCGTTGCGAACAGCAGTCGGAAATATTTCAGCGGTGTAAATGTAAATTATTGAAAATGAAGCTGTCACTGCGCATTTGCCTACAAGTGCCAATCCAACTTTGAGATATGAAGCTTATAAGAAATCCAAATGTGAACAGCGTTTTAAAAACTAATTTTGTGGGAGAAGAATTTTTAAATAAAAGTTTATAGGTTCTTTCAAGTCCAGATAATATATCGAGCCAGATCAGGAAACATTAAAAATATTGCTCCTATGTCTGATTTCGATCTATATTTTGATACATATACGCTATATGAAGTGTGGCCAAAAAAGGTTCATTTTATAAATATTAATATTCCGGTAACGACATTTCTGTTTATAAAATACAATACACTTTGTAGTAAATAATGGATTCAATAATATGTCGTCACTTTAAAAATAGATCACACTGCTACTTTACTCCATATGGCTACAACTTAAAAGTTGAAATTAAAAAAAGACTCCATTTTTTAAAGGATTTTCAACTGAGTTCCAGGAGGCAAAGTCACCCCTCCTCCTCCTTTCTACACGTCTGATTTTAGCAAATATCATGGCCTGATAAAATTAGTCCATCACAAATGTAAGCTTATAATAAAACAATTAGGTAGTTATATAAATCTAGTTTTTCTAGATATATTTTTTTTTATAAATTAATAAAAAAAAAAGTTAAAGGAGCCTGAGAATTTTTCTGGCCCCAAAATCCTGGTTATAAGTGTATCTTATTCTTACGTGCTAAACTTAACATTAAATCTACCGAGAAATCAATAAAAAATAAGTAAATATATTTTACTAAAAAATTTGGTTATGCCACAGATAACTTATTAATGTTTAATTAATGCATTTTCTGTCAACTTGTAAGGCGATTAACGAGAAGCTGAGTTATTCTGCTTTTTGGTATATTTGAATATTTTACATTACCCCTATGTAAAAATATGACTAAAATATAAATTTCTTTCGATATCTTTAGGTAAAGAGTTTCTGAAAATATGATATAGGTTGAACAAGGGAGATCTATTTTATATCCTGATCAATTGAAATAAAATCATTGGAGACCATTTTTTGTTGGTGTTAGCCTTCTCCACAATTCCAAAACTTAAACTTTCAATGTATTTTCAAAGTTGTTTGATTACATGCATTTAGTTTTTATATTTCATAATAATAGTTAACACCATATCTTAAATTTAAGCATATTTTTATTTTTATACAGACAGAGAGAGAGATTGAAATATATTATTTTTCAGGAAATCTATCTTCAACCTTTCATAAAATATCTAAAAGATATGCGTAATATTCGTAAGTTCGTGTTTATATTAAGAAGAAAATAAAGAAAATTAGCGCACTAACTAGGTATTGATTGGTCCAAACTAAATGCTTTGCAACATAATGTGTATTATATAAATGGTTTTTATTATAAGGTTTTAGCATTATAAACATCAAGCAAATCTAACAAGGCAAGATCTAAATGAACAAATACCTTCAGGAATAAAAATGAAGATAAGGCAGACTAAGCCAGCAAAAATTTCAATGCCAGCGGTAGAGTACCTTCTGCTGAATGATTTTGAGACGTATAAGGCTAGGATGATTCCAGGAATTTCAGCGACTCCTGTCAGGAACAAATTAAGGTAAAAATTCCCGCTCAAAGAACTTATGCCAAACTGAACTCCATAATAAACTAAAGCGTTTGTAAACCTAAAATGAAAAAGAGTTGCTAGTCAAATCTATGAGGCTTGGCAAATCATGAGGCCTACCAGTTGAAAAAGATATTTAAAGAGTTTTGGAGTAGTTTTTTAGACTTGAAGATTTTCCATAAGTTTGGTTTTTCATGAAGTATAGTCCTTGATTTAATATGATTAACTAGACGTTTGACTTTTTGGATATCCATGTTGCGCAGAGTTTTAGAATCTTTCATTAAAATTTTTAATGCTTTATCAGTTCTATGGTGACAAAAGAGCCATCTAGAAGATTCAGAAACATATATCCTAAGTACAGATATCAATAGTTGCAGGCCGAAAAAATAGCCAAAATGTATACCAAAACACGGGTATAACTAAGATAACAGGAAGGGTGATGCACAGCTGAAGGTACTTCCAATCGCGAATGTAGTAAGAGAATACTGAAAGAAGCATGGCGCCTATAGAAAAAGGAAGATTAAAGGAAATGCCAGCGAGCTCCCTCTTGCTTGGAAGAACCATTTCCATGCCTAAATTTTTTAAAGCATCGTCAAACATTCCTTCTTTTAGGCTTTGCGCGTTCGCCACGCACCGAGTACAAAAGAAGAAGTGAACGCCCCCATTATTAAGGTTGCAATCAAAAAGCGCATCACGTTATAGAATATGAAGCCGAGTGGGTATTGGTTTGGCGTTGCAAACGCAGCCGTTCCACAAACTAAGTAGAGAAACAGACAAATCATCAGGTATCTTTTTCTTCCAAACCTTAAGCAAACAGTGTATTGTATGTGGTATCAACAAAAACGTAGGGCAATTTACTTCCAATCACGAAAGAAAATGACAAAATTTGAGGTTCATTCCCATACTCTATAGCAGCGGCTCTCAGCAACGGGGAATTAAATCATTTAAATTTCATCTTGTGATTATTTGGAGTGTCATTTTAATGCAAATAACCTTGCAAAGTTGATGAATGATGAAAGGGGTTCATAAGCAAAAAAGTTGAGAACCACTGCTATAAAATTAAGCTGAATGAGATGAGGACAAACTTCTAACATACATTTTACGGGATTAAGTACATTATCAAAAGTATAAAAATAAAGGGGTGGTAAAAGAAATGGAGTATTAGGTCTTAACTTCTCTTGATAATGAAGACGCTATAAAAATAAAGCATGCACATATGTCGTATGAAAACTATATTTACATCAAACAGTTGGCAAGAAAAAACAGCGACACAAAAATGTCAAATTTAACCGTCAGTTTTATACTAATATTTTTTAGCGTTCTAATGTGTAGTGCCAATCTCATGCTCCAAATGTTCATTTTGATTTCAAGTCAGAAGAATATTTTATTTCTTCGGTAGAGACACTTTTATAATAATCTAATTGTTAAGACAACTTCAGCAAAGGGATAAACAAAATCTTCATATCCTGATACTGCCTTATTTAAGTTTCAAAAGATACCTAATTGAAAGCAATGTTATTATGGTGAATAAAAGGATGTAATGATAATAAAAATAAACAAAAATTCACACTTATCTGATAAGAAGCCACAGAGTAGACAACCAATCATCTGACCTATCATATATATCGAGCTTGATGTCGGCTTTAAAAGATATCTGTCACAAACCAGATCAAACTTAATCACAACATCAAAAAAGCTCAAATTATGAGATTACCAAAAAAGTAAAATATACAATTGATGCTATAAATTCACGCATTAAGCTAAAACATAAAATGCTGGTCATGAAAGGTTTAATGGTTATAAATAAATGAAAAAGCTTTTGTAAGAAATTTATTTCATATAAAGATTAGCTGTGTTGATGTATCCATTATAAGTATGTTTTATTTAACTAACAAAACATTCGTTAGTTACTAAGATGGTAATCAAAAATTAACTTTGTATACGAATAAAAAATGCAGAATAAATTCAAGGTCAAAAAGTTTTGGATTGAGATGCGTGAACATTTTCAAATGAAAATTAGTGTTTTTTTCGCTAAATTCTATATATTTTTATCTTTTTATTTCGTGTAAAAGGAATATTTTACATATTGATATTCGTTTGACATAAATACCTATACTATTTCAGGTTAAAAATAACAAAAATTCCGTTTATTTTGTTTAGAAGAACTTTCAACATATAATCGTTTTTCCTGCGACAGTAATAAAATGATTAGGCAAAATAAAATAGAGTACTTGTGAGGTTAAACTTTTGCCATGTTTGGAGTAATCAAAGGTGAACGAAGTGCACTTGTGCTCATTGGAAGACTCGTTGTAGAGAGTGTTGTCCTTGTACGTGCAGGCATTGGTAAAATTCAGCACTCTACTTTCATTACTCAAATTATCTTCGAAAAAAATAAAGCAACGATAACTAGAGTTTACGAAAAAGTAGCAAAACTCTTGAACATATGTTCGCTGATAATATTGTTACTAAACTCAAATGGTCTCTTTTTACAATGAAAACTTCTTTTTCATTATTTGTACTTTGTCTCTCACCTTCCTATACAGCGCTCCTCGATATTACTTTCAATTTGTAACAAACATGTATACAATTTTATATAAAAATGCAATAGGTATTATAATCACGCCGGTCACCATACTCATTATTATCATACTCAGTTAAACAAATCATTTATTTATTCAGCCAGTTAAAAATCAAATCGTATTCAATCAGTTAAGAAAAGTAAAATTATATAGAAGTGATGAAAGAATAAATCGAATTATGAATTACTTAACTTATTTATACAGCTAGTTTTACATATAATTTCCCACGTGAGTAAGGTTGGTTAGGTACTGGGTTTTGATAACTTAAGGTCTTAGGTTCGATTTCGCATCAAGCCTAGTTTCTCATAGTTCGATAACGATGACTTCAAATCAAACGCGCTCCCTATTCTTCAAATCCGGATTTTTTTTTGTCTATTTTTCGCTTACAAAAGAAGAAGTGTATGCATAGAAATAAGACATTTTACTTGGGTGGTTATTGCACATAAAGTTCTGATTTGGTACGTGAATGGGTATGACGAAAACACACCAAGAAGCGAATATGGCTGTTAGAGGCAGGATGAGTAAACGGAAGTCATGAAGCGAGCGCGGATTCTGGGACAACTCCAGCAACGAGTCGAAGGATGGCGACTCAGGCAAACTCATACTCTCATCCATGATAGAAAGCCTATGGAAAAAAGATAGTGAAGTGTCACTTTAACCCTGCAAAAAAACAAAGACAGAAAAAGTGGGAAAACTTTATGGCTCAAAAGCAGACACGTAGAATTAGGAGGTGAATACACGAAAGAGAAGACATAAGAGGGGATAAATCACAGAGTTGGTGCAAGTGCCAGCAAATCTGCATAGAATTTGATGGTTGATTTTTTTACACTTAACGATGATGTGTGAAAACCGGAGGCACTTTCATTTCTCATCAAGTACACTCCTATCAAGAAAAAACACAACTCACGACAACAAAAAGTAAATGTTTTTGCCATTTTAAAGCATGGCGCATATTAATAGTGAGAAAGAAGCGCTGCAACAAGCGAAAAGGAATACTCATTTAAGCAGAATTAGGTTATGTAGTGGTGGGGTATACTCACAACCGAGTCTAATTTAAACGTGCACTAGTTACCCATTAGTGTAAAAGGACTTACTACATGCCCGGTTTCGGCTTTGAACAATTAAATTTATTTGATCAATATTCAATATGTATTCGCTTTTTTAATATGTGTAATATTTGTACAAAATATTATAGACATTCTCTCTCCCCCAGCTTTCAGTTCTTAAGTTGACATGGCAAAAATTAGTGCTTCCCAAAGTGGCGCCTTGGACCTCTGATAGTCGATGAATGATTTGAACACGGCATTCAAAGAAATGATATAAAGTATGTTGAAATTGACAGTGGGATCCATCACAATAAACTTCTCACTTAAATTCACAGCATAACCATAAGTTTGTTCACAGTTGCACTATAGTCTGTCACAAAAATAAAATCAGCACTTTCAAAATATATCTAATTATTCTGTTTTGAGATCAACTAAAAAAATTAACATACAAAACCAAAAATGGCTACATTTTATCTAAAAACGTACAACATGTCCCTCATTTTAATAGTATCCTTTGACTATTCTAGTAAAGATCAAGATTTTCGGCAATATTAAAACTTTTACTTTTACATTTAAATTTATTCAATTAAAACTTCCTACTTTTTAATAAATATGGTATTCAGCATTTTGAAGTGAATACAGCACATAAGGGAAGCCTTCTATACCCAGAGGGTATCTCAATTACGATTTTACTTTCACTTGTCAATGATTTCTAGATTTTTTCGTTAACGAACCCAGATTAACAAAATATTTTCAGCAATGCAAATAAATCACAAAATTTTTTTGTGAATTAGATGATCAATAATGGAAGAATTATATTCTTTCCATGGATCCGTTAAAAAAATAATAAAAAAACCTAAAAAAAGTCTATTTTCAAAAATACCATTTTGTATAGTTACAACTTTGAAAAATTGAGATGAATTCAAAAAAATTGTTGTATTATTTAATATTCCAGTCAAATCATAATAAGGGGTGCATCAAATGCATATTTTTATAAGTCAAATACAAATATACTCCTATTCCTGTCTTCAAAGATACAAATTTTTGATCTTTGGATATTTTTTTAAAACTAAAGAAACCGATTAGACAAACAGACTTTTTTTTTATAAGCAACCGAGTTGCTTTAGGTTCAGGCCTAAAATTAAGCAACTTGTTTAACAACCCGCATACCTCATATGGATCTCCTGCTACATTTTTGGAACTTTACACATCACCTTCGTTTCTCCCTTGCCCTAGAAATAAGATTGATTGAGAGTATATTCAATTATTTTTAATATAATTTTATGATTTATAAAGATGATTAAAAAAATAATAATGCTAAGCAACTTGTGGCATGAAGAAGAAAGCTCTCACCCTTAGCAAACTGAGGCCTGATACAGAAAATGGAGTTGCGTATTATAAGAAAAAGTGTATCCAATAAATTACTAAAAATAAAAACGACCAAACAATGTATAGGAAAGGAAATAGAAAGATCGCACAGAGAATGAAATTTTGGATAATAATATCGAACAAAGCAAAGAACAAATATAGGTTTGAAAAGAAAGAAGAGATAGTGTAGGGAGGAATGAAATATGAAAAAATGACATTTGTTTTGACTTCTAAAAGCAAAAATCAGAAGTTAGGGAGTTTTTCTATCGCAAATATGTGAAATAATCGATCTATTAGAATACTCTAGGCATCAATTCACAATGGTTTTGCATATTGCAAATTCAGAAAAAAATATATTTTAGAAAATTTTTTTATAAAATCGCACCGGGGTCAATTATCTTGCAGATCTGTCCTGCCTACAGTGAATAATATTTCGGCGCATTTGACCAGATCCTGCCTACGTTTACCCTTATCTTAGGCACAAAAGTAAAATTAGTGTAGGGTGCGCGCTCTGAGGGATTTATTTATTGAATGCTGAGAGTGAAGGGTTTAATAACTCCATAATGTACACTTACTTTTTTATGTAGAAAAGTTTTAGGATCAAAAAACCATTTGAAAATGAGTAGCGAGTGTGCGATAAGCAGATGATATGTTTGTGATGGGAGTAAATATTCTAAGATGAAGAGTTGAAGAAAAGTGAATGCATGCATGAACACACATGTCACGGCGATACCATCACAAAACTTATCTCGTTTGTTTATGCTACTTGATTTTGTATCAAGACTGTTGTTGTTGTTATCTTGAGAAATGAAGCTATGAAGATGATGCCGATAAAGGGGTATTACAAATAAGTTATTCTAGAAGCATGGTTTATTCAAGCAAGACAGATGATCATTTAACGAGTTGTTTCAAAGACACTTTCAAAGTTATGCCTAGAAACTTGTTAAAAGTATCACTCTGGAGTCAGTACCTACAACGCATCACTCATGGTTACAAAAAGATGTTTATCAAATGCTTTCGTCCTAAAGAATGACTTACTCAGTTGTGCTTAGTAGTTGGTGGAATCCTAATTTGGAAATTGTACTATCCGTGCCTCGATAAAAAGCCAATTGCATAGGAAAGACTTTTATCGATGCACGGATAGAAAATGACCTAATAATTTTCTATAAATAAGAGTTGCTGCTTGTTTAAAAAACATGTATGATGATCGCATTATAGAATGTAATGATCATTCGAATACATGATAATGTAAGATAAGAAGAGAATAAAAGAATGAATGCAGACTTTCGAATCAATCAAACATCAATCAAACAATCAACTTTCGAATCAATCAAAGAATCAAACCAAGCTGCTCTGAAATTCCTATCGAACATATTTTACAGACGATGCGTGAGAGCTATATAATAATAATCCATTGCTTCAATATGCACACAATAAGTAAGCAATCATAGTATTTTTGAGCAAACACATGTTGATGATCCATTAGCTTTTCTCATCTTCTGTCACAGTGATTCTATTTCTCTTTCTCTCTCCTCTGTTTTTCTTCTCCGCTTTCTCTGCTAAAACTCAATCATTCACTCAAGCTCGCTTCTTTCATCCAGGCCCTCTTCTCTTGTTAACTCTATTAGTGCTGGGCAAAATTTGTACGCTCAAGTGCTGGGGGAGGGGGCGTAAAGTGCCCCCTATTTTTTCTCAGATATTAATAAGTTTTTATAAATATTTTTAATGTTAAATATATATTTCAACTATGCTGAATTCAGTGGTGATGTCCATTTTTTATCAAGATCAATCAAACTTGTCAAAAAATTGATTTATATTTGACAGCTCATCTCAAAAAGGAACTTTTTATTTAGATAATTATATAAAGTTTTTTACACATGTATACCCATTTTCAAATATGCTGAATTCAGTGGTGATATTCATTTTTTATGAAAATCAATCAAACCTGTCAAAAAATTGATCTAAATGTGATAGCTCATCTCAAAAAGGAACTTTTTATCTAAATAATTATATGAAGGTTTTTACACATGTATACCTATTTTCAAATATGCTGAATTCAGTGGTGATATTCATTTTTTATGAAAATCAATTAAACCTGTCAAAAAATTGATCCAAATGTGACAGCTGATCTCAAAAAGGAACTTTTTATCTAAATAAGTATATAAAGTTTTTTACATATGTATACCCATTTTCAAATATGCAAAATTCAGTGGTGATATTCATTTTTTATGAAAATCAATCAAACCTGTCAAAAAATTTATCTAAATATGACAGCTCATCTCAAAAAGAAACTTTTTATTTAAATAATTATATAAGGTTTTTTACACATGTATACCCATTTTCAAATATGCTGAATTCAGTGGTGATATTCATTTTTTATGAAAATCATTCAAACCTGTCAAAAAAGTGATTTACATATGACAGCTCATCTCAAAAAAGCAACTTTTTATCTAAATAATTATATGTTTTTTACACATATATACACCCATTTTCAAGCATGCTGAAATCAGCGGTGATATTCATTTTTTATATAAAAATAATTAAAGTTATCAAAGCATTGATTTATATGACAGCTGATCTTAAAAAAAAACTTTTTATCTAAGTAATAATATAAAGTTTTTTACACATATATACCCATTTTTAAGCCAGCGTAATTCAGTAGTGATATTCATTTTTTTGTGAAAATCAATCAAAACTGTGAAAAAATTGATTTATCCCAAAATGAAAGGATCAGGCACAGTTTTTTGAATTAGAAAATTACGTTTAATAGAAAGTATATGGAGATGATGAAGTTTACCGTGTATGGCATTTTACACACATATACCCATTTTCAAGTAGGCTGTGTTTTTATTGGTTATATTCCTTTTTTATTATAAATATTAGTCAAACCTGGCAAAATAATTTAAATATGACAGCCCATGTCAAAATTAAAATTTTTATTCTTATAAAAAGTTTTTTATACATTTCAAGTATGCAGAATTTATTGGTGATGTTCATTTTTTATGAAATCAATAAAACCTGTCAAAAAATCGATTAAACCTGTAAATCAATGTCAAATATATAAAGATAAAAATAATTTCTACTTGCAGTATTTCTCTAGTAATTATTTTCTTAATTTATTTAATAAACCAACTTAACCCATTAGGGAACATAAGTAATTTCATCTTCGTCTGCTTTTTTCAATGACTTGGAATATAAATCGTCTGCGTTTTTTTAAATATCGTCTGATTTTTATGGTACTTAATGGGTTAATTCACTCAAAATATTTCATTCTACAGTAACTTATGTAACTCGATAGGACCTCCATCTTTTTGGCTAAAAATTCGTTATCGGCTCGTAGTCTCTACGTCATATTATAATTTTCAGTATGCAATTTTGCTATTCATTCCATGATGATCCTTGTAGCTCTTTTTTCATTAGAAATTTATATTCTTCAATGTGTGTTCGAAATTTTTTTTATAAGGATAAAATTACTTTTTTCCTCTCTCAAAGCATTCTGATTAAAGAATCTTCTTGATGATCTTAGACTTTTTTTATCAGTATCGTGTATTTTATTATCATCCTGAATATTTCTCAACCAATCTCATTTCAAAGGTTTTTTTCTGATGAATCATTCGTGATGTTCATTGTTCAATTACAAAACGTTGTCCATGTTCTTCATCTAAAAAATTATCTCTTTGACGCAAAAGGAAAAAGATGGACAAATTCAATTTAAATTAAAAATAACTTGATAGTGACTAAATTCTCATATATTGGCATCTGTGCCATTTTTGATAAATCTGACCTATTCTAAATTTTCAGATTTCCTACCCTTCTTAGCTAAACGTTAATTTTAATCCTTTATGATAGGCTATAGATTTAAATATTTTTCATTTGTAAAAGAGGAACTTCTTTTTCACAGTCAAAATCCAAGCATCTAATATTATATAATTAAACCACTTCGTAGTTCATTAGAACATGGTAGATCTTCCATTTAGTCAAGATACATATTTTTTTTAATTATTTGTTTTGATCACATGTTCTCTTTTCAATTAGCTTTCAACTTGGTTCCTTCTCTCATACAAATTTTCAAAAGATTTTATACGTTTTGTTTTTTTTAATAAATATTTCATACTCAAGATGATTGTAGAAAGTATTATAAGCCAAAATATACAAAAAAAAAGTATATTTTTACTATATGCCTAATATGCAGCCATTTTTTGAAATTTTTTTATAGAACTGATTTTCAGGCATACCTTACTAATTCAATTGCCACTTCAAGATATTTTTTAACCGTATTATCCAAAATCCAGTACAGAAATAAAATAAGCATAGTCGATTTGGTATAAAACAGATATTTTATTTTTTTGAAAATATTTTTGAAGACAGTATCTAGAAGTAAACCCCAAATCTGGTTCAAGCTTTCTTCCATTGGCATAAAAACAGATATTTTATTTAAATTTCAAAAATATTTCTGTAGACATTAGACGTAAATCGAACATTTGATTGACACTTTCAGACATTTAAAACCTCTAAATGCAAAAAATAATTTCAGAAATAAAAATTATCATGGTCGAATTGGTATAAAAACATATATTTCATGTAAAATTGAGAGAATATTTTTGGAGATAGCTTTTAGAAGTAAACCGCAAATTTTGACTGATATTTTAAAACCTCTAAATGTGAAAAATGAGTTCAGAAATGAAAACAGCATGGTTGATTTGGTATAAAACATATATTTCATTATAAAATTTGAATGAATGTTTTTGGAGACAAAAAAATGAGTCCAGAAATGAAACCAGCATGGCGGATTTAGTATAACACATATATTTCATTGTAAAATTTGAATGAATGTTTTTGGAGATAATTTTTAGAAGTAAACCGCAAATTTGATTAACACTTATAGGTATTTCCAGATCCTAAACGTAAAAAATTAGTCCAGAAATGAAACCAGCATGACCGATTTAGTATAACACATATATTTTATGTAAAATGTGAAGGAATGTTTTTGGAGACAATTTTCAGAAGTAAACCGAAAATTGGATTAACACTTATAGGTATTTTCAAATCCTAAATGTAAAAAATTAGTCCAGAAATGAAAACAGCATGACCGATTTAGTATAAAAACATATATTTTATGTAAAATTTGAAGGTATATTTTATTAGATATATTTTTGATCAATCAAAATTTTGATTGACATTTTCTAAAAAGTAGCCATGATTATTGAAAAAATTAAATATATAAAGTGTTATGCGTTCCAAACTGTATATAATTATAAATTTTCAGGGTATTATATAATATAGATCCTAAGTTATAAGGTTAAGTACAAATAATGTCAAAATTTTGCTGAAAAATTTTAATTTTTGATTTTGATTGACAGATTTGGACATGAAGGGGTCATCAACTACCATGAAAATGGTTTCAAAAGATGCAGATAGCAATTTTAGGAAAAGTCACAAAATTTGAAGGGATATGATTCAACTAATTTTCTACAATTAATTTTTTAGTGAAGGGGTGGGAGTCGTTTTACGCCCCCCAGCACTAATAGGGTTAAGCTCTCCTATCTCATTCAACTCTCTTCTCTCCAGTGACATAGCTAGGCTGGGGCATGCGGGGCCGTGCCCACACTCCTATGTACCGCATGGTGCCCCCATGCATCTTATGCGATATCAGTTTTTGAAAATTTCTCCAATGAAAGGATCAACAAAGTATAAATAATGTTGCGCAAGTTTTTTGATTTTAAATTGTGCCCCTTCTATCAACTTTTTTTTGGCTACGCCACTGCTTCTGTCTAATTTGCATTTAGAGTTAAATTAAAATAGTTTTTAATCGTTACAATTTTATATCAATGAATATTGTTAGACTCGCGCTAGGAATTTTTTTTCAACAAAAGTCACTTAATCTTTATCACGAACGTTTGTTAGATTTTGTAACATTTGAAAACTTCAATTTTTTCACGTCAAGAAATTTTTTTCAATATTTATTTGGGAATGAATATTTTGACTATCTATTCAGTTTAAAAGCAAGAATACTCTATTTGCTTAATATATGAGCAGAGATTTTTTATATAATGTTCGATTGTTAAATTTTATAAGTAACACTGTACATAATTAATTAAATCATTTTTTTAAAGAAAATTTGTTGATTATTATAATAAAAATATATCGAAACAAAATGTTTCAGTTGTTAAAAATGTACATGATCTATTTATGACAGCTGTCAGAATTTTATGTGTAGACAAGTATTCAAAAAAACTCATTGATTTTCTTTTCTCGTATACTTTGATTTATGTTAGTTTGGTCCTCGGACATTTCGCCCCATTATTTTCATAAGACAGTTCGTCCCATGGACAATTCTCCCCATTATTTTCATAAGACATTTTGTTTCATGGACAATTCGCGTTATTTTCATAAGACACTTTGTCTCATGGACAATTCTAAAAAATTAAGAGATAAAATAATTAATTTGAAATAATTTAATAGAGATAAAATAAACAAGAATATAAATTTTTTTAATAATTTTACACATATAATAAGTAAAGAGATGAAACAAATAGCCTCTATGGGGCGAAATGTCTGTCGAACGTTAGTTTAAATAATTTTTTAATTATAAAGGTTAGCTATTTAAACGTTGGCTTTTGCTGCTTATAAAAACTTGAAAATATCAAATAAACTCTAATTCTTTATGCCTCCTATTATTTTGAAATTATTCTGAGAACAGACGGTTCCATTTTAAAATAGTGAAAATTGCTTTATTAGTTTGTCAAACTATGATTCGTTTCAATGAATAATCGAATCCAGATGCTTCCGTGCTGAGTTCATCATCTCAACCAACCTGCCATGCCACCCATAGAAATTAGTTTTCAAAAAACTTTAGTTATGCTCTAAAATTTTTTAGTTTTTGTTGAAGCTCTATAACTTTTTCTGATTGACTTTTTTTCCTTAAAAGTTATTAAAAAAGGCAAATCATTGCAAAATGTTAAAAGTTATTTTACTTTTTGTAGCTTGTATCAATTTAGCTTTTAAATTATTTTTGAATGATGCTGAGTAAAATGAAATAATGCGATCTTAATTTTTTGTTTTTTTTGTTTGCACAATTATAACTTCATTTTATACCCTTGCCCCTGAATCAATCACATTTTTTCATATAAACATCGCAGGGTGTCTACTGTCTCTTTGCCATTAGACTACATTCACTCATATAAAACAATCTAACCTTCAGTTATTTGTTTTCTCTATGAATCAAATATCCTTTCAACAATTCCTGTAATGTGCCTGGTAGCTACTTCATTTTTCAAATGAAAAGCCTATTCCACCCCCTAACAATTTTGGATTTTTTTAAACTAGTGTATATTCGATAGTTGTAGGTAAAAATGTCTCCAGAGAAAATGCCCCAATTAAAAAGTAGGAAAAAATGCCCCCTAATTTTTGATTTTAAGGATTTTTTTAATTATATAAATATTTTTATTTGGTACCGTTTTGAAAGGCTAAATTTCTAAAATTTCTTAATCTATAGGGTTTTTTCTTTATAAAGTTCTTGAAAACAATAGCAAAGGTGCAGATTTGTGGGAATGTGTTCTTAAAATCAGTTAAAACACAAATTATATTTAGAAAGTGTTCTGATACACACAAAGTCCAAAAATATTTGCTGTTTTATAAAAAAAATTTGTATTTAAAAAATTGCCATATGCTGAGTTTTTTAGTTTACTTTAATTAAATTTTAAATGTTTTAGATGAAAAGTTAACTTTTTGTTTTTTTTACAAAAAATCTTTATTTAACATATCTTTTTTAAAAATTTTTTTTTTAATTTTTTGTGTTGGGGCATTTTTCCCAATTTTAAATTGGGGAATTTTTTCGGGGGCATTTTTTCCTACTTTTTAATTCGGGCAATTTTTTCAGCGCATTTTTTCTACGCACCATATTCGATATGCAAATTTAAAATATTTTCGCTGGAAGTATAGTATTTAAATTCACCAATTTTGTAATAAAAAAAAAGTAGTCTTATAAATTTAGGACTTAGGTATGCGCTGAATACACTCTATTTTAAAGGATTCCTTGAATATTTGGTCTCCCGTGGTATTTCCAGACCACTAATTTTGAAAATTGCAACAAAAAAATTTCGCCCCCAATAATTTTGAGGATGTGCGCCCCTGTTTTACAACTGACCACTAACTAACGAAATAAGTAAATTGACTAACTGAACATCTAACTAACCAACTGGCACTAAGCTCTTTAAAAAACTCTAATTGTGAACTTGCGATGAAAACAATGAAATAAAGATTTTTTTAAAAGTGTTCAATTTATTGCCTCTTTTGAAACATTCAGACGTGCAATGATAAGTTTAAAAAGCGAGTCTTACTTCAGAGGATGTGAATACTTTGACTTGACTAAGGGAAAGCAATTTTGAGAAGATTTTTAAAAATTCTATTTTTAATGCAGAATTATATATTTTTATTTATTGATGAGTCTGGGATTAACGTGCACTTAGGAAGTATGGGAAGATGGATAAGAGACACTAGAGGTTCATTTTAAAGTTTTTACAATAGGCGGTATCAACATAAGAAATCAATAGTACTAATACTACAAATTATAAAAGGTTTTACCTAAAAAAATTAGTTGATAGATTAATGGAAAAAAGACTTGACGATAAATGCACCAATATACATGGATAATGCAAAAATCCTACTATCTACATTGTTAATCACAGATAAAAGGCTTTTTGAAACATAAAATTAAATCGTTACTCCCTCAAAATTCAGACATTGAAGTGTAGGAAATAATGAATTAACATTACTAGCAACGATCTTTTAAGGTGGTACAGACTACAGACTGATCACGCTACGTTAGAGATTGTTTGTGCGTTCGCGTATCCTTTTCATCCCACTATTCTTCCTGGAATGGAAATTAGTTATACAGTTCATAGACCTAGATATACATCTAACTTATATCTAACTGTTTTGCTTCCATTATTCGGAAAAACAATTTGATCTAAGTGGAAGCTAGATCTTATTGCCAGAGCAGTGCCTAACTGGAAAATGTAACCTTGAGAGGAAGCAAACCAGGATAAAAAACCGGCATAAGACTGATTAAAAGAATTATGGCTTTAGCTATATATTTTCATAGAGTTAGGGTTGATTGATATTGATATCAAAGCACTTTCAGCCCCTAGGCCTAAGCTATATGCTATCATTATGCTTTAAGATGGTTAAGAACAGTTATTTGTGGTTTTAGTTTTTATGAATTAGGAGCCTTGGAGATTGAACCGCAGACCTTCAACTGTTAAGCTGAGTGTACAAAGGTAAAGGTACCGTGGCGAGTTTTCATTGAGAAGGCAAAATTGCACCGCTTGTATCAGGAAATTACGCTTAATGCGGGATTGAACCATGAATCATCAAATCCAGCATCTAACCAACCCTACTAACGCCCCCAAAATAAGTTGACTTGCATATTTATTTTGTTTAAGATACGATCAGAAATGAAGAAAGTCTGTCACATTTTACAAGTATAAATAATTCACGACTCCATACCTGTCAATTCCTAGATCCAAGTACTAAATGTATTTTGAAAAAACTCAATTCTATTTCAATTTCTATTTAAAAAGCTCAGATTTAGATTCACGACTTCATACATGTCAATTCCTAGATCCAAGTCGCAAATGTATTTTGAATAAATTTACTTTATAACAATATGAAGATTATATAAGATGATTGGATATTTTCTATATTAGTAATCTAGTTTGGTAACATTTCGTTGCTAAAAATTTTAACTTATAATTTCGAAATTTAATTTTACACTATTAGTGCTGGGCTAAATTTGTCCGCTCAAGTGCTGGGATGCATAAAGTACCCCCCCCCCCCTCCCCTATTTTTCTCAGATATTAATAAGTTTTTATAAATATTTTAAATGTTACATATTTTTTACCAAAATCAACGAAACCTGTCAAAAAATTGATTTATATATGACAGCTCATCTCAAAAAAAACATTTTATCTAAATAATTATATAAAGTTTTAACACATATATGCCCATTTTCAAGCATGCTGAATTCAATGGTGATATTCATTTTTTATGAAAATCAATCACACCTGACAAAAAAATTGATTTATCTCAAAAAGAAACATTTTATCCAAATAATTATATAAAGTTTTTTACACATGTATACCCATTTTCAAGTACGCTGTGTTTACTGGTGATATTCCTTTTTATGAAAATCAGGCAAACCTGACAAAAAATAATTTAAATATGACAGCCCATGTCAAAATTAAAATTTGTATTCTTATAAAAAGTTTTTTATACATATATACCCATTTTCAAATATGGAAAATTTAATGGCGATGTTCATTTTTTATGAAATCAATAAATCATGTAAAAAAAAATCGATTAAACCTATAAATCAATGTCAAATATATAAACTTCAAAATAAATTCTGCTTGCAGTATTTCTCTGGTAATTATTTTCTTAATTTATTTTAATAAACCAACTTTAGGTGTTTAATTCACTCAAAATATTTCATTTGTCAGTAAATTATGTATCTCGATAGGACCTCTAACTTTTTGGCTACAAATTCGTTATCGGCTCGTAGTCTCTACGTCATATCTTCTATACTTAACACTTAACAGTATATAATTTTGCTAGTCATTCCATGATGTTCCTTTCTTGGTAGCTCTTTTTCATTGGAAATTTATTTTCTTCAGTGTGTGGTTGAAAAAACTTTTTTAAGGATTTATTTCGAACAGATTTTTTCCTCTCTCAAAGCATCTTGATAAATTAGCTTTTTTATATCAGTATCGTGTATTTTATTATCAGAACTAAATATTTGTCAACCAATCTCAGTTCAAAGGTCTTTTTTCTGATGAATAATTCGTGATGTTCATTGTTCAATTACAAAAAGTTGTCCACCTTCTGCATCTAAAAGATTCTCTCTTTCACGCAAGAGGAAAAAGATGGACAAATTCAATTTAAATTAAAAAATATCCTAATAGTGACTAAATTCGCACATATTGGCATCTGTGCCATTTTTAATAACTCAGACCGATTGTAAATTTTCAGATTTCCTACCATTCTTAGTTAAATAATAATTATAATCCTAGATGATAAGTTATAGATTTACAAAATTTTCATTTGTAGAAGAGAAACTTCTTTTTTTACGGTCAACATCTTTTTGGAAGCACCCAATATTAGATCATTACACCAAGACTAATTTGAATATAAATTTCTATTTCTATATGGATATTCAAATAAAAAACTTTTATTCTCCATATTAATAATGATTTAAAGTTTCGGTACTTTCCTGTTTTAGCTCTTTTCTGTTTCTGTCCACAAATATTCCATAAACAATTCGATAGATGAATAATTAATCGTCTAGTTAATAATAAAATAATCTTATAAATGAACAATTTAAAATCACTCATTCGTAAACTTGGCAATGAAGAGAAATGCATCTTTATCTACAAGAGGTTAGAATCGTGTAGTTGAAGCGAAAATGTGCAAATGGACACTCAATGAAGTTAGTTTTTGGAGGAGGAAAGAAGAATCGTTGGCGTTGTTACAAAAGGGGCTGTAGAAAAGTGAAAGGAGTACGAACAAATAATTGGCTAGCTGCTTCATGGCTGTTTTGTGAGCATATAATTCTCTTGATTTATTCATGGGCGTATGAACTGACTTCAAGAAAATATTGCAAGAGAGAACTTGGAATGAAAAAAAAAACACAACGGTTGACTGAAACAATTACATAAGAGAGGTATGTCTTTGGAAGCTTCTCAACCCATTTAAGACGAATGTTCCCAAAGGGAACGCAGACGAATTCTTACTTTAAATGGAATTAAATAGGAATTTCTAAAGTCATCTGCGTTGTTCGGTCCTAAATGGGTTAAACACCCTGTTGAGGCTTCCCGTTGAATTTATTTCTAAAGCAGCAATTGATAGCAAAAAGCTCGCTACCTTATTAAATTAATTTTAAAAATAGAGCAAATTTTTTCATTTAAATACAAATATAATCTTCATTGATTTTGCACGTTAAGATTAATTTAGAAATACTATAAAATTATATATTTTAAAAATATTCAAATAATCACTTGCTTGTTAGCAGTGTTCAGCCAATTTGAGCTTCACAGTGTTGTCATCAGCCATGTGATTTTTTTCAATCCCAAAAGGAATGACACCTCATAAATCTAAAGATATAGCAATAAGATTAATTATCATCAAGTTTGATGCATTTTCAAATCTAAAGCTGCTTTTTATATGAATATATTATATTCAATTTCAAACATCATTTTTCTACATAGGAAGAATTGATAGCCATTGTATTTATAATTTTTGCTTTTTGTATATTTTGAGGCATTATAGAATTATAAATGTTTTTGTGATTTTCAACATAGTCACGAATAAGCTTTTCTTCAGCAGTTGTAAAGGAAAAACCATTACTTGGATATTTTAAGTATTTGCCAAAAGAAAGTTTTGCAGTTCATATTTTTTGTCTGTTTTCTAACATTTGTTAGATGTCAAATGATTAGTTAACCTTTTGTGGCTTAGTGTGACACGATTATATCAAGAAATAATAATCATCTGCTTACAATATACAAAATTCCATTAAAAAAAGCAGATTATTCTTCAAAATTCTGGTCCTCAAAGGATTAAATAACTTTTTTCAAACATATAATTATTAAGTTAAGCAACTTTAAAATTAGGTACCGCACACGATTTCATTGAGGATGCAGTTGATTAGCTTGTATCGAACCATAAGAAAAAAAGTTTATCCTAGAAAACAAATTAAAATCTTGTTGAATCGAAATAAGTCATCTAGATATTATTACTAACATACAACGAGGAAGACATAATAGCAGGGTTTCGAATTAAATGTTACAAGTTTTACAAAAAGATAATACACAAGATAAAATACTTATCTATGCATATAATCAATGTTAAAAACCGAAAAAAAAATAATTTTAGTAATTTCTTGTTAAAACCAAGATTGTAGAGACACAATTTGGTATCTAACAAAATTTAGAAGAGTTCCTTTAAATATTTAATTTTTTTTTAGTTTTGTAGTCAGATATATTCGTTTCAACAATATAATCATGGTTAAACCCATAATTTTAACCAAACTAAAATGAGCAGTTTGCTTCAGTTTATAAATTACCAATAACATGTTCGTTCGAACCACCTGAAACTCACCACTAATTATAAGTTTAAAATAAACATATGTAAATTGACTGAAAAGTTAAGGTAAAATATAAGGATTATAAGCCGAAATTTAAACAAAGAAAAAATAAAATTAGACAGACAGTGAATAAAAAAAATATAAAAAAAATTAATAAGGGACTTTTTTTAAGAGTATTTTATTTTTTATAAACAGTGTATCTCTTATAAAAATTATTTTGGCTGTTTATTTCACAGATTGCATGTATGATATATATAATAGATCTTTCATATATTTTTTTTAATAGATGTTATTATCAATGAATTCCAAATTCTTAAAGTTTGTGATCTGATAGGTTCGATTTTTGGTCCCTTTCTATTCATCATTTACATTAATGACATAGTCATTATTTTTCCCATTATTTGTAAACCTACAATCTTTCTTGATGATATCACTTTTTTTGATTTTTATTCATCTAAAATTGAATTAATCCTTGCCTAAACACTGACGGATTTAAAGTTAGGCGAAACCGGCCTAGGCCCTCCCCCTTAAAATTGCATTGCCAATTGCTTTAAATTTATCTTGATCTAATTCTTTTCATAGAATTCAAATATTATCATGATTTCTGCAACTCGTTTTTTAGATTCAATCTTTCTCTAAAGTGAGAAGCCCTAAAAAGTATTTTATGTTTCAATCGTAGTTAAGTGTGACACTTATTACTTTTATATTATCCAATTTTTTTTTGTAAATTTAATATTTAAACACGTCAAGTTTTACCATATCAATTCACTTCGCAGTTCAATGAATGAGGATCGTTTTTATGCTCTCATATATCTTTTTATTAGTTGGTTGTTTTATATTAAAAAATTGTTGGTTTTAATATTATTTTCTTGATAATAATTGCATTGTTTTATAAATCTATTTTGTCCGTAAACTTTTTATCGTTTTTTTTTAAAAGTTTTTCTTTTCTTCTATAATCTTTGTTTTTGTGCTTAAGTTTGTTTAGTAAATCTTGAGTGCTAAAATTATTTTTAAGATTATGCGCCTGAAGAAGTTATTTCCCAGCTCAAGTGATACTATTGTAAGCACAATCTAAAAAGTTATTAGCGGAGGTTGTAATGCTTTGAAAAGTCGTGATACAAGTAAAAAAGATTTAGTTGTTTGTGTAAACTATTTAATAAACGATTTGAAAATTATTGATGTATTGAATAGTAAGTAAGTTAAGCCTAAAAATGATTTTGATGTCATAAAAAATGATATAAAGGAAATTAAATCTAAGCTTTGTGGCAAAACTGAGCCTTTTAAAAAATTATATAGTGATATTGTCAAATCTAAGGGATTTTCAACTCAGAAAACTATAGTTATTGATGGATCAAACTATCAACCATCTTTAAATACCAAATCTGACGCTAATAATATTTTGCATTCAAACTTAAATGGTAATTATAACATTAATAAAGTCAAGCTAACAAAAAATAAAAAATTGTTAGTCGAAACATCTAATACTAAATCAATTGAATCAATAGAAAAAGAATTATTAGAAAAAAATATAAAAACTCTTAGATATAATGATAGATGTCCTAAACTAGCTCTTAAACTAATCCCTAATTTTATTAAATTTGGAGATATCGAATTATTATTAATATCTCAAAATGGTTTAGATAATCACGATATAACCTTAATCGAAAAATTTTAAGTTAACCTAAATGCTGATTATTATGAGGTGAACGTACAATTCACATCTAAAGCTTTGGTTAAACTGTGCTCAATAAACAAAAATTGTTTAGAGTACACTTGTTATCCTGTATTACCAGTTATACCAAGCGTAATACAATGTAGTTCTTGCCTTAAGCTAGGTCATTTAAAATCTTAGTGTAAGTAAAATGCAAAATTTTGTTCCTCCTGTGGAGAGAGTGGCTATAGCTATGAAAATTGTTCGGCAAACTATATCAATTGCAAAAATTGTAGGGATAAAAATCTACCGCATGAGCACCATACTTTTTCAATAAAATGCCCTTAAGTCTTTCAGTCCTAAAAAATTACCTCTTAATTTTTTTTAGGAAAATTATTATAAGTAGATTGTTAGGAATTAGTTAAACATATTTTATAAATAATTTTATCAATTTTCTTTTTTATTTAAGGAAAAAAATATTTAAAAATTTTGGGTGGAATCCCACCCACCAGGTCAGAAAAGTTGAACTTTATTTGGTAAGGAAAGTATGATAGAGTATTTGTACTTTTTTTTTAAAAGATCAAAACTTAATTAATTTTATACAAAGTTTGCTTAAATAACTCCATCTACTTATTTTAAAGTATAAAATTATAAAAAGGTAATACAAAATGCTTTATTTTTATGTAATAAAAAGTATTTTTGATAGTAAAAAATTTTTTTCACAAAAGTAAGTTTAAAAATTTCTTTATTCATGATATTTTTCCCAGCAATTTCGATTTTTATTGAGACAGAGATAAACGTCACAATCTAAGCACTTGATAAATCCTTTATGATCATTTTTTTCTTTGTCATAACACTGTTTGCATCATCCATGTTTCTCAGCATACTGGATTCTATGTCTTTCTGAATTGTAAGGTTTTTGTATAGAAGGAGTTTGCTTTTTTCTGGATGAAAAATTTCCAATAAGGGAAAGAGCTAATTCTCTTCTAAACTCTTTTTGCGTTTTTATAGAATTTTCTTGTTTATCGAAAACTTTTTTTTTAATTTTCTGGTAAACAATGAAAGAATTTACAATGCCCATATTGATGTAATCCCAAAATGGTCTGCAATAATATTTTCCAGGGCTTTTTCTATCAAATGTATAAACACTGGTTTGTTGATCTAGAAGGTCAGTTCCTCGCATAAATTTGTTATAACGTTGAACCATTGCAGGTACTTGAAAATTGACTTTACCTGGTTTTCCCTTCTGCCTACGCTTCACAGAAACCGTGTTTGTTTCAGCTCCTGAGTCAATAGTTGATAACATCATGACAACTTTTGTATCTAGCCATTTCACCAAGGACATCCCATTATAGAATCTTGCTTCGATTTCACCCTTTTTTAATTCTTTATCCAACTTTAAATCTTTTGGGAGTCCTTTTCTATTTTGTCTTACAGTACCGCATGAAAATATGTTATGCTCTGTCATAAGACGGTATACTAAAGCAGGTGATGTATAGAAATTGTCAAAAAACAAATGACAACCTGAGTTTGACAATGATTTTGTCAGTTGCATGACTACGCTTTCAGATAAACCAACTTCGGTTGCACTAGATTTTCTACCAACATAGATGTCAAATTCAAATAAATAACCACTTCTTGCATCATTTCTGCACCAATGCTTGAAACCTTTTTGAATAGGTTTATCTTTCATGTATTGTTTCATCAAACTCTGCCCTTTGAATTTAACCATTCGTTCATCAATAGCTTGCTCACAAGTTGGTTCCATCGCATTTTGAAAAGCAGCATTGAAATGATCTATTAGAGGTCTTATTTTGCATGCTCTGTCATAAGAAGGATTTTGCAGACTGGCAAGCGCTTTGTTGTTGTCAGAAAAGTGCAAAGCTCTTCTGATTGCGTACATTCTATCTCTAGTCATCGTTTCAGCAATTGATTGTACTCTCAAGTCAGGATCATTAGAAAAATAATCGCGTAGTTCTGGCAAAACATGATAAGACATCATTATATTTATGCCAATGAATGCTTTCATTTCTTCTTTATCAACTTCAAAGGGAATTCCTTTCTGAAACATGTATAATTTGCTTTGAGGAATTAATATCTTATCAATCAATTCATCAAGTTTGCACACATCATGAAAGACTTCAAAAGGGTTTGGGATATTTTCATATTCAAGTTTAACTTTACCCCATTCTCTATTTTGCTGCGATCCGCCAGAGTGTAAAATTGTAGGAAAGTTCCTTGTCCACTTTCTGTTTTCAATTGTCAATTCAGGAGTCGGTTGTGTATCAACTTCAACAAGAGGATCCAAAATTTGAATAGTCTTGGGATTCTCACCAGACTGAGGAATTGATTCTTCTAGAAAGTTTACATCCTCTTCATCCAAGTCAAAAAGACCCTCTTCATCACTGTCTGCAAAGTCTAAAATTTGAAGCAATTTATCGTTGGACAATTGGTATTCTCTTTGGCGTGTGCGAGGCATGTTTTAAAAATTAATTAAAGACTCTGTAAGAAAAAAAATAAGAATGAATGAATGAAGTTGTGACATTAGAAAAAAGAAAAGAGACAGCTGCATTATTCATTATATCTCACCAAAGAAAAGATGAGCACATGAAAACATATGGAAAACATGTACATGTATAATTACACACATAAAGCACATGCACAACATGCTGTGATGGAATCATGAATCGAAAGCAAAAATTTATGTTAGAGAAACTTGAAAAATACACAATTATGTTTTGCATTATACCTAAGCTAGGCGACCTATGACTCCTTTTTGGGTGGAATCCCACCCAAAAATCAAATGAATATAACTACAAGGCAAAACTGTTTTTGCTCAGAATATTTATATTGTTAGCAAGATGGAACTTAAAAATATATGAAGAAATAAAGTTCAAATATTTTTTAAAGATTTTTTTAAAAAAAAAAAAGAATTTGAAAATGTATTTTTAAAAAATTATTTCTCTGTTTATAATATGTGAATAATTTAAAAAAAAACACATAAACGGGATAAAAATAATCAAAATCATCATTATTTATATTTTCATAAAAAACTTATAAGTTTATAAAAATACTTTCTAGCTACTTCATGAGAAAGATTTTTGTAATAAAAACTTAATGGGTGGAATTCCAGTATAAACTGGTATAAACTGAATATTTTTATATTCAGAAATAATATTATTCAAAGTAAGCAAAGTTTAGATTTATTTCTTCTAAATAATGAATATAATATCTGATCTAAATGACATTACTTATTTTGATAAAAAAAAATATCATGAAAGTGTTTTCCAGCCCTCTATAGTTTCTAGTATAGATGAAGTACGTTTACATAGATTATATAATTTTAACATGTTGTCCCTAAAGGTTTAATCTCTCAAATCTAAATGGAATTGCATCCAAATTTTCATAGATAAATTAATTAAAAATTATATTTCAATTGATATTTTTGCATTCCAAGAAACTTGGAATTCCGATGAAGAAATGATTTTTACTATATCTGGATTTAATTACTTTTCAAAACCTAAAACCATATCCAAGCACTCAGACATGTGTTTTTTTGTAAAAAGTTCGTATGTTGTTGAAACCTTGTGTTTGGACATAAATTCTGATTTGTTTGAAATTTTAGGCCTCAAAATACAGTTAAATGTACAAACTTCTGTTTATGTTTTTAATATTTATCGTCTACCTAGATACAACCTAGAAGCTCTAGAATGTTTCTATCTTCATTCAAATCACTCTTGGAAATTTATTGAGGTCGTAAGTCTCTTTTTTTCTTGGAGACTTCAACATTAATCTTTTTGAAATTAATAAAAAAACACATTCATAAGAATTTCTTAATTTAGTTATGGAATACTACCTAATTCCCTTTGTCACAAAAGCTAAACGTTATTAAATTTCACACTTATCGATAACATTTTTATCTCGAATAAATATAATTACAATTGTTTTAATATCCAGACAGTGATCTCTGTTTTACTTAGTTTAGACCTTAACTGCCTATTAGAAGTAAATCAATCTAAATCTGTACTTAAGTTTCAAAAAGGAATTTTTTTCGATCTTATTTGTTCAATCGATTGAAATTTTATTAAGTATGAATATGATCCTGGAAAAATTGTCCTTTCAATTAGAGCTTCTGATTTCTCGATAAAATTTAATTCTCGAGAAACTAGAAAAAAATATATGATTCTCGAGAAAAGTTTCGAGAAGTTAAAAAATATTAAAAATATTTTACGAAAAAAATATTTTGTTTTATTAGTAAAATAACTTTTTAAAAAAACAAGAGCATTTAAAGTTTCATTTTTCAAACTCAATCGTTTTGGAGATAAAATTTTTCCGCATTGACAAGAAGTTGGTTGGATGCATAAAAGAGAATTTTTTTAACAATTGCATCGATTCTGATAAATCAAAATTTTTGTTGTTTGGACATCTGTAGTTCTTCTTCTATTGTACTAACTTTTTCTTCTTTTTTTATCATACATGAATTCTTTAATTTCTCTATTTAAACTTTGAGTTAGAGATTCTTCTTCAAATTCATCAACAGATTCGACTTGAATTTGGCTTTCTTGTATAACAGTTCCATGCTCCGGTATAAAAATTTTAGTCAAAATCACGATTAAAAATTTTTTTTTCTATTTGTTTAAGAAAAAATAAACTAAAATATTTTATAAAAATCTATTCCAAACTCAAAGGCTGAGTGTAACGGAATTTTTGTATGGTAAAAAGATCTAAAGTGAATGCCAAACTGGCATAATAACTAGACTAATTTCATAGATTTAGTTGATATGCCCCCTTAACTTATCATACTTATAAAGGTAGTATGTATGCTGTACTTAAAATGTTCATGATTGTTGATCTTAGCTTCCGTCTCCAATGGATTGGATTAACGCCTCAAGTGAATCAATTGAAAATGAAATAAGTGCTAAGGATTTGAAGAACAGATTTTATCGCTTTCAAGTTTCTTCTTTAAATTAGAAGAAATTGAAGGTAAACTTAGAAAAATTAGACACAATTAATTGAGCTTTTTTTTTAGAAAATTAAATCAATGGTTTAGCATTTAAAGATTTAAATAATCCAGATGTAAGAGATTCCCCAAAAAATTAGTTTTAGAGTAACTGAGAGAAAATTTTCAAAAAAGAGCAGTTTATATCATAGAACACTAATACCAAAGTGAGCATGTAAATCTACGTTGAGGAGAGACAAAGTGAGGCCGATTTTTTCATCAGCCAAATTGTCTTGAGGTTGAATTGACCTGCTTTCGGAGCATGTACCTCAAAGTAAAAATTAAAAAATATTTTTACTTTGATTATAATTGGTTGCAGCTATTAATTTTTCTACAAAAATAAATATATTTAATTATTTAGATTTTTAGAGGATATGCGAATAAGTCAGAGGCTTAAAAATTTTTGAAAAAGAATTTTTGGAATTAGAAATTTTGTGAGATAAACTATAATGTATAAAGGCCAGAGAAGGACACACTTTCGCATTAATGACCTATGGTAATTTACTCCACTATAAAGTTCTAAATGATATTACAAAAAACTCCTTTTTTAGTGTCATATAAATTTGTATTTGTATCAAAATATTTTGAAAATGCTCTCTGTTTATTTTTTGGATAACCAATACAGCCAAATTTTCCTTTTGTTTTCAATATTTTAAAATTAAAATAATGGATGGCGCTAAATCGAAAAAAATTCAATATATTAAAAACACTTTATTTAAACGAATATTTAAAAGGTAAGCTTAAATAAGAAAAAATTAATGAGCAAAAACAGCAAATCTTAAGGAAAATTTGGGCACGTAAATGAAGAATAAATCATAAACAAGGAAAATTTGAGTACGATTTACAAATAAACTTTAATATTTTACGTTTTCTAGTAGATCGAACTTTATAGGAAGACACTTATAATAAAATCCTCTTTGACCAGATTATGGAACAGCTACATCATAATTGAATCCATAAAAAATGAAAATTGTCTTTATTTTGAAGTTCATTTGAGAAATAGAAGCTCTCACCTTCATTGCTTGTTCACTCAAAGACGTAACTAGTTTTTTAAGGAAGATTTTTCTTCCATTATTCATTTTAGAAGGATATTCTTCAGCAGGAATTATATTTACAAATGATGTATGAGTTCACAAAAGCCATATCAAGGTATTTGAGAACGCTGCAAGAGTCTATCTCCTGCGTCGTTTATAAGGCCAGAACTGTTTCAAAATTCTATTGCCAGCGTCTACACTACTTTTATATTAGTTATACAATAACAAAGAATCAGGTTTGCAATTGTAATTTGAAAGTATAATTTGCTTTTTGTGCTGTGATGACAGCATATACACGACCTTGAAATTACGCTTGACATGTTTCCTGACTATAGTCGCTGAGATTGAATCTTCTTTGCAATATATAGTGCAGGATTCGAATTCATTCAACTTCAAAGTTTTCAGGTGTGAAGGATTTAGAATCTTCGGAACAAATTTCTTAAAGACATTACAGTCCCACATATTTTTATTGTGAATCTCTAGCTCAGGGGTTCCCAATTCCTCAAAATAAAAACATTGTCATCTCTTAATTCTAAGAGTTTTTAAGGATATACAGTCATATATTACCTGAGGGATAGTGGATAATTTCTTATCTATTTTTAACAAAGATAAAAAGTACGAAGAAGCGAAACCCACAAAAATGAAAAATCAATTATAATTTTCATAAGTTTTAAAGGAAGACATAAAGCCCAAGGCTCTAATTAAAATTAATTTACCATTTCACATAAAAAAATATATAACTTTAGCTTGTTTTTAATGTATGTGACAAAATATTATCCCAGCAGTGGTTGTTTTAATAAATGCCAAGTTTTAAAATTCATAATGCTGTGAATATAATTAAATGTATTGATGTTAATTTTGTCCTACAACTTTAAAGTACCTCCCTTACAGATATATTCATCACAATTGTCGTACCTTACTTTTACAGCCAGATAATCATATATAGTTTTAATAAAATATATGCAACTAAATTAGTGGGGTCGCATCATATTTTGAGAAATATAATTGGGGTCGCCTAAAATTGAAAACTCTTTTCTAAGAATGAGAATAATTGATCCAATTAGTTTTTACTTAATTTGTGAATTGTTTAGTTAATTTCGAAGTGTCTAAATAAAATAATATAATTTAAAAATACAAATCTTTAGTAACAAGTATGTGTCTAGTTTTGTTTTGCACTATTGTTTGTTAAGAGATTGTACATCGATAGCTTGGCAAAGCTTCGGAGGCATTTCCTATACATCAGAACCAAAAGCCACTATATATACGTTTTTGTAAAAAATTTTAAGCGCTTATAACATTTTTTCGACAAAATGTAAACTCACGAAACTTTGCATATCTGTTAATATAGAGTATATCTATATTATAGACCAAGAAAACCTTATTTCAAAGTTTCATAAAAATTGAACTAAATTTTAAAATGTTATTAAACATCAAAATTTTCGAAAAAAAGTTATGCAAAAATTTTATAGATCTTTCCAACCTGCCAGTTCATATTTTGCTAGATGTAAGATTTGATATGCCTCATTCGGGGAGAGAATGTTACATAAGTTATTACCTATATTTTTGCAAGTTTTTCACGATATTAAATAATATATCTGTCAAATAATCAAAATAAAATTCCGTAATCAAAGAATCGAAAATATTCTCTAAAAAATCAAAAAATATCATACTTTCTGTTCATATTTTGCTAGATGTAAGATTTGATATACCTCATACGATGTTACAAAATTTATTACGTATATTTTAGTAATTTGCACGATATTAAAAAATAAATATATTTGTCAAATAATAATCAATATAAAATCCTGTAATCAAAGAATCGAAAAATATTCTTTAAAAAATCAAAAAATATTTATTCTTTTCAAATATATTGTTGGCTCCTCTTACTTTTAATTTCCTATATGTATGATTTGATAAAAAATGATTATAGAGATTAAGTTTATGTTTCTATTCTAAAAGTAACGGGAGCCAGCGATATATTTAAAAAGAATAAATATTTTTTGATTTTTTAAAGAATATTTTTTGATTCTTATATATATCAAAGTTAAGTGTTTTGAACTTTTATGTAGAATTTTTGGAATGGTGCTTTCAATATGTATGCAAAATATTTTTTGAAAATTTTTATTTTAAGTAGGTTTTGCATTTTACGATTTATACATTTAAATATATAATAAGGTCTGGCAAGTTGTCTCCCCAGAGGTCTGGCCAGACCTCTGATATAGAACGATATACCCACAACTTTTATCGGAGGTCAAATGAAAAAATTGCAAAACTAAATTTTTCGGTTTTTGCATAGATAAATTACTATAGTTATGTACATTGCATATCTCTAAATTTGTTCGAAAATATTTTTTAGTCTTTGAGTTATTAAGATAAAACAAAATGATATAATTCATCGTACCCCTTATATACCCTTAATACAAAAACTCCAATTCTTCAGTACTTTATTCGCAACTCATCATACATCTTTTCAGACGCATTGAATAAGCTTATAAAAACATGACATTTTTGATCAATACTGTTTTTTTGTTGAAAGATTAATATAATTTAAAGTAAAACGCTTTACTCAATGTAATCAATGTAAAAAGTAGAAGAAACCTTTATTTTCTTTTTTATTATTATAAAAGTATTCTCAAATACTAGATACATTTCATCCGACTGAGGAAAAAGAATTTAGTATGAACAAACACTTTTAAATATTCAGTAAAGTAGTTTATACACATACAATTCAATTAGTTTCCAGCAAGAATTGATACTTTTTGATGATGTTTTGTGCTAAAAATTTTTCCAATATAAAAAAGATATTTTTTTTTATTAAAAAATATAAGTATCCTATATATAGTTGTATTCATTAGTTTCAATTCATATGTCAAACTTTTAGACACTTTGATGGAAATTTGCTTTCCAAAAAACAAAAAAAAAATTTAAGAAGTGTGGAATTAAAAATAACTGAAAAATTTTGCACTGTAATTGAAAAATGATAAAAATTTAATGAAATACTATTTTCAAATTTAATTCATCTAAATAGCTAAAAAGTTTGAAAAAAAAAGATTTTTGGTTTTAAATTTTATATATTAATGAACTTTTTTTGAAGAATTGTAAAAAAGTTATAATTTAAAAAATATTTAATTTTATTTCACTTTGAACTATTATTATCAAGTATCAATACTTATTTTTTTGCACATTCTCAAAAATCATTTTTCTTTCAAAAAATTACTTTAATCTTTCAACAAAAAAGCAGTATTGTTCAAAAATGCCATGTTTTAAACAAGATAGAGAGGCAGCGCATATTAGTTTTAATTTTTTCAAATATATCAACTCTTCAAAACACACAAATGCTAACTAACATAAATTTTAGTTGTAAACAAAAGTCATAGCCATGTTATATCTCAACTATAACCATGTGATGATGTATAAAACACACTTCACTTCTTGCTTCTGTATCATATAGTGGCGATGATAATAATATAACAGGGGAAGTTTGTATTGAAGTTTGTTTGAGGAACGCACACATCTGGAGACGTGTTTGGTTTGGATGTCGTTGTAATTGAGACCTGAACAGCATGGGGACGGAGGACGATGAGTAAGATTAGTCCTTTTCATGCGATTAAGTAAGCTAATTTCTCCTTCCTTATTTTTCTCAAACATTCATATATTCTTGCGTAATATTAAGCAAATACCTATAATACTATAATATTATACCTATAATTAATACCTATAAGTGATCAAATTTGCGGTTTACTTCTAAAAATTATCTCTAAAAACATTCATTCAAATTTTACAATGAAATATATGTGTTATACTAAATTGGCCATGCTGGTTTCATTTCTGGACTCATTTTTTACGTTTAAGATGTGAAAATACCTATAAGTATTAATTAAATTTGTGGTTTACTTCTAAAAATTGTCTCCAAATACATTCATTCAAATTTTACAATGAAATATATGTTTTTATACCAAATCAACCATACTGTTTTTATTTCTGAACTCATTTTTCACATTTAGAGGTTTTAAAATATCTGTCAATGTCAATCAAATTTGAGATTTTCTTATAAAAGCTATCTCCAAAAAAATTCTCTTAATTTTACATGAAATATATGTTTTTATACCAAATCAATCATGCTGTTTTAATTTTTTACATTTAGGGTGTGAAAATACCAATAAGTGTTAATCAAATTTGCGGTTTACTTCTAAAAATTGTCTCCAAAAACATTCATTCAAATTTTAAATTAAATATATGTTTTTATACCAAATCAACTATGTTAGTTTCATTTATGGACTCATTTTTTGCAGTTTAAATTTGAAAATACCGATAAGTATGAATCAAATTTGCGTTTAGTTCTAAAATTTGTTTCCAAAAATATTGATTCAAATTTTACATGAAATATATGTTTTTATAGCAAATAGATCATGATGATTTCTATATCCCAAAATATTCTCTTTTATTTTACATGAAATATATGATTTTATACCAATTCGACCATGATAATTTTTATTTCTGAAATCATTTTTCGCATTTAGAGGTTTTTAATGTCTGAAAGTGTCAATCAAATGTTCGATTTACGTCTAATGTCTACAGAAATATTTTGAAATTTAAATAAAATATCTGTTTTTATGCCAAATGGAAGATGCTGGTTTCATTTATGGACTCAGGTTTGGCATTTATGGTTTTAAAATATCTGAAAGCTTCAATCAGATTTGCGGTTTACTTCTAGATACTGTCTTCAAAAAAATAAAATATCTGTTTTATACCAAATCAACTATGCTTATTTTATTTCTGTACTGGATTTTGGATAATACGGTTAAAAATTATCTCGAAATGGCAATTGAATTAATAATGTATGCCTGAAAATCAGTTCTGTAAATATTTTCAAAAAATCGCTGCATATTAGGTATATAGTAAAAATATACTTTTTTTTTTGTATATTTTGGCTTATAATACTTTCTACAATCATCTTGAGAATGAAATGTTTATTAAAAAAAACAAACTTATTATAAAATCTTTTGAAAATTTGTATGTGAGAAAGAACCAAGTTGAAAACTAATTTAAAAGAGAACATGTGATCAAAACAAATAATTAAAAAAATATGTTTCTTGACTAAATGGAAGATCTACCATGTTCAAATGAACTATGAAGTGGTTTAATTATATAATAGATGCTTCAAAAAGATTTTGACTGTGAAAAAGAAGTTCCTCTTTTACAAATAAAAAATATTTAAATCTATAGCTTATCATATAGGATTACAATTAACATTTAGCTAAGATGGGTAGGAATTCTGAAAATTTAGAATAGGTCAGATTTATCAAAAATGGAAGAGATGCCAATATGTGAGAATTTAGTCACTATCAAGATATTTATAATTTAAATTGAATTTGGCCATCTTTTTCCTTTTGAGTCAAAGAAATAATTTTTTAGATGAAGAACGTCGACAACTTTTTGTAATTGAACAATGAACATCACGAATGATTCATCAGAAAAAAACCTTTGAAATGAGATTGGTTGACAAATATTCAGGCCTGATAATAAAATACACGATACTGATTAAAAAGTCTAAGATCATCAAGAAGATTCTTTATTCAGAATGCTTTGAGAGAGGAAAAAAGTAATTTTATCATTATAAAAAAAATTTCAAACACACATTGAAGAATATAAATTTCTAATGAAAAAAGAGCTACCAAGAAAGGATCATCATGGTATGAATAGCAAAATTACATACTGTAAATTATAATATGACGTAGAGACTACAAGTCGATAACGAATTTGTAGCCAAAAAGATGGAGGTCCTATCGAGTTACATAAGTTACTGTAGAATGAAATATTTTGAGTGAATTAACGATTTTTTTGACAGGTTTTATTGATTTCATAAAAAATGACATCACCATTAAATTCTACATACTTGAAATCTATAAAAAACTTTTTATAAGAATAAAAATTTTAATTTTGACATGGGCTGTCATATTTAAATTATTTTGTCAGGTTTGACTAATTTTTTATAATAAAAAAAAAGGAATATAACCAGTAAACACAGCCTACTTGAAAATGGGTCTATGTGTGTAAAATGCCATACACGGTAAACTTCATCATCTCCCTATACTTTATATTAAACGTAATTCTCTAATTCAAAAAACCGTGCCTGATTCTTTCTTTTTGGCATAAATCAAATATTTGACAGTTTTGATTGATTTTCACAAAAAATGAATATCACCGCTGAATTCAGCATATTTGAAAATGGGTATACATGTGTAAAAAACTTTATATAATTATTTAGATAAAAAGTTCCTTTTTGAGATCAGCTGTCACATTTAGATCAATTTTTTGACAGGTTTGATTGATTTTCATAAAAAATGAATATCACCACTGAATTCAGCATATTTGAAAATGGGTATACATGTGTAAAAAACTTTATATAATTATTTAGATAAAAAGTTCTTTTGAGATGAGCTGTAACATTTAGATCAATTTTTTGACAGGTTAGATTGATTTTCATAAAAAATGAATGTCACCACTGAATTCAGCATATTTGAAAATGGGTATACATGTGTAAAAAACTTTATATAATTATTTAGATAAAAAGTTCTTTTGAGATGAGCTGTAACATTTAGATCAATTTTTTGACAGGTTTGATTGATTTTCATAAAAAATGAATATCACCACTGATTTCAGCATATTTGAAAATGGGTATACATGTGTAAAAAACTTTATATAATTATTTAAATAAAAAGTTCCTTTTTGAGATGAGCTCTCAAATATAAATCAATTTTTTGACAGGTTTGATTGATTTTGATAAAAAATGGACATCACCACTGAATTCAGCATAGTTGAAATATATATGTAACATTAAAAATATTTGTAAAAACTTTAATATCTGAGAAAAATAGGGGGGGGGGGGCACTTTACGCCCCCCCCCCCCCAGCACTTGAGCGGACAAATTTTGCCCAGCACTAAACACACCCACTGATTTTATGATAAACAAGTGGAGATAATAAATTTTTTTTCTATATTATGTCAAAATTGTAACTTTTTCCAATTCTATTTCCGACAACTTATTGACATTCATTGTTGCAAATTTGTTCAATCTTTACATTTTAAATAAAAATACAGTGTACTACACGCTGTCAAAATGTATCAAATGCTTGATTGTCAAATATAATATTGAGAATAATGATTTTTTTTGTTTACTTATTTTTCAATCAATAGATTTATATATGTTGTTCTGACTCTTCAATTATTATTAGATTTATAACTTTTGTTCTCACTTTTGAATTCAAGTAGTATTTTAGTCTGAAAACATACACACACACACACACACACTCACACTATGTGTCTGAAAATATAAAGATAAAGGAGGTTACCCAAATTTTACCGAATTTCACTAGAATTGGTTTCCTGCTGTTTTGATGAAATTTAAATAAGTTATTTTTTTTAATAGCTTTAGTTTGATTTATGCTTTTTTTTTTTACAAAATTAATTTATTTCCATGAATTTATTCCATCTAATTAAATTAGATGCGGGCTGGGTGCAAAAAAAATAAGAAACGGATGGAGATAATGCGGTGCGCGTGGATAACTTTTTACAACATCTTTATGTCCTGCGACATAAAATTGATAAGCTCAGCAATTTGTAATTTCCTTGCTATTGCTATCAATTCTTCATTAAGATAATATATTTTTCCCTCTGTTTTGAAAACCATTAAGTGATTCCATTGTGGAAGAAGGATGATCATAAAAATATCAAAAACTACAGGCCCATCATTCCTACACTTTCTAAAATCTTTGAAAAAGTTACATAATTACAGCTTAACCTTCACATTTCTGAGCAAAATCTAATTAATAAATATCAATTTAGTTTCAGAAAAGACTATTCATTAGAACTTTTACATTCCTTTTTAATTGATGAATTAATTTATCTTTCATGGAAACAAAAGAAGATACCGTACTTCTCTTATAAGCATTTGACCAAGTTGACCACTCCATATTGATTGATAAACTTTCTGAATCCGGACTAAGTAAAAACGCAATTTTCTCATAACTTCTTATCCAATTTTTTGGCAATTAAATCTGGTGTAACACAGGGATCTGTTCTGTCCCTTATTTTATAAAGGTTTCTATATCAATGATATTTTTTATACATCTAATATCTCTAAATGTTTATTATATGCCGGTGATTTCAGTTATTATATTAGATTCTGATATCAATATATTTTTAACAAATTTAAATTAAGTTTATATTGGTGTAGTAATAAAATGGTTTTATAATAAACAAAGATAAATTAAAATCCATGATTCTTTCACTTAAATATTTTGTAGATAATGAATCTTTATTTGAAGCTGGTTTCAACGTAGTAAACAATTTCATTTTTTTTTGGTTTAACCATAGACAATAATCTGCCTTTTTCACTTGTTTTTATACATAAATCTAAATAATGGCCGTACAATCTTAATCACAATGTGCTTAAGTTCCAATCACTAGATAAAACACGACACGAGAAAGGCGCATAATCCTCTTCCCATCTCCTACCATCTCTCAAATTCTAAGATTTCTGTTCACTATAAAGTAAATTTATTTTACAAAAACCATGGCTTCCTTTTGGAAGAATTGAGTTTGCCTATGAACACACTCTAACGTCTGAATTTTTTATATCATCCTACAACTTACTCCTCACTTATGGCAAAAAGTGTTACACTTGCAGTCAGCTGCTTTAGAAACTGTGGAATCCAATCAATTCAATCTTTTTTGTTATATATTATTATTTACATATAAGTGTTGTATCCCAATCGCGGCTTTTTGGCTTTCGGATCTTCACTCTATTATCCTCGGTATCTTTTAAATCATTAGCAATTTTTTTATTTGACACTTTAAACATACAATTTGATTTTTAAATCTTTGTTTATTCTTTATGCGTCTCTGTTAACTTTAAAGGAAATGTGATGTGTCTTTTCCTTGTGTATAATTTTAATTTCGCTTCAATAAATTCCTACTAGTAATAGTGCATCCTTATTTCATATAGAAAAGCTTTAATAGCGCTCAAATAATTTATTTTCTACTTTTATTTGACTTATTTGGATATGGCTTTAAAATTATGAAAAATAAAGCGCGTTTAATGAAGAAAAATTAAAGTTAAGTATTTTTTGTAGAAACCAATCCAAAAGCAAGTTGTGTGATATGCAGTGAAACTGTATAGCTCTTTTAAAAGAATACAATATCCGTCGTCATTTCGAAACAAAACACCTTTCAATATTTTCGAAACTTGCTGAAAGGATAAGTTCTGGAAAATGTGAAATTTGAAAAAAAATTCGTTAAAAACAAATCTGTTAATCTTTCAGTTATAAATTTCCTTCCAAAATAGGAAAAAAAGGAAAATCATTTACAGCTGATGGTGACTTTATCAAAGATTGGATGATTAAAGCAACTTCTCTCGTGAAAAAGTTTCTATTTTTCATAAATAATAGTCTTTCTGCATCCTTTGTTGTAAAAAGAACACAAGAAATCGGACAAAACACCCTAGAGTTTATACATGAAAAACAAAAAATCAGTCAGTCTTTCAGATAATAATGAAAGACGGACTGATGAACATTTAAAAGCATTACTTTTGATTGGAAGCAGCGATGTAAAGCCTAACTTTAAAGATATTTTAAAAAATAAATCACAATCTTTTTTTACTATACCCTGAAAAAATAATTTCTTATGTTTACAAATTTAACTTGTGATATTATCACTGTCCAAAAACCCCTAGTTGATTTTATAAATATTACCAAAAGATTAGTTAAGTTTACAAAGTTTAATTTGTAATTCCCCAGTTTGATTTGTAATATTAATTCTACCAAAATTACCAATACATTAAGAACAAAAATAAGAAAAAGAGTATAAAACAAGGTGATAATCATATAGGCGGACATCCACGGTAGTTACTCCAATATTCTGATAAACATTTATGACTTGATATAGCTTTCGTTGAAGAGTAACACTCATAAAAATAATTAGTAACGGTTATTAGAAATATCTAGTAGTCCTTACTATCCTTAGAATTACTTTAGTTATAATAATAGTAATCTTTACTATTTTCGCTCTAGTAATAAAATAGTAAATTAGATTTCTCCAACCAACCAATCCGAATCTTGGAAATTAAATAATTATTATTAACCAAATTGTTAATTAACTATAAATTAAATATTTTTATTGATGTTTGAAACTACTTAAAAATATCAGAGAATATTTTTAAAATCTATTAAAATAAAGTGGTCTTAACTATACAATATCATCTTTAAAAAACATATTTATGTGAAAAAAATCAAAATTTATTAGAAAATAATTATAAAAGTTTTGATTAATTAAAAAACAAATATTTAAAATGTTTTTATCAAAAGCTTTCGTGTCTTCTAACTTTATAATAATTTTTTGTAGAAAAGTAAATGTTTTTTAGGATATTTTAAATTAAAACAATATACAGACAGAACAAGAGCATTAAAAAATAAATCGGTAAAATTATCTCAACTAAAAATGAGAATATTATCAATCAGCAACCAAAAAAATTCTTCATTTGAGAAAAAACTTTCTGTTATTTTCATTATAGGAATAAAGATTCAAGAGGAGCTGTCTTTAAGAAATCAATTACATGAGTAAATTTTCTTGAACCATGAGACTATAAGACACAATACAGCCAAATATCTTTTATATTCTAAAAGTTTATTATATTATTAAATAAATTGAAAATTTAATTAATTTATTATTTAATTGTTCAATGTCTTTTCATTAACAATCATATCTTTTAATTCTTAAACAAGGCTTTGTTTTCTTATAACAATAAGATATAATTGTTCCTTAATACTCATCCATTTAGGCATAAAAATGTCTTTTTATTTCTTCATCATCGATGATTGAACCAAATCGGTTAAACTCTAAGGCAATCTAAGATTATGTTTATCGATATTTTAGCAAAGCTTTAGATGCATTTTATATGCCGAAGAAGTGAGAGCCTACTATATACTGTCAAGATTCTATATAATCTCTATATAATCAGATACTATATAATCTGGTGCTTATAATGATCATGGGCTTATATTGAAAAACTATGATTTATTAAAATGATTTTTGTTCTAACTAATTAAATACAAATAATTAAAAAAAATTAAAATAAAAAAGGAATTTTATTGAAAAACAGAATTTTTAAGGAAAGTAATCACAAATTGAAGGTTGCCTCATTTTTTTGCTTCCAATGACATAAATTTGAAGAGACTTGCATGCTTTTTTCAAATCAATCGTTGTCACTCTACATTTTTCAAACACTTTTTTCACTTTATATTTGTAAGGCTTCTAGGTACTTTGAATTCTTCTTCATCTTCTTTTTCACATTCTTCATCAGAAGCTACAATATTCGAAATTTTTTCTGTTGCTCCAAAGCATTCCAGTTCATGATTACAATCATGAAGTCAGTAGTTAAATGAAAATATTCTTCTGTAGAATTATTTGTTGTATCTTTTTGCTGTTCGTTTAATGTTATATTTTTATTATTTAAACTAAGGCATTTATTGAAACAATTCTTGATAGTTTCAATTAATAAGTAAAGTGCATTAAGTATTGCAACAGACTTTGCAGACTTTTCCATATTTAAATTTTGACCGCTATCTAAACGATCTATCATTTCTTTCATCAAATTTTTTCTATGGTTAGCTTTACAACTTCGTATTATACTCGCATCCATTGGTTATAAGGGATCATTTACTATTGACGTAAACCTTTTTTTTCTTAATTTAAACCCGCACCCCTAATTGTCAACTTTTTACTATGTAATTAGTTTACAAATTCTTCATTTGTCAACTTATCAACCTTCCCCCAGTCATTGATTGACATCAATTGTGAATGATCCCTAATATAGAAGTTGTGGTGAGAGGTAAAAAAATTCAATATTTGAAGTTTTAACAATTTTTGGATCCGCAAAACACTGGTCAAGAATCAAAGCAATTTTTCTCTTTTCTTTCTGCATTAAAAGCTTTAGTAATAAATATATTTAGTCATCCAGGACTTTGAAACTTTTCAATTACTAACAAAGGTAACTTTTTGGAACCAGGCATATCTGCTCCAAGTAACAGAGACAATCTATTTAATGTTTATTTGCTTCCAATAACAACTTCATTTTTCTTAGAAAGCGTACCACTAGGTGTGGCTCTATAATAAATACCTGTTTCATCTGCATTAAATATACAACTTTCAGAATACTTTTTTATAATATCAGTTATTAAAAAATTCTACCATTATTCTGCATTTTTATATCTGCACTTGCTCTTACTCCGTGTTCACTTTTGTGACCTATATTATATCTTTTCTGAAATCTCTGCAATCATCCACTTGAAAAATTAACAGGAGTTGCTTCTGAAATTTGAATTAGTTTACTATGAAGCGATTTTGTTTTCTCGATCAAAAGGGGACTTGAAAGTTGTACTTTTTTCAACAATTTAACTGAAAGCTGATTTCTTTTTATAAATAAATAAATAAATAAATAGTAATTTCAAAAATGTTTTCATACCTTTTTTGAATGAATCTTGTTATTGTCCACAATAAAATCATTTCATTTTTTTCTGTAAATTTCCTCCCGTTTTTTAATACCATTTTCAATATAGTACGCCAATATTTTTCAATATTTTGGGTTGCAACAAGTAAGATATTTTTATTTAAGATGTTTTGTTCCAAATGTTGGAATTCTTGTAAAATCTAAAAGGAAGAAAATATAACTATTTTAGTTCAATTAAAAAAATAAAACTTTAATTAAAAAGTGTGTGCTTCATTAGTTAGAGATAAAAATATAATTCTCTAGTATATACTGAAAGAATCTTTTCTTTTCGCTATTTGCCAACGTTATATCCATTTTTATCTTGACAACTTTCATATTCCGTTCTGTCTTTTTAAATTCCTTTGTTAAACCATGCTATATTTCGCTTTGTTCCATTCGGAGATTTTAAAACGACGTGGTCTTGAAGAAAAGAACTTGAAAAGGATATAATTAAATGGAAACAACTAAACTAATGGAAACCTCACTATATCTAACGATACTTGGTTTCAGCTGTATGTAGACATATTACATCATATTATATAGTTACATTTGAACTATATTAAACAAAACTCATAATCTGTAAAGAACATATGTAGAGATGTAGTAATTATTTTAGTTAGATCATTTGTAAATAGTTTATTTACAAGTAACTGAAGATTAGAAACAAAGCAAAATTAAGTCGTTTTTTTCTCGGTAAATCGTATTCGTTTCGATAGGAAAATCCCAAAAATATTTCTTTCATTCTGCGCTTTATTGATATTTCCCGCTATTTGTTAGAATTTGTGATTTTCAAACGAAGAAGGAAAATTTGAAAAGTGAATTTTAAAGTATAATTTACTTTGATTAAAGTATGCGTTAAGTTTTTAATTAATGCCGAATTTTTCTTTACATGACAATATTTTAACAGTCACGATTCTCAGAAGTATGAGAGAGTAAAGGCAGGGGTGTCGAACCTGCGGCCTTCTGGGCCATCAAGTGCGGCTTTTGATATAAATATTATTTTTTATAAAAACCTTGAATAGTTTTTAAGTCTGAAATTATTATACACCTGAAACTTATAATATATACCACACACATAGACGAAAGGAATATTAATTGTGTTCAGTGATGTCATTCCCTGAATGGAAGCATTTTTCTCTGAACCCAATGAATTTTAACTTAACCGGTATTCTCCAAATGTCCTCATATGAGGACACAAAATAGATGGTCTTAAATTTATGATAATTTTTTGAAACAGTATCAACGAATTTGAAAGAAGAAAATAGGATCTTTAATGAAGAATGGGACTGCAATATTTTTTAGTGAATAGTGGGCGGCAAAATGTCTTGCTTGCTGTGTGATACCACAATTGTAACGGTTAAGAAATTCAATGCACAGCAACATTACGCTCTTCATAAAGACAATAAATATGCCAAATTAGAGGGTGAGTCTGGAAAGCTAACAAAGGCACTGAAGAAACTTAAAGATGGAAAGCAAAAGCAAAGACAATAGAGTCATTCTGTGTTACATCAAGGGAATGTTGCAACAGAAGCCAGCTATAAAGTTGCATATTTGCTTGGAAAAAAAGGGTAAACCATTCACCGATGCAGAACTCATGAAGGAATGTATTTTAAAAGTAGTACTTTCAGAAGAACACATTCCCCAGTTTAGGAAAGTAATGAGTAAAAATGAAGATATCTATGAATCTTCTAAAGAAAACGGATCAATCTCTGTTTGACAACAGGGAAGATCCTATTGAAATTTGGAAAAAGGCGGTAGAATATCCTCGTCTTTATGAACATGCACGCCGACTGATTACCTTCTTTTCTACAACATAGTGTTGTAAATCCACATTCTCGTACTTGACGAAAATAAAGAATTCGCTGAGAACACAGTTGATAGGTGAGCATTTGGAGGACCAATTAAAACTAGGAACCACTATGTTGGAACCTGATATCAAAATGCTTTCTCAAAAGAAGCAAACTCAAAGAAGTCATTGTATAAAAAGGACCTACTTACTTAAATGAAATATTTGTAAACTTCATATTCTCGATGTTTATACGTCTGTCTTTTTTTATAAGAATATTATTAATTAATACTTGTATAAAATAAAATCTTAATTTTAATAATCTAATAAAAGAACTTGTATAAGTTCTTTTATTAGATTATTATTATTAAATGTTGTACGAGGGGATAAAATAACTGAAAAAAATAGTAATTTGTTCAGTGCGGCCTTTATGAGGGGCGATGAATTGTAAAGTGGCCTTCATGCACAAAAAGGTTCCCCACCTCTGGTATATGGTAATGTGTAATGTTTACCCAAATGTATGTTATAACAAACGTTTTATCACGACTTTGACACTTTTCTTTGACATTTTTCTGATCATCTTCAAAGCAGGAAATTTATGGTGTATAATGTGATGTAATAAACATTCAAGATTCAAATAAAATCATTTTGGCTTTAAACATCGCTATCATTTACACTCATTATCACACTTTTATCTACTTACAAACGACCATAAGTTGGCTATGGTGAATTTCAGTTTGCATTCAAAGCTATGATGCTTATTGCCGTGAAGAGAAAATCTCTCAAGAAGGTAACAGCCAATTTGATTCTATTTTAAATCAATGAGAATAGATGGCAATGATAAATAAAGCCTTGATTTTTTAACATTTGTTCGATATATGCATTTCTTACTTCACTCTTACGCCTATTTCACTCAACATATGCGCTTCATTCATACACGGATTTAGAAGTAAGTTTTTCCACTTTTAATAAAAAAGGGGTCTTCAGCAATGTTCGCTACAATTTCTTGGCTACGGGATGTGAAAAAATTGAATGTGAGATAGTAAAATTATCTTGAATAATTGGGCTGTGCTTCCCAAAATATGACAATAGTAATACATTTTTTATATACGCTTTCGAAAAAATAATATATATATAATGGTGAAATTTTATTGGAAAATGAGAGATAAAAATTTTTTTTTTATACATTATTATAAAAATGTATATATATTATGTTTAGATATAACATTAAATTATTTCCAGATGGTCAACTTCCAATTGACCAAGCTATATTTATGCCCAAGGATTAGAGCTCTGTTTTTTTGTGATGGACCAATTTTAAATTTTAACTAGATGTACTGACCCAAAATTATATCGCTATTAAATTAATGAAACGTTTAAAATGAAGAATTTATAAACAATTTTGATACAAAACTTTAATTTAAAAAAATTAATCAAATTCAATTCGATTTCTCTCTTTCCTTTTCCTTTACAATTTTTTCATATCTGTTTGTTGTACGTCACCGTTTTGAATTCCGAGAATATTTATAAGATGCTTAACACTTAATTCAGTTCTTTCGAGATTTTCATGCAGAGCAAATTATGTTTCAAACACAGAACTATTTAACAAGTCAAATACTTCTATCATATTAATTTTTAGTTCTACGTAAAAAACTGATATTAAAAAAAATAAAGCTTTTTCTGACGAAAATGTATTTTTAATAAGTTAAAACTAATGGGTAAAGGTACCGTGGGGTGTTTTCATCGAGAAGGCATAATTGCGCAGCTTGTATCGAACTATGAGAAAGTTGGCTTGATGCGGGATCGAACCAAAGACCTTGACTTATCGAAACCCAGTACCTAACCAACCTTACGAGAGGCCTGTCCACGTTTTTATATAAACAAAAGAGCAACCTTGAAAATAAGGTCAAAGCATAATTAATGAATATTATTTAATAAAAATTAATTTAAAAAAGTTTTCAAATATTTTTAATTTATTATATTAAAATAAAATATTCTGTTTAAAGCTTTAAAAAAAAGAAGAAGAAATTTATTTATAAATCCCGTAGACACATAAAGCACAGCAAAGAAAGATCTAAAAAAATTTAAACAAACGGTGAAAATATATAAACAAAGTAAAAGTGAAAAATAAAGCAATCCGATTTGTAGGATTTGACCAATCCCTTTAGAGACCGCTTGGTATACACTTAGATTGAGCGTAGGTATGGTAACAGTGAAACATTGTATGAGATATATACATGAACATTGGGAGAAAAAATATAACTCAATTGAAATTTAGTGGACTGTTTTTCTGGCAAGAATAACAGTTTTTTATGTTGCAAAATATATTTTTATAGCAAGAAAGAAAATGGAATTTATATTTTTTTTTAATTTTGATAAATATAAGGTAAAAAAATTGAGTAGGAAAACACCTTGTTCCAAAAAAACAACATTTATAAGTATTCGTTTGTTTATATTTGTATAATTTAAAAATAGATAAATTCATTAAATGTGTGTTCCTTAGAGGATAGGCATGTAAATTTGTGTATCAAGTTTAAGAGTTTCGTAAAATGCATGAGGTAACATACTATTAAAGAAATAAGCCAATAGATTTATACTAGATTCTAGGTAATTTTAGTAACTGATTGTCATAAAAGGTCTGATTAGTTTGACAAGCCTTATGTTTACTAAGAATGACACGTAATGTTTTTTTTGTAAACATACCAGACTAGAAGTGTCTGAATGCCCCCAATTGATGACATTATATGTTATATTTGGTAGCAAAGAATAACAGAAAAATGAATAATAAAATTTTAAGTCAGACTTACAAAATCCAACGAAAGAATCAATACTGACAAAATTAGAAAAAATTATCTTTTCAATTAACTAATAAAAACACGTTTAACATATAAAATGAATAGACCAGAAATTGAAATGCTTCCATCAAAAATATGACAGTTTATTTACATATTAACAAGATATGGTATTAAAATAAAAGCTACTTCATCAAAATAAAATCAACTTATTCTTTATTATATCTATTAAAAAAAATTTTTTCAACTATAAAACTCTGAGGTTTAACTTGTTAATCTAATGAAAAAAGTAAAAAGTTTAAATAAGTTCGCATATTGCATATAAAATGTTCAGGAATTCACGTAATTTTATCACTTTTATACTTATGGTGTTATTTCCAGGATAAAACGTGCAGCTATCCACTCCTACTAAAGCTTTTTTTGATGGCAGAAAGTACGGATATGCTAGAAGCGCTATCTTTTGACTCCTTACTCCATTTGTCCCAAAAACCTCACCGAAGTCAAGATTTTGGCAAACTGATCATGCCGCTATCTGCCATTTTTGCTGGTTGGTGTGTCTTCGTCATACCTATAAACCTACCAAATCAGAAATTCGTGTGCAATAACAACACCCGTAAATTTAACTTTTATAAATATATCCAAGAAAATATATTGTGGTCATATTTTATTAAAGAAAAATATCAGATAAAATTAACATTACCTGTTGAAATTGACACAACTAGAAGCATTCTTTTCTCAAGGCGAATATGCGAGAGTGCCTGAATTTGAGTATGCTAAGGAATATTCATATCCAATGTTTTAGACATAAGCTCTCTTTCCCATTCAACAACATGATCTATAGCGGCGAAATAGCCATGTAACGTTTCCGTGATACTCGTTGAGCTGCTTCCCGGTGAAAAAGTTTAAAAAAGTCATAGATTTATACTTTTTAAACTTTTTTGCATACTTCTTTACTTTTAATACATTTTAACCTGCTTAGGCATTTGAGGACCAGGATTTTGAAGTCGAATCGTCTACTCTCATTTAGAATGGAATTTCATATATTTAAAGCAGATGATTTTCATTTCTTGGGGCGCTGGTGTCCCTTTGTTCCTCAAATGGTTAAGTTTTACATCAAATCAAATCAATTTTATTGGGATCAAACAAAAGTTTGTAGTGAGAGAATCACTTAAGTAAATACAACGAAAGGAAAATGAGAAAAGAGTAAGTATATTTATATGTTAAAAAATAATAGTAATATATGATAAAGAGAATAGAACTGATGCTTAGGAACAGTGATTTAGTGTGTGGGTACATTTAGTAGATGGATAAAAAGGTCGTGTTTAAATTTGGAGTAGGATGAGATATTTCTTAAAGATCTGGGTAAGGAGTTGAAAAGAAGAGATGAGCAGAAGTAAAATGTCTTTTTTCGTTTTTTAATCTGGCGCTGACTGGTGGGATAAAATTTTTTTTATCTTGAGTAGGCTTTTTATTTTTTTGTTGTGGGAATGAGATGAGTGCTGTATAGATAAGATAAAGTGATATGAGCAGTAGATGTTCATCAAAAGCGATCAGAGAAAAATTGATAAAAAAAAAGAGCATTCAAATATAAAATTATAAACAAAATTAATTAGATAAATATAAAAAAAATAAAAGATTTAAATCTACAAAGTTAACAAAACAGATTTAAAATAATTAATATATATGATATAAAACTTTACCAAATAGTAAAAGGCACCAATGTTCCGAAAGGAACGCAGGCGAACTCTTATTTTGAATGGAATTAAATATGGATTAATGAAGTCGTCTGTGTTCCTTTTGGTACATTGTTTCATTGATATAAAATGAGTTAAATATGATGGACAGATGTAATTTAAAATCTCGAGACCTTATTGAAACCCCAACACGCCACTGCCTCTAACTTTACTGAAAATGCTAAAGGGTCAATGAAAATAAAAACTTAAATTCCCTTAAATCAGTTAAATCATCATAAATCATATCTAAGGTACTGTGGAAATTATATTGAAACAGGTGTAGTAACATTAAACATTAAGATAAGCACTGCACAAATAGTCAGAAGTGACCGCTTGTATGGCAGATATTTATAAGTTACAAAATCACAGATACAATATAAATAAGATAATAAAATTAGTAAGGTGAGCATCTTTGTTTTTCAAAATTATACGAGTTTAATTTAACGAAAATCGCAGGTAGCCAGTGACTAACATATTTCAAAAGAAAAAATAAAGCAGACTACGTTAGATAATTTCCAGAAAGTAAAATATAATCTTATTACTTTTTTTATAATAAAACTTAAAATATTTTTTGTTTTGACTTACAACTTTAACTAGACGCCTGAACCTACTAAAAACTTGCAAACTCCTTCTCAAAAACTCTCCAACCTCATTATATGACCTCTTATCACATCCATTACTTCTGAACTCTCTTGTAAATTTAATACAACTAGAACCCATGTTGCATAACTCACATTCAATCAGACTCTTTCAAAATGTTAACAACCCCTTTCATCAATACTTAATCCTGTTACTCCTGCTACTCTACCAAAACCATCCAAAACAAATGCAAGCATAACAGCACAACCTAGAAAGTGCTTTGAAATTCTCTTACCTACCTACCTACCTCTGAAGACTTATGCCAATATGATAGTTGTTAGTCGGCAGAATACCTAGTGATGGGAGCGTAGATTCCGATCGTGACTATTCTTATCTGACCAGAAGCTGTGAAAGGGCGATACAGACAACTAAAAAAAAAGTTCTAAAATATGAATTTATAACCATAATTTCTAAACTTTTCATCGCTGAAATCATCCTTCCTCATGTTAGTCGTAAGAGTAGAATCAGACATGTGATACATTTAGTTAATAATTATCATAAATATTTTACTTTAAAAAGTGATTCTTATTCTAAAATTCAAGCCCGGCTAGCTCAGTCGGTAGAGCATGAGACTCTTAATCTCAGGGTCGTGGGTTCGAGCCCCACGTTGGGCGTTTAATTTTTAATTTTAAACGATCATTGTTGAACATTTTAGATAAAATAAATCTTAACTTAGTTAAAATTTAACTTGAAATAATTTTACTACATATTTATTTTGTTTCAGATGTGAGCAGAAAAGAAGAAAGTATGTTAAATTTTACAAGTATGTGCAAGTATAAAAGTGCAAACTATTCGAAATCTGGGGTTTTATTGCCTAAAGAAAGTCTTTCTAACAATAATTATTCCTCATATTCAAAATGCTCTTCTTTTACCTTTGACTACTCTGTGCATGGTAAAACCTTAACTTCACAGGTATTTTCAATTAATTTTTGTTATTTAAATTTGATAATGAGTGGAGAGTTTTAAAGAAGATTCAAAAGTAGTATTCGGTGCGGGCTTCTTGACTATGATATTTTTAAGCTGAATATTCAGGTTATCGAAGGGGAAAACTCAAAAAATACCACCAGAACCAAAAATAGAACATTTATTGATGTGAACTGCGATTATTATATTTTAGAACAGGAAACTTTTAATGCGGCGTCATTGAGGGTAAAATTAAAATTGGTCAATGATATAGTTTTTCAAATTTATAAATTGCATGTATTTAACACTAAATTTCTTTATAAAATATTTTGTTAGAAAAACACCAGTGTGCCAAAAATTTCAAAATCGTCTACTCTAAATAATAAAATTCCATTGAAAAAAAAGGCAGGCGATTAGTATAAATCTGATAATACATAACTGATTAAATCAACTTTTTATCAGAACACGAATTTTATTGAACTGATTTTATCAACTGGTTTGCTTTTATTCAGGTATCCATATAAGTTCTTTATGCTGTCTTGTAAACGTTTTTGCACTAAAAAAAGTACGAAATTAAGTTTTTGGAATAATTTTTTACACGATAAAAATTTTCATCAAAACAGTTTTTATAAATTTAAAAAAGCTGTCAAAAATTATTTCATTAACATGTATATAACTGTTTGTGATCAAAATTGTTTTGTCTGTTCTACTTCTTGTATGCAATGAATAAAATTTTGTTATTTTTTCCTCTATTTTCTCTTCATACTTGTTTATTGAATAAATAATACATATTTTCCTGTTGATTAAAACTTGTTAACATCTTTTGAAAATATATAATCATAAAATGGATTTCAATATATATATTTACATATATATATGTGTATATAGGATAGGGAAAATATCTCAGGAACTTCTAGCCTTTTGATAACCCAAAATGACAGAGCTGCAATCAACATTTATGTATATCCCAAGTGAAATTTCAAGTTATTGCAATTGCTATTTTTATTTTCTCATTCATTTATCTTATTTTTTCTTGTGTTTACTTGAATAAATTTCTTCTTCTTCTTCAACTGGTTTAACAATCTAGAAATACCCGTTTTATCGAATTCATAAACAACAGTTGAAATTAATTTCTGCAATTATATGGTTATTGACATTAACAAATTGTAGCAAAGGAGTGCTCTTTCAAATTATTGATAAATGTAAACTAAAAATTTCTTTCTTAAACTTTTGAATTTCCATTTCCCAATATAAGTCTTGAAAACTTTTTAAAAATCTCTGAAAATATAGCCTTATCAGACCGATCAATGGCCGGAGATGGGTTTCCTAGTAACCAGGCCCATTTGGAATGGTCTTTGCAACCTAACCCTATGTTAAGAGTCTGATTAACGTCAAAGCTTAAAAGGCTTAAAAAAATATTTTAATTTATCATCAGTAAATTTTTCACGTAGGGCCATTCGGCGCACAATGCTATGAAGGGTCTTAAAAGATTTCTGACTCGCCGAAATTTGGGTCATGATATATATTAAGAATCCTAGTTAAGACTTCCTTAATCTTTTTTCAACGCTAATCAGTTTGCGTGCTTTATAAATGTCATTCCAAAAAGTGTTTTTTTGCATCTTTCATTTAGATCATACATATTAAGCTTCATATTTGAAAGATCTTTTTTAGTTTGATCTCGTGTGCGACAGACATCTTCTAAGGGCTATGTCAAGCTCAATATACATGGTGGGACAAATGGTTGGATGCATTTCTTGTGGTTTCTTCTCAGATAGGTACGCATTTTTATTTATTAGATGTAAACAAACTAACAAGATGTTTGTTTTTTACCAAAAAATATGTAAACAAACGATTATTACGTTGAACTATATAATTAGGTAACACTTTTCAAAAGATATTTAATACCTGCATATTAAATACTCTAAATTTATGTCCTTTAAATATTCAAAATTACAGATAAACATGATATTTTAAAACTAAGACTGATTTGTCAGCAAACAGATAGTATAATTTAAGGAAGAAATTTAATGATTTGGCACTCAGTATTTGTAAAACAAATATTATTTATTGGTGTGTATGCTATGATCAGGATAGCTAAAAAACATTCATCATGTTCTGTATTGCACTGGTGGATCCAGGAGGGGGGGGGGGGAGGGACCTGGGTCTAGGCCCCCTATGAATGGTTCCTAGTCAAAACGGCCGAACAAAATGGTCAATAACAAAATCTGAAATATTTTAACTTAAAATCAGTTTTGACTTATTTTTTAACAAATAAGTTTGCAAGTATTCTTTTTCCTCTTTACAATATATATAACATGTTCATATAGCGCCACCTCCTGGGTATAAAAGAAATATATACATAAACTTCTTTTTAGTTTAGAATATTTGATTTGAAACTTATTCACATACCACTTAACTCAGTCTATACTTTTTTCCATATCCCATCTTTCTGCCCATCTTGATCACATATGTTTTGTCTCAAAAATAACTGCTTTTATGCCGTCATTAGCATTTTGTATTTCAATAAAAACAAGCATTATAAAGGCAATAACTTGCCAAATAAAAAACGGACGGTGTAGAAGTTTAGTTTGCCATAAACATATTCAATCGGTTTTGGACGTTTTGTATCCATAACGTTTTTCATTTGTTTAAAATGTTCTGATATGAACTGTTTCATTTGCTCTGATCCATGATAAGAGTTTCTCGTTTTCTTTGACTTCTTTTTTGCAGTGTGTATCCTTCAGCGATTTCTATAAACCTTTGGATTTACACATATTTTTTATTCCACATTTGCTTATTTTCTCATTTGCTTTCATATCGTATTCCAAAATAACTGTTAAATACATAGATTATTATTTATTAATGTAATTTTGTTTTCCACAATATATATTCGCTATATATGTCTCAGTTTCCCTATTTTATTTTAACTTTTTCTTTTCATTTTCAAAATAAATCTTATCTTAAGACTTTTCGTATTCATTTAGTCAGCAAGATTTATACACATTTTAAGTTGTTTCTTACTAAGAACGGTTTTTACTCATTTAAGAAAGTGAATGATTTATATTTTTTTAAAAAACTTATTTCATTATAAATTCCATAAGTAAAGATAAAAATTTAGTCAATAAATTATACACAGTAGATTTTTTTGCTCAACAGAAAAATGAAAACAAAAAGAATTTTAGTAACGTAAAAAAGGGGCAAAATTAAAACAGGCATGTTTTGAAAAAAGTAGTGAGTTATTCCATTTCTGGTAACAAAATAATATATATCACTTTTCAATTCCATAAAATTATCCAACTTTTTAGTTAAACACTTTTTAAGTTTTTGCGCGTTCTGGTTTTAGGTCCTTTTGCTTTTTGGCCGTTCCCATTTTGGGCCGTTTTGGTTTTGGACCGTTTTGGTTTTTAGCCGTTTTGGCTTCGGCTTTTTTCGTTTTCGGCCGTTTTAGTTTCGGCCTTTTCGGCTGTTTTGGTTTCGGCCGTTTTGGTTTTCGGCCGTTTTGACTAGACACCCTATGAAGAATGGCTTCAAAAATTCCCCTTACTGATTTTGTTCTTTACTAAAGCATCAAGACTTCTATGGTTGTACTTTACTAGTATTTTTTAAAGTTGCCCCTCTATGGTCAATTTCTAGATCCGCCACTGCTGTATTGGTATCCTTTTTTCTAAATAATATCAAGAAAATACGCCAATTAACAACGGAAAAAACAATAATATTACAATATGGAAAAATGAGAAAAAAAAACAAAAATATTATGCATAAATTGATGATCTAGTTTTAAGGCAAGATTGACCTTTGTGATATTCCAAACAAAAGTTAATGGAAAACATTATGTCAAATGATATTATAAGCAAGTATAGAATTGAGATAATGAAATTAATAAGTCAATTAATGATTACATAGAAGCCCGTAACCAGAATTTTTTTTAGAAGGGGCTAAATCCAAAAAATATTACGATCAGAGTGTCTATCTCTATATCCTGTTCTCTTTATCTGGTCCTCAAAGGGATCAATAAATATTTGTACACATATTTTCTTTTAACTGATGGTAAATAGGGGCGTGAGTAAGGTTGGTTAGATACTGGGTTTCGATAACTCAAGATCTTGGGTTCGATCCCGCATCATGCCTACTTTCTCTTAGTTCGATACAAGCGGCGCAATTGTGCCTTCTCGGTGAAAACACCCCACGGTACCTTTACCTTTTTTCTTTTATATTTTCTAAAATTCATTATCACTTCTGCTTAAACGGATATATATATTTAAGATTTGGAAGAAAAAGATACATTATGATTTGTTTATTTCTTTACGTGTTATCTGGATCAGCTACCTTCTTTACGACATCGCAGTTTCCACTAGGTTTCGTACTTTACAATGTAGCGCGCTTTTTCACGGCCATCTTCGTGATGGGAGCATTCACTTCATCTTTTGTCTTGGGTGCGTATTTTAGTTCTTATCTGCTGAAATGCTTTTACTTTCTACGTATCATTCATGTAAATTGTAAACCTAATAAGCGAAATCTAAGAAGCTCATATTGCTAAATCGGTTCGATCTTTACTTATATCAATCCAAAAACTTATCAACATTACTCAACCTATTTCAGTATAATTTATTTTTTATTGATTTTTTAACTCATTTGATACCACCATCTCTTCTAACACTTTGAAGAGCGAAATTTTCAATAACAGATCTCTGTTTTAAGGTGATTTAAATTTTTTTAATTTTTTTTTATAAAAAATAAATTTTAAAGAGAGTGCATTAATGTATAACAGATCCTATATGATTGCCATTTTTTTTAAAGAAAGCCAAGAAATGCCATTTTTGTTTATGTTTCAAGTTTTTTACTCGTTAACGAAAAGAACAATTAGAAGATGAAGGAGATTATTTGTATTAAAGAATTAATAAACGTCAACAATTTTAATTTTTTATTAATATATTCATTTTTCTTATGTATATAACGACATATGCACCCTTAATAATAAAAACAGAAGATTTTCATTTATTGGAACACTGGTGTCACATTGGTCATCAAATCGTTGAAGACTCATACGATTTTTGATCTTAGTTTACTTTTATATCGAATTACTTGATTTGATCCGCATTTGCTGACTCAATTTGGTTAAGTCAAAAATATTTGAATGAATGCTAAAAATAGTAAGTAAACAAAATAAGTATTTATACGATACAAATAATAGAAATCAAATAACAAAGATAATGACTTTGTCACAGTGGCTTACATATCTTTAATGCCGTCCCTCAAAATTTCAAATAACACATCAAAACGCTCAAAACTTTATAATACACAGGGGTGGATCTAGAAATTGGAATTAGGGGGGGGGCGGATTTTACTAAACTAGAACTCAAATTTGAAACATATAAATTTAAGATTTATCAAAATTTTTAAGCTATTTTTATCTTATTTTGGGTAATAATTTAATAAAAAGCAAAAATTGACTTTTTATCATAAAACTTAGAGTATCATAATAATATATCAAAAATTATAAGTTTAATGTAACTAGATTAAGTAAGAACTAAGGATTAAGTTACCTCATCCGTCTAGGACACTTTTTAGCATACATATCAATAGTAGTGTCAATATCCAATCGAATAAAAATCTGTGAACAAAAAGAAGAATGCGAGCATTAAAACGATCCTCATTCATTGAATTACGAAGTGAATTGATGTGGTAAAACTTGATGTGTTTAAATAATAAATTTACAAAAAAAAATTGGATAATATAAAATTAATAAGTGTCACACTTAACTACGATTGAAACATAAAAAACTTTTTTGGGCTTCTCACTATAGAGAAAGATTGAATCTAAAAAACGAGTTGCAGAAATCGTCATAATATTTGAATTCTACGAAAAGAATTAGATCAAGAAAAATTTTCAAGCAATTAGCAATGCAATTTTAGGGGGGGGGGGGGGGGGCGTACGCCGGTTCCGCCCCCTTTAAACCCGCCAATGATACAGGTATATAGATGTGGACAATTGAAATAAATAAAATTTTAAAGCTTTATTTAATAAATCTAAAATATTTTGATTAAATTTTTATTGATGATGTATTAATACAAAATAATTCTGAGCACGTGGCGCACAACCCCTCTTTTGCTACGCCACTGCTTGGTCGGACAAACTCTTCTTTCTTTAAACCATTTGCCCCACTGTCATCTTTAAATAACGCAAACAATTTCTTGATTTTAAACTCCTTTTAAATCTTTTAAATTACGCTACCAGAAAAAAAGTAAATTTTTACACCATTTTTTTTAGTTAGTTATACTTTTAGATAAGATTAAAACCACCACTTTTTGCTATTTATTGAGATTCTGTAATTTGAAATATTTTGTTCTGCCTTATCTACTTTGCTCATGTATTGATTATACAGTGTAAATGAATTTGGATGTTCTATTTGGATAACATTCTTCTTCTTTAGAGCATCTATTTAATTAATTCAAAGGTTCTTTAGAAAAAAAATATTAAGTCCACTTTCTAACAGCATGGTTGTCATTCCATTGAACTACGATCAACTTTTCATTGATATTTCTAAAAACTTCAAATTTACCTCTAAGTTTTTTTGTTAAATTTCTTTAGCAATAGACAGTTTCAATTCCGTGTATCATTCCAGTGGCTCCATAATTTCGAGAGGTTAAAATATCAATCAAGTAAAATGACATAAAAAAATTACCCAAATTTTGTTGTAAGAATTTTGTCTTTGTTCAAACTTTTGATGAGTTCTAAAACAACACTTTCGCCTAAATTTTATTCCTTAGATTTTTTGGTTTTACCACGATATGTATCAAACTGAATAATACATCCAGTTTTATTTGTAAGATACCAGTTTTTAAAGCCAAATCGTATTGGCTTTATGTAATGAATTGCTTCGAAGAGTGTTTACCATAATAGGGAACCATACTTACATTCATCTACAGACATTTCGCTCTTCTAAGAATAATTTCTTGCAACGTAAATTTAGTTGATAATAAAAAGTGTTGATTTTTAAAATTTTTTCTCCTTTATCACGTGTCTGAGAGGTGTAAATATCTCATTAACTCATCAAATCTAACCTTTCGCATCGCCTTTGTTGCAGCTGAAACACGACAATATTCTTTTCTTTCCCAATACATTACGACGAGGTAAAACAATATAACCAGATAAAAGGAAAATAGCAAAACGTTTTAACTTTTTTTTTATCTGGTTTAAACGTGTGGTTTGCTTTATCTCTTTTGGCATAAGTGCTGGTCATTTCAACAATAAAATCTAAAATTTCGTCGTCAAAAATCAAACTTATAATTTTAGTTGGAAACAAATCATCAATACCTTTCGTGTTAATTTCAGGAAATAGCATTTTTCAGGTAAGGTATTGATATCCTTGTCAATCCATTTTCTTTCTTTTTTCATTTTTCCTTTACAAAAGTCGGTGTCGTTTCTAACATCATTCAAAAAGTTTGTCGCATCTGAAAATGTAACTTCAATAGCTACATTACTGAATATTTGGTTGCCAGAAATTTTTAAAATTATTACTCAGTTTTTTTCCCACTATCTTCCTCAGATCACAAACCATTTTCGGGTGGTGTAATAAAAAGTTATTAAAATTCTTTCTTTTCAAGAAAATCCAAGATAGAATGAATATTTTCAGACATTATTCATAACAAATAAATATTTAGAGACGAGAATGAGTGTAGGGTAAAGAACTAATCAATTTAGTGTAAGCAATGATAAAAAAATTTTGAAGACAAAAAGAAATGAGGAATCAAAATGAATTTCATAAAGTGTTTACTCAAAAACAGGTGAGCATTTGTTACTAGCGCACACATTAGGTGTGCATGATGTTGAAGTAAAGTAAGCACAAATGCTTCATCTATTAATAGTACTTTTACTTAGACATTGATTAACCCATTAAGTCCCAATGTTCCCATTTGGGAACATAAGTAATTTCATCTTCGTCTGCTTTTTTCAATTACTTTGAATATAAATCGTCTGCGTTTTTTAAATATCGTCTGATTTCTATGGTACTTAATTGGTTAAACACACCTTTTATGTTATGTTTACCCTAAACGACCAAAAAAATATAACATGTTAGACAAAGACTATTTTTTAAATCAACATTTTTTAAAATTTTTCAAAGTTTAATTGTCTAAAAAATATATAATTGATAGATTTATTTATTATATCAAGTAATGCAATTAAAATTTTGTTTATTTTGTTTCAAATTAAATCAAATTCTTCAACCCTTATCCACAGGAGTTTAAATTAATCGCCTGCTTATTTTTCAATGAGTTTAGTCATTTTTTATTTTATAGAAACTGGGTTTTCATATCCCAAGAACGGGTTTAATATAAAAATTAAAGGTTTAAATTTCATTTTTTATCAGTAAATCTTGTTTTGATTATTATCCTACATTTTATATAACGTCTACTTATTTATGTTTAAAAACCACTTGACAATGGATACCTATAATTGAAACACTTCATTTTCTGACATAAATTTGTCCTATAATGAGATTTTTGCTAATTATATCTTAATTATTTTTATTTGAGTGTGTTTTAAGTATTCCAATGATTTCTCTAAAATCTTTTGAAATGTTGTTAAGCTATGGAGAATGTCACACCAAATAAAAGAGAAATCGCTGGCATTTCTTTCAATCCGCCCTTTTCTTTAGGCATTATGCTTCTTGCCCTGTTCTCTTACTACATCCATGACTGGAGATACCTTCAGCTGTGCTTGACACTTCCTGCTATCTTGGTTATTCCTCTATATTGGTACACACTAATAATAATTTGATAGCAAGAATTTAATTGTAATTAACTTTAGGAATTATGCTTCTGAATCTTCCAGATGGCTTTTTTGCCACAACAAAAGTGACAAGGCGTTGAAAATTTTAATGAAAAATTCCGCTACTTTGAGAAACATGGAAGACGAAGAAATCAATAGTTTGGTTATGCGCATAAAATCAAGCAATTCACTTGCTTATGGTGCCAATTTCTGGAATATTTTGAAGTCTAGAAGATTATTTAAAAATGCCATTAATATTTTCTTCAACTGGTATCGATAAAGCAACTAATATATTTTATTTAAAACTAACTTTATTTTTTCCCGCCAGGTTTACTAACGCTTTAGTATATTTTGGAATTCAGTTTGGGATAAGTTCTCTAAGTGGAAACTTTCACTTTAATTTGTTCTTGACAGGACTTGTGGAAATTCCAAGTAGTCTTCTGGTTCTTTACATCTGCAAAATGTATAGTAGAAGATTGTCTACTGCCAGCATTCAAATTTTCATTGGAATCATTTGTTTGATTTTTTCTTTCATCTCTGAAGGTATATTTTTTTTGATAGTTCAACTTAACCCGTAAAATATATGTTTTCCTTCTCATTTCTTTAAAAAAAAAATTGAATATTTTGGGAGAGTCTTTCTTTCGGTGAGAAAAAAATCTGCATGAACGGTGTGTGGATTGAATGTTGAAGGTCGTAATGTCGATAATAAGGTTCGAAAATTGCCAAAAATATCATTACAGGTTAAAATCTGTAGAAATCTGGACAGAAGATATTTTTGTCTGTTTTTACCGGTTTTAATAATTTTTATGTATTTTTTGATGATTAAATAATACAAAAAAAGCCTGTTTTAAAATAATTATCATTAGCTATTAAAATCTTTGAAATTAGATTCAATTAAAAAAGTTTAGCATGAATTTCTCTTTTATTTTGAAGAAAAATATGATTCTAAAAGCATAATGCATTTAAGTTCGACGATTATCAACAACGAATCTTTGATAAAAAAAAACAGTCTGAAAAAGAAAAAGCTCTACGCGTGTTTCTCTTATAGATTTTGATATAATTTTCTAATCTATTTGATCTTTTTCCATTTGCTTAAAAATAACTTCATTGTTTTGCTCAAAACAGTTTCGGTATTTAGACATGAAGAATGTCTGCTGATTGGTTAAGATTTTTTAATTCATATTATACCGGTAAAGAAGTTTTGCAACTTTTTCTTCAATTTCAGACACATATTTATTTTCGGTTTGAGCAGGTAAATAAAAAGTAGTGCTTTTGCAAAAAAATTTTTAAATATTTTCTAATTACCGGTAAAAGGTGTTCGGTAACAGTATAAGTAACAGTAAAGTAAAAAGTATTTTTACCTATAAATTACCTGTAAACACTTACCGATTTCGAACCCTAGTCGATAGATATATAGCATCGACAACCAAGAAAGGAAAAAATGCAGAAAAATGAAACAATTTACAGAAAAAAATTAAAATGAGAAATTAGTTAGAAAGTTGTTCTTATTAGACGTAAAGGCAAGGTAAGGTAAAGGTACCTTGGGGTGTTTTCATCGAAAAAGCACACGATTGTATCCAACTATGAAAAAAGTAGGCTTGAGACGGGATCGAGCCCAAAGACCTTGATTTATCAAAACTCAGTATCTAACCAACTTTACTAAATAACTGTTAGTTAGTCAATTTCTAGAATACATATGAGTCTATACTAAAAAAACTTTAAGTTTTGATTTCTATTTATATTAGCTAAAAAGTGCACCAACTTTCTTTCAAGGATTATTTCCTATTATAAACATTTTTTATGAGCAATCATGCAACCTGACACTTTGAAGGGCAAAAACCCTGGATTATACTCCAAAATAATTTTATTTATTTTAAAATGTTTGTAAACGTCAACCCTTTATGAACTAGCTAGAAGAACAAATTTGCTTCCAATTTTTTTGAGATAGAAAAGAAAAATCTCTGAATTTAAAGTTTAAAATATTCATCAAGTTTACATATCTAAAATGAATGCACAATTCAAAGTGAATAAACAAAAAATTATGAAAATATCTTTGAGTAATATGTATAGTATGGTTTTAGAAATTTTGAAATAAAGCCATACTTGTCAAGACTAACTTTTTGAACGCTAGTGTTACACTTTCGGTTCTTAAATCGAACCATCACGCCTTGAATTAAAATTCTTACGCATTCTCCAAATCTTGAAATAAGCCCTATCTCGTTGACTGAGATTTAAAGTCGATGTTATCATTCAAACTACATCCCCCCTCCCCCTCAATATTTGCGGGGGTTAGGGACCAAGACCCTCCTCGAAAAACTGGAATTTGCGAATACTTAGAACCCCCTTCTGAAAAAGCTTATAACAGCTTATTTTGATCGTACTCTATATACGCCTTAGACTATTGTTCCAAACATCTTAGCATTATTTCAGAAAATTTTAAGACATTTTTAATTTAATGAAGTAATGGACTACAGTATTACATTAACAATTTTATTAACAAAAATAACAAGGATCTGACATATTGATATTCTTGAATGAAGATGATAATTATGAGATAACTGAACACTCTGATGAATGAAGATGTAGACTACACAGCAAGGGAGAGGAGTTAAATCTTTTACAAGGCCGCCTTCTTTTGGCCGGCTGCAAAAACAAGTTGATGAGATCTGAGATAGCTGTTTCTTCAAGTTGTTCAAGGGATTCTTGTAGGGCTCGTTGCAGGAATTAAAGCGATTACAGAACTTAATGGATCACTCCATATAAGTGTCTCATGTCATGCACATCTCCATGATTTCATTTCGTTTTTGGATCATCTGTGACAGACGATTCAAATGGAGACCTTCATCATCAGGCTCATCTTCGTCTACCAGTGCTTCCTAATAGGATTAAATTACCTATAATTATAGAATGGCTGGACACTGTCGCACGGGACATATCTTTCTGTATTATAGCGAGAAGTTCTACCTTCAATCTCATCCCCTTCTTCTCACGTCAAGGCTCCTTACCAGAAGAAGCTTGAGAAGAAATAGACGGTTTTCGCAACTTGAGAGGGTTAACAACTTCAAAACACTAACAAAACAGGGAAAGAAATAACGGCACTTTGAGCAACGCAAAAGTAATTCACGTAGTTTGTATTAGCTAGTTGGAGCACCGTTTAGCATCGTAATGTATTTTTCTTTTTAGTCTAAAATAGTATTTGTTTGTGTAAAATGTGAAAAACCGCGAATAGGGGGATGTTGTCTGTAATTTCTTTTCGAGCACATGAATGCTATATCCCTCGGATACATATGCGGGGTCAAAATGACCCAAATATAACTTCATTCTCAATGATTCAAAACAGATATTATATTTTAGTCTGAGATTTCATGTATTCTTCAAAATATTTGTTAGAAATATAACAAAACAGAAAAAAAGAATTATAGTGAAAAGCTATAGTTTAATAAGGAAATAAAGAGACCGATACGCATTATATTTTTTGGGGTCATCTTGACCCCACTTTACAGTTCATATAGTTATCTATTGTTAATACTGATATTATATGCGGTAATTGTTATAACATAACATCATACCTCTCTTGCTTTATCTGCATAAGTTTTGGAAGATAGCAGTTAAAAAACTTCTGGCATTTTGTAAATTCACTTTTGTATTGTTTTCTGTTTATCAACCACTGTTAGTGGTTTAATGTTGATTCAATGGATCATCTTCTCGACCCAACTTTACACTTCATATAGTTATCTATTGTTAATACTGATATTACAGCGCCCTATAAAAGCAACTGAATTTTCAACAATTTATTTTTTTTAACATTAAATCTGTAATGGCCACTTTTTCGTCTGAAGAGAACGTCGAATGCATAATTGATGAAAGCAAGTGTTCTGAACAGTATCAAAGTGAGTGTTCCGATGAAGACAGTTTTTCATTTCTGGACTCTTCAAGTAACCAATGTTCGAGTGAGGATGATGATGGCTTATATTCTGGTCAAGCAAGAACTGAGTCTTTTCTTTCTTTGGAAAGCAAGAGATGGAACAATTTGGCAAAACTACAAAAAAAAAATTTTAAACTTTTTCTCACAACATCATTAAAAGCAAGGAAAACAAACCGAATATATCTTCAGTAAAAAGTTTCTTCGACATATTTTTCACATCTACTATCATTGAAGAAATCATTCTTTCCACAAACAAAGAAGGAAAGAGAATATCAGATCAAAATAAAACAAAGTGGCGTGATGTTGATTAAGATGAATTTTTTGTCTTTTTAGGACTTTTAATTTTGTCTGGTAAAGAAAGAAATTGGGATGTTAATCTGAAAACTTTATTCGTAAGTTCTTTTTCGAATCCTCAATACAGGGCTACAATGTCTTTGAATCGATTTCAAGATTTAAAAAGAATGTTAAGATTTGACGATAAAAGAATAAGATTAGAGAGATCCAAAATGACAAACTGGCACCTATTAGGTACATTTGGTCACTTTTTATCAACAACTGTAAAAAATACTGTCCAGTCTCTACGAATTTTACAGTAGATGAACAGCGTTTATCCTATCGTGGAAGATGTGGATTTGGACAATATATACCTCGTAAACCATCCAAGTATGGTATCAAAATTTTTTGGATGTGCGATTCGGTAACTGGCTATGCTAGACATGCTTTGGTTTATCTAGGAAAACAACCTGGTGGTCAAGTGGAAAGAAACTTATCGTCAAAAGTTGTACTCGATTTGTGTCGCACTCTTTTTACAAGTGTTCCTTTGGCAAAAGAGTTATTAGAGAAAAACTTGACGATAGTTGGACCTATTAAAATAAAATCAAAAGAAGTACCAAAAGAGTTGTTGTCAAAAGCCAACAGAGAAATTTTTTCAAGTAAATTTTGTTTTTCAAATAAACTAACTTAATTCAGTTACCTTTCAAGAAAGAACAAGAACATTTTACTTTTAAGTTCTATGCATCATAATGAAGAAGTTGATGCAATACATCGAAGAAAAATTCCTGAAATCATTCAATGTTACAACCAGAGGCGTACCCAGATATTTTTTCTAGTGGTGGCAAAGTTGGAGTCTAATTAATTTTAAAAATTTTAACTATTTCAAAAACTTATTAGTTAAGTTTATTCCAATCAGTAACGGTTGCAATTCGTACCTCCCTCTTCAGCTTCTGGATTTATTTGGCAACAAAAACTAACAACACTAAAAAAATGAGATCTTCATTGCTTGAAAAGAAAAAGTTTGGCTAACAACAAATGAGAAAATTTTTTTCTAAAATTTATATAATTTTGCAAAAAGTTTTTAACTTGAAAAACAAAAAAGTAAGAAATTGACGACTTTTTTAAAATGTAAGTCTTCTTTTATTTGAAAAAAAAATTATGAATTTTTCTATGTCAATTTTTTTAGTATATTCTTTCATAAAAGAAAGAAATATTAAATTGTTTCTTCTAGACGGAGCCATGGATTTTCTAAGAGGGGTCATAATCCTGTTCAAGGTTGAAAAACTTCTTTCATAAACTGCTGTACTCGAACCTACCCTAAAAAGGCCTGAAAGAGAATAAGAGTCATTTTATATAATACATTTACATATGTTAGGAAATGCTTCTTTAGCTGGTTCGAGTATTTCAAAAACATCAATAACGTTAGATTCTTTCTGTATCTTTTTTTTTAATATATTCTTTTCCAACTTTAAATTCCGAAAAAATCTGCTGAGATATATTTTGTAGATGGGATATAAAAGGTTTCAGTTTTTCATATTCCAAAAATCCTACACTTTCAGGGGATAAATATGAACGTGCTTTCATTATTGTGCAGTTTTTTTCATTAAACCTGAAAAAAACAATTAAAAGGATGAACATTTGTCGAAAACCAAACCTGTTGTCAAATTCCCCTAGAATCAATTGTAAGGTTTAATCGTAGAGAATACGAAATATTCGGATTTTTCTGCGTTATCATCGAAAATATCAAAAATATTATCTGTGGAACTGGAATTGTTAACATAAAATTTCATTTTCTTGATTAATGAATCAAATTCGTTTTCGTCATCTTTGAATTCTAACAAAACTTTCACCAAATCTTCTACCAAACTTATCCCAATAATGATATTATTATCTTCTTTCTAAATCAATTAGTTTAGTGCACTATTCATGTAACTTCGAAAATTTAGTTTACTTGGAGGTAGTCATTAGCAGGCTTCGTTACACTAAGAAACTTTTCAACCATAAGCATTACAAATATTGAAAAATCGTTTTTTAAAGCATGAAGTAGACCCCTTGCTTCGAAATAAACATCTGGATCAGAACTATTTTTTACTTTTTCCAGAGAAGATATTATTTTTCTATATTTTTTTTATCAATGAATTACAACTTCATAATGTGATGTCCATCTTGTTGGAAAATTTTTTTTGAATTGTTTACTGAAAAGTTTTAACTTTAACCTTTTTCGTGAACTTTTAAAGCCTGGTCGAAATTCAATATGATTTACATGATGGAAAGATGCAGGGAGAAGTAAGTCATTAGTCATTATCATAGCTGATCGTTTATGAATATAAGGAATGTATCTTTCAAGTGCTTCACTGATTTTTTCATGGACTCCTTTTTTCTTGCATGTTAAGATATCATTTTTCATCTAAAAGATACTGGTAGAAAAATATTACCTGACATCACGGCTTTTACACTCATCAAGAATGTATGGAATCGCGGTGCTGATGGAAGATGCATCACATTCTTTCAGATAGACCATGTTAATTAATGCTTCCTTTACGGTCTTTCCTTTCAAAAATCTCAACACCTTACACAAAAGAAAAGGAACCAATGAAAATGAGCACCCCATTAAACTACTTACAATTGACGGGCATTCTTTTCCACTTATATCTTTTGTTCCATCAGCTTTCAATGACAGATATGTTGAGTTATTGAATTCAAGTATTATTTTTTTGTAGAACAAAGATGCAACTATTTAATTTTGTATTCTTGGTGACAAATAAGTGGAGTTTTTTGGAATGGAAAATGCGATCTTAAATTTTTCCGATAAAAATTCATCATTAGATAATAAAATTATCAGTGCTGGAACATGACTTGTTTAAAGTTTCAAAAACTTTCTTAATATATTTTATTTATCCATATGTTCAATTTATATTTTGGAATTTCAAGGATAAAAATAGTACAAACTTCCTCAATATTAAAACTTCACTTTTGGGCATAACTTACATTAATATTATTCGCATCACCCGATATATCGACTTCTTCAGATGTTATCAAAAAATTTATGTTGATAAATATGCTTTTAACAGAATTTTTTATAAAAAAATAATTTCAAAACGGTGAATATGTTAAACTTTGTGTTGAAATAACATGCAGTGAAAAGAGTTTTTTTAAACTATTTTGTGCTTATCATAAAATTATACTAATTCAAAAATCAGCTGAATGAACTAGTTAAAAAAAGTTAATAAAAAAAATTCTTAAGTAAAAAAAGTACATAAAAAACATTTATAATATTCATCAAATTAAATTAACTAAATTTTACGATTGATAATTTACTTTATTTTTATATCTGATTTAACTATGAATTTTCAAAGATTTTCCTAATTTTCAAATTTAAATAACCTAGTTAACAACTAACTGATCGACATCTTCATTAATGCAACTATTTGTTTTGACAATGTGATATAAAGGATCCTTATAGAATTACTATATATTTTGATCAAAATAAGGACTGATATTGTTTGAAATTCAGTTTCTTACATTTTCAACACAGTTCGAACTCTATTTTTTCATGAACTGTATGATAAACACCAAATGTATAGCAGTAGTGCTTATAAAAATGTTTAAATTATCATCCAGAAACCTTCTATGTAAATGAAACTTAAAAAATAAAATGGTCCTACTCTGAAAAAAGTTAACCTAAAAGTATATAAAAAAAAATATATATATATAGCTGTCGTGTATAATGTGTTTTTGTTTATATGTGAATATTTATGCACTAACTATGCACCATAGCCTCTATTCCTTTCGATTGGTTAAATTGGACCTGTCTGTAGCACATGTTAAACCCGACATTTAGTCATTGGATTCATCATTCCAGGAAGATTTGTCATTAAATGACGCAGCTAACGTTGTTCATTTCTTACATTTTTGTAATTTATCTTCACGATTTTCCATCTATTTTCCCTATTTCATTATTACTTATTAATCTATTTTGTTTGCTAAACATTTTTATTCAAAATTAGCCCGTATATATAAAATTCTGACTCTAAAAATTTCCTCGCCCTTTCAAGAAGTTTTTTTTATATTTATCATCTATAACATATTAAATGGCAATAGCACTGGCGGATTTAAAGGGGGCGGAACCGGCGTACGCCCCCCCTAAAATTGAATAGCCAATTGCTTGAAAATTTTTCTTGATCTAATTCTTTTCGTAGAACTCAAATATTATGACGATTTCTGCAACTCGTTTTTTAGATTCAATCTTTCTCTAAAGTGAGAAGCCCTAAAAAGTTTTTTATGTTTCAATCGTAGTTAAGTGTGACACATTACTTTTATATTATCCAATTTTTTTTGTAAATTTATTATTTAAACATATCAAGTTTTACCACATCAATTCACTTTGCAGTTCAATGAATGAGGATCGTTTCAATTTTCTCATTCTTCTTTAAATTTTGATAAAGCTTAAATTTATATGCTTGAAATTTGGGTTCTAGTTTAGTAAAATCCGCCCCCTAATGCCGATTTCTAGATCCGCCCCTTAATTTGTCCAATGAAGCGAAACAAAAACAAAAGTATTTTTAGTGGCTTAAAATTGTGATAATTTTTTCAGATTTGCCACGAGTGAAAATTGGATTAGCATTGCTTGCAAGATCTGCGTCATCCATTTCTTTTTCCATAATTTATATTTATACGGCTGAAATTTTTCCCACTTCTGTTCGCAATACAGGTATTGGCGTTTCTTCAACACTTGCTCGTTTCGGTTCCATTCTTGCTCCGTTAGTTTTGGAAATGGTAATTTTCACTGTTCTTTCTATATAAATGTATATTTGGTTGAAAGAATGCATAATTCTTTCATCATGAAAATTTTAATCATGATATTTCAATTCTTCTTTTTGTTAAAATAGAAGGGAATAGATGGCATTTGATTAACTTCTACACCGTGTAACAAAAGAATAAAAAAATTTTGTTTCAAAAAGTTTTTTTATGTTTTTCTAGCATTTAGGCATGCTGATTCTGAAAATCTGCTTTATTTTTGCACTGCTATAAGTTTTCATTACATATATATTTGTATATGCATGTGTGTCTAAATGATTTTATAAATGTTTATTTAAAGTTTATATATGAATTTTTTATTTTTTCAAATGTTTATTTTTTAGAAAAATACAAAAAAAAATCAAAATCGTGTATTAGTTCGTCTTTTTCGCTTGTTTTCATCTGAACTTTGCCGAGTTAAATTCCAAACATAATCTCCCATCATACTTTCATCCCATCTTCCTTGATACCGATTTTTCATCTCTTTAATATCTTGGTGAAATCGCTCTCCGTGCTCTTCCGATACATCTTCAAGATTTGGCTTGAAAAAAATCCAAATGAGAATGCAAATAATGCATTTTAATTGACATTCTACAATTCAACTCTTTGTAACTTTTAATCAGTTTCGAAATCAATTCCTTGAAGTTTTCAGCCTTATTTTTCCATAAGAACCCCTCAACAACATTTCTGAATGCCATTCATGTTTTTTCTCATTTTTCGTCATCTGACTTTCAAAAAATTTTGAATTGAGCATTTTTTTAATTTGAGGAGCATTAAATATACCGGCGTTTAACTTTGCTTCAGAAACTTTTGGAAACATTCGTCTCAACTCACATATCACCTGACTGTCAGAAGACAAAGCCGTGATGAATTGTTTAGCAAGTTTGATATGGAGTGGTGGTAAAAGGACTTTATCTTTCTGTACCAGTGGAGTAAACTTGACGTTATGACACCCAATTTTGAAATATGTTCTTTTTGGCCTACGTTTCTTTGTCCCTACTGTTCCATAAACAAAGGAAGTAAGGATACTTTGTATATCCACCCTGCATTCTCAAAAGCAAACCAATTATTTTGAAATCTCCGCAAATATCCCAATGATACTTTTCATATTTTATCAATTCAAGTAAAATTTTCAAATTTTCATAACTTTCTTTAAGTTGTGAGGAATGACCGATAGGTATTGAAGGATATTTGTTACCGTTATGAAGCAAAACTGCTTTTAAACTTTTTAAGGACGAATTAATAAATAAACGCCATTGGTTGGAAAGATGAGATACTCCAATTTCTTCAAACAAACCTGAAATATTTGAACAAAAACACAGAGTATTAGACAGAATAAAAACGTGAAAAGTCTTTGTGTCTATGTCTATACTTTGAATTTTTCACTCCTGGAGATAACAAATTCCATTCCTTCAGTCGGGAAGCTAAAAGCTCTGAAGATGATTTAGTCAAATTCAAATCCTTCACTAAGTCGTCGAGTTCATCCTGGTTAGGAAAGTGATGTTGACTTTCAATGAATTTTAATTGTGTTGGTATCCAAGGCTCTTCACTATTGACATCATCATCATCCTCTTTATCAGTTTCAGAAGTTTGTGGTAAAATGGAATTGGTAGCTCTATACTATGTAAAACAGGAGCTAAAGAAGAAGGAATGTTTGGATAAACAAGTTTTTTCTTGTCTGTGCGCTTTTTATACAAATTGAGATCAACCATACAAAAATAGCAATCATTGAAATGATTGGTAGGGTTCCTCCTTACTCTTGGAACAGCAAACGGCATACACTTTCTCATTCCTCTTAACTAGTCTTCCAAAAGTGACTTGCAAGATCCGCAAATCACAAATGGTGCCCAATATTTGTCCTGGTCACCAATGGAAATGCCGAAATATTTTTTATATGCAACAAAGTATCTTGTGTTTGAGGATATGTTGAATTTTACTTGTTTAGAATTAATATACTCGCCACAGACATAGCAAAAATGATCGGGATCTATTTTACATGTTCTTTTGGACATTTTTCAATCTTAAATGTTTCAAAAAAAAACAAAACTATGAAATGCGTAAGTAAAAAAACTTTTAACAGTTTAAAAAACTAAAAACACAAAGTACAGAATCATGTAAAAAATATTGAAGATGAAATAAAATAATTAATTGCAATGAACTTACCATCATTGAATTATATAAAAGACATAAAAAATTGAATGAAACAAATTTTTGTTACATTGTGTTATAATAAAATATTTTGATTATTATAAATTTATATATTATCAAATAAACTTTAATCAAATTTTAGAATATTTCAAAATAAATATATAGTATTTATTAGAGTTGTAAGAAGTAAATAAAACAGAAAATTCCTATGTGATTTCAAAATCACTCAATATTTTTGAGCCACTATGGCATGATTGAAAATCTAGTTAAACTTCAAAAATTGAATAGGATGTTTGAGTACAAATAATAATATGAAGTGAAATTTTATTTGTTCCCATTTCCAGTTGTTTGAACCCAAAGATAATAGAGAGAGATAATGATTTTGATACCAAAACCTTGCTTTTGAGTCAGTGCACCTATAAGGTTTGCGGAGTAGGAGGTAAAATATCCTAATACAAATAGTAGTTATAAAAATCCGACTTTGACTACATGTACATAAAAATTTAAAATATTTATAGCAAACTCTTTCTTGCGAATTCGACTAAGGATAGACCAGCGCAGCATATGCTTTCAAAATTTAAACTTTTATTTTTTTTTATTAGTTAAAAAAATTGCACTTCGAGTTTAGAAGCTTAGCATTTTATTAGATACCGACTCTGACACATATCTCTTTAAAATCACAACCTCCATTGTCTTTTGCAGAGGAGTTTCTGCAGTGATTCATTTAAGTAATAATATTAGAAAAAAAGAATATCCTCGCGTTTTAAGATTTACTGTATTTAGTCTTTTTTTCGAATTAATGAACAACTAATAATTTTTTTTCTGTAATTTAGCATCGTTTATTTTGCCAAATAAATTTTTTCTTCTCCTTAGAGAAGATATTCGCCAAGATTTTATCTGAGAATACTTTCTAAAAAGCATAGAGAAGTTTTAGAATAATGTTTTTAAGAAATGTTCTAAGTTTTTTTTATATTTTTCAAGATTTTTTAATTTGCAACTAGTGAACACGTTAGAATAAGCTTCAAAGGAATGTAATTATTCTGCAGATGCTGTCTGTTATGCTTGTGGACCTTTCATTAAAACAAGAAAATTTTTTACCTCGTTATATCTGATGAATCAATTTGTTAGAGTTTTTGAAATTGAGTTTATAGACATTAAGATCATTCGGGAGAATTTTTTCTGAAACTCCAGAGATAAAAGTAAAAATTGTTTCTTTCCTGAAAAATTTCAAAATGTTCACAATTTCAATAATTGATTATTGAAAAAAAGATAGGAAAATTTTGTTTCAGTGTTTTGTCCAATCACAAGGTTCTAATTTCACCCTCATGGAAAGTTCTGTAACTGAAGGTCCCTAAACAATTTTGTCGGAGTTCTTGTAACAACATTTTTGTCAACTCAAATATCAAGTAAAACTAAAATTTGGAAAAAAAAATTTTGGCCTTCTGGATCCAAAAATGCAGGGGTTTCTAAAATTTATGTTTCTAAAAATTTGGGATGTCAAAATAGATATCCAAGAGAATTTGTATACTATATTTGGGGTGTAAATCAAACCTGGATTTAGTGTAAAATACCGAGTCATGATCAAATCTCTCTTTTTCAGCGGGTTCGTTAGAACCGTTTCACGGAATTTTGTGAGTTCGGCAAAGAGTAAAATATTTCATTTATCTTGAAAGTACAGACCGTACAGTAAAATAAGCACCCACAACATCATCATAAGGATGCTTGTTTAACCATTATTTTAAAATTTTATTGAGAAATAATCAAAAATGATCAGTTTATTTGCTGACAAATTTGACTTGTTTTTAACAGAAGCGGCTGACAAAAAATTGAATCCCACATCTGAATAAAAGTGTTCAATACATAGAGATACTTTTGATAAAAAAAAGTTTGAATAGTTTACATTTACAATAATATTGTGAGATTTTATAAAAGGTTTAGAGATAATGTTTGATATAGAGGTTTTAGTCCTTATCTAAACTTTCACCTTGTGAACGTATAAATTCCTTCATTGTATTTGCTTTCTTCTATTTCATCATCCTCGTTTTTTAGTCTTCCTGTCAATGTTCTAAAGATCAAAGTAATTTATACTGAATTAATATTTATATGATATTAGTTTATCGAGAAAAGAGGAACTAAAGATCCTCTGGAGTCCTTTCAGCGCCGAGAATAGTAGACAAGATCTATCTATCAAATGATTCAAGAAAATTTATCGAGAAATGTTTATGCCTAACTCAGAAAGGAAGATTTTGTGCCATTAGCTTAGAGATTAAAAAATCCATTTTACAGAAAATTCTAGACATACAGCACAAAATAAGTATTTTTTCTTTGTCGTAAACAAGGAAGGAAGATAATAAGGATTGGTTATTAAGACTTTTAAAGATAAAATTTTAAATTTCCTCATCTCGCTGATTGCATACATTTTTTTTTCCATTAATAATTTCAGGGAGACAGCAATTCTTCATTTCCGTACATCATATTTTCTATCTCATCGATTTCCGCTGGTTCCTTAGCTCTCTTTTTGCCTGAAACGAGAAAAAAGAACTTGCCTGAGACTTCTCATCTATAGACATGACTGCAAAGTATAATATGCTTATTTAACCCATTTAAGACCAAGCAAAGCAGACGATATCTAAAAAAACGCAGACGATTTATATTCAACGTCATTGAAAAAAGCAGACGAAGATGAAATTACTTATGTTCCAAAATAGGAACATTGGTCGTAAATGGGTTAAATTCACCTAAAATTTCATTTTCTTTTATTTTATTTTATTTAGTTCGATCTATTTTGGAAGAAAGTCAAAAAATATTTAGTCATATTTAGCGTGAAGCAGTTTCAAAAACAATAATCAACAAACCAAATATAGAGAAATACATAGCCCGTTTTTAACATCGCATTTTAGTAACTCGTCTCTTGGAAAGAAGGTTTAAAATCTTCATATGCCAGCTTTTTTTAATAAAGTTTTTATAATTTTTAATTCATTTATTTTTGTTATTATTTTATAACTTCGGATCAGTGCATTCCGAACATTTGAAATTTTTTAAAATTTTTTTTAACTTAACCTGAATTATTATATATAATACATTCTACAAATATTTTAAGATATTCTGTAAAATTGTTTACCTCGCTCGGTAAATTATTCTCACAAAAAACTCTATTTATATAATCATGTGTGTAATGAATGTAGTTAATTAGATTAAACATAAAAGTTATAACATCTTAAGGATTTATCATTTCAATAAAAGAAGGCACATAATAATAATAATTAGGCTTGGGCCAAAACTCGTTTCTGTCTCAAAAGCCTTTATGCATAAATCTGCGCAATAATGAGAATAAACTACTTCGAAAATGCGTTACCTCGCAGTTTATTGAAAAATAAAAAACCATACTTTAACAATATTAAATTTAATTATAATCATAAATATTTATTAAATATATATAAAGTGGTGAAGTGTCATTGTTTGGAATACACTTTTACTGGTAAGAAATACTATTTCAGCTCCAAACTTTTTTTTTATATAAACTGAAAACATTTGGACCCAAAGGTAGCATTTGGACTATTGTGATACTGCATCTCGTAAAAGGCGAATAAATTGCTAATGAATTCATTCATATACAAATTTATAGCTATCGTCTAAAATTATTCATATTATATATACATTCTAAAAGATTCATTTATGTATAGCTAATTTCTCTTTAAAACTATATACTACAAGTGTGCGTGTTCTCCTTTCTCAATATCATTTTGTATCCCCACTAGTTTATATATCTTTCTCGCAACATTATAATAAAGTCCAACTTTTTAGATCCCTCAGGCAGGATTTTCCCACTATTTTAGATTAAAAAAAATCGTGATGACGAGTTTACAAAATTATTAGAATTTTTTTGGCAAAAATTGTTCAAAAAATTATCCACAAACGAAAAAGCTAAATGCTCTATAATTATATTTATAGAGCTTTTTCGTTTGTGGATAATTTTTTGAACAATTTTTGCCAAAAAAATTCTAATAATTTTGTAAACTCTTCATCACGATTTTTTTTAATCTAAAATTTAGATCTGAAAAGAGAATGTCAACTTCAATAATGGAAACATTATCTGAACAGCTATTAAAATAATATGCGGAATTTTGTCATTAGTTTCACTGGAGTGTTTAATAACGTCGTTTGGACCAGTGTTTTAAAAATTATTATCGGCTATTTCCATATTCAGAAGTGGTTTTACCACAACTGCTTAACTAAAAAAACAAAATCATTATATGAAAAACGAATGAAAGCATCTCTAATAACTTCAATCTAAATACAATAATGTCTTAATTTGATCTTCATGGTTTTGATATAAATAATAAGCCAAACTTCCAAGATCATTTTAATCTAATTTCATTAAAACTTGGCAAAATTGTGTGCATAGTCTTACAAAGAAATTTTCACACGAATTGTTTAATATGCTCAAAAATCTTTCTATGCCTCAAATTTGCGTTTGTTTGATCAACTTTGGACATAGTAATATGCATTTTCCTGATCTAATCCATAAAAACCTGCCAGAATTTGATCTGCAATTTAAAAGTTCTCACATTAGTAAAACATAACTGAATCGAGATCAGAATACATCTCGCGTAATAATTTTTTAAAATTTAATATTAGGAAAATTTTAAAAATGAAGCCGTCTCTTTAAAACAAAATGCTATTCATTAAACAAATAATATAATCTTTCTAACACATACAAAAATGTATTTAAACCGGCGAATTTAAAAATTGCATTGCCAATTGCCTAAAAATTTTTCTTGATCTAATTCTTTTCGTAGAATTCAAATATTATGACGATTTCTGCAACTCGTTTTTTAGATTCAATCTTTCTCTATAGTGAGAAGCCCAAAAAAGTTTTTTATGTTTCAATCGTAGTTAAGTGTGACACTTATTAATTTTATATTATCCAATTTTTTTTTGTAAATTTATTATTTAAACACATCAAGTTTTACCACATCAATTCACTTCGCAGTTCAATGAATGAGGATCGTTTTAATGCTCGCATTCTTCTTTTTGTTTTATAAATTTTGATAAAGCTTAAATTTATATGCTTGAAATTTGAGTTCTAGTTTAGTAAAATCCGCCCCTCCTAATGCTAATTTCTAGATCCGCCTCTTATTTATATATTTGTTAAAGCTTTCATTTATATATAAAAAATAGATACTAGGGGAGGGGGCGGGGCAAAAATATAAATTTCGATATAAAAAATTTCGGTTCTATACTTGAGCTCTTTTTTAATATTTTTTAATTATATGTGCGTGTTAATACTTTATGCATAATCGCATAGACAAGCATTTTTAAATTTTCAAAAAAATTTCCAATTTCGATCTAATCGATAAATTGTTGTACAGAAAAAAAGTGGAGGTAGAAATTTATTTATTAAAACAAGCGTTAAGTTGGAGACATTTGACACCCAAGTTTTGCACTTTTCCATGACACTGGCATTGAAGAGCAGATGTTGTATTTGTAAAAATAATGCACTTTATCATTAATGAGTATTTGAGTAGGTAAAATTTCTTCCATAAAAATTTCTTCCCTTATGCTCTTTAATCTAAGGATAAAGTTAAGTCATTAGTAAAATATATAATAGGGTTCGTGAGAAAACCGAATTTAACTGAAATCACCGGATTTGACGAAAATTATTAAGATTTGATGAAATTTTACTTAATTTAAAGAAAAATATAGCAATTCTTAATCCATCAGAGAGAAAAATAATTTCTACAAAAATTTTTCATTTTTTATAAGGCTTTTTAAGAAATTAAATAAAACGGCGTTCTATTTATAGGAAATTTTAAAGTGGTAGGAAATTTTAAATTTAATGAAAATATCAATTTAAATAATATTATTATAATTAATTAATTAATATTAATTATATAATTAATTAATATTAATTATAATTAGTACAACTCAAAACAGAAATATTTTTTTATTCTCTGAAATAATTAATTTAGATTTATGATGATATTTGCTAATGATATAAATGAATATATATATCATTTTTACTTTTAAATTGTAATTTTTAAGTTTAAATTCTCTTATTTTATATTTTCTCTTAATGTATCTTTTTCAAATTGAGTTAAGATGATAATAGCTGAGTGAAATGTTTTAGGAAAATCGAGATGAGATCCAAAAAAGCTTCCTCATGAAAAGGACTCAGAATGTGGAAATATTTTTTTTAATATAGATTTGTCATAATATCTACCATATTTCTCGTCCATATTTTTCAATCATAATATGTCAGCTTTTCAACCTCATTCTGATTACAAAAATAGATTTGTTTCCAAATATTTAAATGTTAGACGTACTGGGGTACCCAAAGAAGAGGGTCATGGACTAGGCCTTTCCATTTCATTGGCATAATTTCTGCCCTGTCCTTGTTCTATAATGTTGTGCTCACACTTGGATAAAAAAATTTTGGATCCCCTTTTTTCAACTTTTTGCTAGGGTTCTAGATGACAAATGACATAGCCATTTAAGTGTAGGGTATATAGATATTGGTCATGAAATCTCTATTTTTAAGTGGAATATTAAATTCTGAAAGTAATCATAGCAAAAAGATGAAAGGATTGTATTTTTCATTTGAAAAATCAATTACAAATTCGCGAAAGAAATTGCACACCATAGAATCGCAGATAAATAGAGGTGTAGAGAGGAAAGTTAACTAAGTGACAAAAAATTTGAGGGAGAGATACGGGTGGGGGCACAAAAATTTTACATCATTAACCCATTTAAGACCAAGCAAAGCAGACAATATCTAAAAAAACGCAGACGATTTATATTTAAAGTCATTGAAAAAAGCAGACGAAGATGAAATTACTTATGTTCCAAAATAGGAACATTGGTCGTAAATGGGTAAGAAAATTTAAGACATATTCGAAAAATAAATGCTTTGAGATTAATAATAATTTGATCAAAAGTTTTTTATATAACGCATTTTTTCAAGGAAATATTGAATTCTGAAATATACAATGTCAATCAAAAAATATAAGGAAGGGTGCAAGATAAGGCATTCATTTCTGGAAAAAATAATTTTCTAACTTAGAATGACTGGTGATTATTTCTACGATCGACTAATTCAATCATTATGGAATAATCATTAATTCATTTGCCCTAATTCTTTTTATTTGACGTCTGTCAAAACATAACTCGTAGATTGATAATAATATGTTTACTTTTTACTTGGTAAGAAATCAGTATATATCATATATATTATGTTTACTTATCTATAATAATTTTTAAATTCTTGAATAAAGATTCGAAAAAATTTCTTGAAATTGGTTATCTTAAAAATGGTAATACTCATCATACGTCTTTATGATTAGAAATCTTCAATAAAAATGACTTGCATAACTTACTTTCCATTTTTGAATACATGTTAATTGTCTCAGGCAAGTCTTTGTCTTTTGTCTCAGGCAAAAAGAACGCAAGAAATCCCGCGGAAATTGAAAATATGCAAAATATAATGTAGGGAATTGAAGCGTCCACATCTCTCTAAAAAGAAATACACACGATCGAACAAAAATCAATAAAATCAATAAATTTACTTTATTATACAAACAGAAAAAACTGAATTTTTCTGTTTTTATGAAGATTTTTAGGCAAAAAAGTCAAAAAATTTATGTTTAAAAGGTAAAAATAATTCATAATAGTAAGGGGTGCTTGAACAAACTAAAAAATTAGAATTTTAATTTATATTAAAATAGAAATTATTAACGAAGAAGCATAAAAAAATTTCAAATTTCAATCTTTGTATTTTAATTTTTTTTTCAAATATTACCCACAGAATTTTTTGATTACAAAATTCCAAGAAACTTCAACATCTGTTGAGATTATTTTCAAATCTGAATAAGCTTCTATGCAAATGCAAATTTTTGCCATTCAAATATTATTAAATATTTAATAAACTAATAAATCCACTATGTGTTATTTATAATAATAATTGAACTTTTTTTATAATTTTAAGCTACCATAATTTTTAAAAAAAATTCTTCCTTTCAACGCTAAAGAATGCTACTTGCATAATCAAAAAAAATAGATCGACATGAATAACTAGAAAAACGATTCCATTTTTTGATGGGGCACATGAAAATTTTTCATTTATTTATTTATCTTGAGTATGTAAATTAAAATTATATTAACTATGAATTTTAAATATGAAAATGAATTTTATGCTATTTTATTTAAGTTTAAAATTTTTTAGTTAAAACCTTTGGACATAAAATCTACATTTTTCTTTTTTTTCTTTTAGCTCAGGGTTTGCACTTGCACCAACTCCAAGTCTACAGACCTAACCGTGGTCGTAATTACAATATTTTAATTGAGGGTCAAAGAAAATCTGTGGGGAAAAAAAAGCCAATTTTTGCCAAATTACTATATCTTTTATATTGAATTCTTGGTTTTGGGCTTTCTACTTTGAATTGCAGGGGAGGAAAAATTTTTCTATATCATTTTCACGGAGGAAAAATTGGAATTTTTAACCGATTCTTTCAAGCGACCTTAAAATCAATGATCTGAAGAAACTGAGTTACAATTAAATAAAACGCAAGATTTGTTAAAATTTAGAAATATTAAGAGTAATTTTTTATTTTTCACGTCGTCAAATAAAAATGACATCTTTAAAAATTGTTAAATTTATAAAAAAAAAACATAAAATTTTTAGCATAAAAAGAATTTATTTTGAATAAAATGAGGCATTATTTATGAATATAGGTCCCTTTGAGACAAATGAGCATAGTTCAAATAGAGAAGGACATTTAAAAATTTAGATATCTTTCAGATTCGAGAGAACACATGGAGTCATAAAGAGATAGTGGAGAAGAATCACTGATCCCAATTTAATATAATGAATGGTTCGAATTTTAAATTCCAAATCTATAAGAAGTGCTTTTCGGTTTTTCGCACTACAAAAAAATTGAAAAATATATTAATGCCTTATGATAAAATTGTAGAAATAACAAATGTTACTATTTCGAGGACAAAAGGAGAAAGGATAGAGCCAAAACGAGCGAAAGTTGAGGATATTCCAACACTTGAATTTCGAAAAGTTGTAGGAAATATTTCGGCAGTGTAAATGTACAATATCGTAAAGGAAACCGAGGACGCACATTTTCCGAGCAGCGCTAACCCAACTTTGACATGCAACCACTCTGAAAAGTAAAATATGTTTTTCTTTGTATTTGTATTTTTAAACATCCTTGAAAACTTTTGCCCGATATAAAATCCATACATTTTAAACATGTTTAATACTGAAATCGTCAACCCATGTGCTATGAGATATTTGTCTTCAGTAGCGGACTAAAAAGGAGACCAGATGGCGATGGTTGTGTGCGCCATAATCTAGATGGCGCCAATTTTCTGCATATAACTGACTAATTTATTTGATTTATATTTTTAATTTTCATCAAGCAAAATTTCAAAAAAAAAGGATAAAACATATATTATTTAATTTTAAATTTGTTTATGACTGCAAATTAGTCTAATTTTAAAAAAGATTTAGACTTCCTGTACTTTGAAAGTAAGAGATGAGTTTTCATACTAAGAAAAGAGACCAACAATATCATTTGGACCTATATTTTTGCAAACTCCTTTTTTAAAATTATAAGAACAGTCAATGAAAAACAAGAAATTCTTATAAATCCTCCAAAATTCCTTTGTAGCGAGGATGAAACCGGGACAATCCAGGAAAACTGAAAGATCTGGCAACCGCTTGAGAAGTAAAAGTGTTTTTTGTTGAAATTCTATTACTTCATCATACAGTACTTGTGCCATATAATATTATCTTTGTTGTTTGTTTAATGCCACAAGGAAATAAGGTTATTTAGATGTATTGAAAATATTTCAATTTAATAAACTATTGTTACAAATGGCGTTATGTTTCTCATACACTTTCTCATTTTATATTTCTCCGTGTTGTTTTTTGATTCGTCACATCTTTGCGTCATCTGCTCATTTTACAAAAAGTTGATCTTTCATATCCGTTTTTTTTCTTTCGTGTTGTCGAATTGGCATACGTGATATCTCTGTTCCATGTTGGCTTTACAATTTTCTTTATTTTACACTTCTTCTATCACATTTGTTTTGATATTGTCCTCATTTCAACCGCGTTTCTATGTTTCAAAAGTAGTACTCTTCGTATTTTTCCTTTTATGACTTTGCTTTTGCTTCAAGGTTGAAAAAGTATTTGGATTCTCTTCAAGGACACAATTCTATGAAGTTCCATATTTCAATTTTTCAATCCTATATGACTAAAAAAAATTTTCACAATTTTTGCTCTCCTGATATAACATTAGATGAACTTTTACCAAAAATATATTTTTTCAAGTATTATTTCTTTAGTTGATGAGAAAACCTCCCGCGCCTCATGTTACATTACCTTTTCATGTAGATGGTCCACAAGATACAAGAAATATATGTAATGACAGTGATATAAATAGCAATAAACAAAAATGAAGATATAAATATAACGTTTATGGTTTGTTATTTTCAAATATTATAAATAAAACATCTGGCTCAGAGCTATTGATAAAAATTGTTTTCATAAGTTTTTATTATAAAAGTTTAGGAACATACATCTGTGTAAATTTTTGCATCATTCTTATAAAATATTCTAATTTTTTTAGGTTTAAAAATTATTTTACGTCATATTAAAAATGTCGTCTCAAACTAAAATGTCAAAATTTACTGTGAAAATGAACGGAAAAAACTGGACAAAAAATTTAAAAGCAAATACTAAGCGTCGTCCTTGTATACCAGAACTGAAGGATAATATAAGTGAAACATTATGCTGAATGTCTTCAAACAAGGATATAGTTGGAAGGTTCTTGGGACTTTATGATGAAATAAAAGGACGTCATGACCGAATAAAAAAATTTCTTTAGAAGTATTGAAGCTTTGGGAAAAGTTAAATTTTCCTGTTCTTTCCGAACAACAAGTGTCTGCAAAAATCAACAAACTTAATACCTCCTTTGAGAAATATAAAAAAAGACCTTCAAAAGAATATGAAGACTATCTTTCTTTTCTTTTTGATATTACAAAAGCAAACAGTGATTGTCTCTGTAGTCAAGACAAAGAACTCTATAAAAAACAAAACAAATCAAAGGGAAAAGTAGGATATACAGCCTGCAAAATAGCAGCAGCTCTTCAATTCATCCATCAAAACGAATTAAGAGTACCTTTTTACCAGTCACAACAATTCAAAACGCTGCATTGGATTCAAGTGATAGTCAGGAACAAAGTAGCAACGATGAATACATTTTCGACAATCTCCAGGAAGAGTTTTTTACAGAAAGAAAAAGACGCCACTCGACATCTTCTGCTGCCAAACTTGTGTCGCAACACTCTCTTTCTACCCGAAAGTCTTCAAATATACTAAAAAGTCTTTCTAAGGAGGGTTTCAGTATACCAACACCTTCTCAATCTGGGGTCTGGCGTAAAACAATAATCAATGGAAAAATAATTAAAAATCGCCTGAAGAAAAATTTTGTTTGCATTTTGATGGCAAAAAAATTGAAAAGAAAGAATATCAAGTTGTTTGCCTTACTAATACCAAAAGAGAACTACATCTTGCTATTTTACTTTGTTCAAGTGGAAGATCTCAAGATATCTTTGAATCACTTTATAATCTTATTTGTGAGTACAATGCATGGAGCAGTATTCAGGTGATTATTTCCGACACCACTGCAGTAAATACGTGATGTAAAAATGGTGTTGTCTTCAGGCTCCAAAAAAACCTTTGTAGAGAAAGGATTCAACAAGCCTCAATATATTGGCTGTCAGCATCACATTCTTGATCTTGTTTTACGGCATGTTTTAAACTTTTTTTTTCCTACTCAGTCACAGTCACATGACATAAACTACGAGTTTATCGATAAGATTTTAAAAGACTACGATCAACTGAATAATAAATATGCTGGTAGAGAAATGATTCCAAAGTTTGAAAAAATTTGTTGGAGAGATGACTTTAAGTTTCTCTTTGAGCTTTGCCAAGCCTACAAATTTTATAAAACAAATAAAAAATGGCCGTTTATTAAATGGTGCAAACTACCATCTATTCATGCCGCACGATGGAATTCACGAGCTATTTTTGCACTTATTGCATTTTTTTTTCTTCCTAACTGGCGAACACAGTTAACTGTAGTTTGGGATTTTATTTCAACTACATGGTCACGGATTTGGTTTTCTAGCCAACACTATACAAAAACTGATTATGAAGATCTTTTGTCAGCAGTAAACAAAACTAATTGTCTTAAAGCTGCTAAGTGCTTGCGTACTCACTGGAAAAGAGATGCATCTTATCTTGAAGTTCCACGGTCAAACATGTTAGCGGAACGAGCTGTAAAAGTGATGGAAGAACTTTTTTCAACTTGCAAAAAAGACAAATACCTTAACACTAAATTTAATAATACAAATACACAGATCTAAAGAATAGTTTTATCATTCTATATCATATGTAAATAAGTTTCTGTAATCCATCCACTCATAATACATAACTTTTCACGTGATTTTACTAGATGTTTGAGTTAAATATACTAACTTCTTATATAATGCAATTACCTATTTATTTTACTGTTTTGAAAGTTAGCTTACTAAAATAATAGTAAAAATGAGGAAAGTAAATTTACCTTTATAAATAAGTAATGTTAACTAACTTATTTTCTCTTCCTTTCCTTTCGTTATTAAAACGAGAATGTTTTTACATGATTACTTTATTCTTGATGAAACACATAATTTGGTTGCGCTTTTAAAAGAGCATATTATATATGAATGATATTTTTTATTTTCGATTAGTTTACATTTGTATTGAAAATTTTTTTGATAAATTATTTGAATTGAATATAATTAGTTGATTTTAGTATGATTATTCAATTTTAAAAATGATATACTTGAATCACATCTTAGGTTGAATATTGAGAATTGAAATCAACGATAATGTCTTTAACCTTCGCTTTACAGACTCTATGGATTTTTTACACCAGAGTTTTTCGTGAAATATGATAATAGCAAACAATATCAAAAATGATATGTAAATTTTCGATTAAATTCATTTTTTCATAAAAAGTAAAAATTAAGCCCATAAATCTGAAAAAAAATAATTATATGAAAAAAAGTTATTTTGTAGGTTTTTTGTTTATAGATGGCGTTAATAGTTTTAAATGTTAAAGATTTTTGTAAAAAAAACATTACTTTATTTGAAATTAGTCTACTTGTAATCTTATTTTTCCTTTACAGAGGTTCTTGGCTTGTGTGAGGTTGTACTTGCGAAAATCCGTAAAAAGATAAAAGATTCTTTATGCTTGTTGGTAATTCAACCATGGAAGCTCGAACTTTCATACTATGTTTTTTTGGAATATAGGCACTTATTGCGACGTAATTTGAGTAAATTGTTCTACTTTCACATTCATTCAATTTTAGTTCTTTTAGATACGGCGGTCTGAAAATTATTGGCAAAAATCTTTTGTTGGCCATAACTGTTCCACAGACGGATATCTTCTTACTTTGAGCCCAAACGGCTAGTTCATGCGATGTAAAGAATCTGTCAGTGTAAAGACCACAACCTGGGGGACCTTGCTTTTTTCAACCAACCTTTTAACAATTGATAAACCAGAAAAATAAGAGGAATCCTGTAAGCCAGATACATATATTTCAGGCATCATATAATAATAGTACTTCGAGATAATAAAATTTGATGCCATATCTACCATGTTTGTGAGGATCGTAAACTTTTACGGGACATCCTCCTCTGAAAGCCAGAAGTTGTTCATCTACTGTAACGGCTGAATGAGGAGTCCAAAACTTGGAAAAAATATTGAGAAAGTGGTTATGAATATAGCGAACAGGACTGATTTTAATATTTGGATCGCGAACTTCTTTATCATCAAATCTTATGAAAATATGAATAAGCGTAAACATTTGACGTCCAATAACAGCTCTCAGAAATGTACTTCCATAAGAAGAAAAAAGATCAGATGTTTTAATTTTCTGGTCACCATTTTGAACGATATAAAGCAGTAAAGCAAAATACGACAACAGGTATGCACTTGAAAACTTTTATAACAATGAATTAACTCCAGGTGCTTAGGGGAGTGGGATCTGAAAAAAAGTGCAAAATAAGAAAAAAAATTTTGTAAAAGAACTCACTCTTTAGCATTGTCATCTTATATATGTATTGAATAATTTCAGGTGTCAAGAATGAATTGAAAATTTTTAAAACATTTCACTCATTTTTACATCCTTTCTGGGGAGCAAGAGGAAAACGAGAAAAATATCCGATGGTCAAACTTTCAACTCTTCCCCTGAGAGTAGCTTGAGGTGACCAAGAATACTCTGTTGAGTCTGAGGCTACTAGATTATCATCCATTTCTTCAGAAATATGAAGTGAAGAATTAGAACAAGAAGAACGTGTGCTCGCTGCGCTTGAAGAAAAATTAGAACTTTCCTGAGAACTTGACATAATTCAAAACTAGAGAGGAAGTGTGAAGCAGAAGTATATGATGGATGATGAAAGTGAATGAGCAAAACAGTTGTAACAGATATGTTTATAATCAATAACACAAAGTTCAACTTCTTTCAGCCATCAATCAAGCATGTCATTAACATTTTTGTTTATTGGGTATATAGCATTGTTATTATTTTCCTCATCAATAGTAAAGACGCGTGTACGGTTTCATATAATAAAGACAGAATATATTCTGTTGAAATCAAGAAAAATGTGCAATGCTTGTAACTAGAGACTTCGTGAATAAAATACCCATATCGTACGAGAGGAATGAGAAGAAACAGAAAAAGCAACTGTGATGCTTAATGTGCAAAAAACTATGCAGCGCATGATATAAAAATCACGTCAAGAACGACAAATGTGAAAATCTGAATCTTCCTCGATGTATCTGCTAAAAAGTTTTTGAGTAACCGTTGCTATTCGAATCGTTATACCGTAAAATTACTTATAACACGTTGGGCCTTGTCAGTTTTTACAAATTTTCCTGACGTAAAAAGTCCGCCAACATAAGCAGACTGCAACGCGAATAAGCTATGCCATTGATGAAAACCGTTGACGCCCATAAAAGTTTTTACTGTATTTCATAAAAACTATTTTAAATTAAAAAATACTTAAGTTCAATACTCATCCTTAAAATTTTTTTGAATATATTTAGAAGCAATACAAATAGTATAAAAATTATAAAAAGGAAAAGGATTGAATTTTTTTATCACTTCTATAAAATAAACCTTTACAAGAGTAGATAAAAAAATTCATTATAGATGGCGTTAATTTTTTTTCGATAAACTAAATTTTTTTATATTATCTACTGAACTAAAAGAATTTTTCGGTTAAAAATCCTGCTACACAAAACTAAGTAAAACTTTGTATCTAAAAAAAGCTATAAAAATGTTCAAAAAAATTAGAGAGAAGACAAAAATATTGATATGTTATATAAGTATCGATAAAAGCCTTTTACTTGATTGCTATATCAATTAAATGTAAGTTGTGATATATAATACTGTCAATCAAGAAATTTTAGCGGAAGTTAAATTTTCGCTATTTGCCAGCCAAAAAAAGTTTGCGTAGTTTTATTTTCGCGAGCAATCATATATTTTCAAAATTATTTTCATATGTTAAACTTATTTTTCTATATTATTCGTGAAAATAAGAATATTGCCAAAATTTCATGCTTCTATAGTGAATGAGATATAAAGTAGGGAAAATACCTTTTGGAACGAAGACAAAGACAAAAAAAATAATTCCAGTAAATATTTCGATGCCTGCAGTTGAAAATCTTCTAGTATACGTTTTGCAGATGTAAAGCACAAGAACACTACTAGGAATTTCTATGAATCCTGTCAAAAACAAATTAAGGTGAAAGTTTCCACTCAAAGAGCTTATGCCAAAGTGAACTCCATAATAAACTAAGCCGTTTGTAAACCTAGAAAGGAAGAATAAAAGTTGGTGTGTGATTACAGCAATTCATGCATCATACCAGTTGAAAAAGATGTTTAAAGCATTTTTATAGAACCTTTCTGACTTCAACACTTTCCAAAAGATGCCCCTATCATCAACAACATTACTGGCCTTTATGCATTCAACGAGCCCTTTTACTTTTTGGATATCCATGGTTCGCAATATTGTTGAGTTCTTCAGTAAAATTTCCAAAGCTTCATCATCTCTTTGGTGACTAAAAAGCCACCTCGAAGATTCGAAAACGTATTTCCTATGAATTTAAGCACTAGTCATTAGGAATGATGAAATAAAAGAGCTATACCAAAATATAGGAATTATCAAGATAGCAGGAAGTGTGATGCACAGCTGAAGATACTTCCAGTCACGGATGTAGTAGGAGAACAATGAAAGAAGCATGAGGCCTACTGCAAATGTCGCATTAAATGAAATTCCTGCAATTTCTCTTTTGTTGGGCGTAACCATTTCGACACCTGTAAAAAATGAAACCTCGTATTTAAATGACTTCCTCTTTGCCCTACTAAAGCACTCAGGCATACTCAAGTAAACTGTTTGTCATTTCGACAAAAGGTTGCCAAACTACAAATGTTGACCTTCAAATTGGGAAAACTGAATTTCAAATTAAAAAACGGAATTTCAAATTAATAAAAAATAAATATTTAACTTAAAAAAATTATGAAAATTTTTTAGCAATTAAAAATTTATAAATTATTCTACATTTTTCTCATAAAACATCGTTGTTTGTTTGAAATATAGTATGGAATTCAAAACTCTTTAAAAAAGTGTAGTTAAACGTGGCTTCATAGGAGGAAAGTATTTTAAAACAAAAAATTTTAAAAAAGAGGAAAATAGGAAAGTTATTGCTAAAGCTAATGGAATAGCTATTTCAGCTGCATATGGTTGGATAAGAAATTGAGATTAACTCGAGAAAAGGGTGGACATCGTTTCTCAAAATTAAATGTAAAACATATATCGCAAATTCTCAAATACATAGAAGAAAAACTATTAATTTATAAATGTATTAAATAAAAAGTTGAAAACTCTAGCTATTGATTTTAGTACTAACACACTACACAAGACATTGCGTAATCATTATTTATATTAGGTTGACCAGGTGTACCCTTTTGAACTGTCCGCTACGCTTTTATACATCTTTTCAACGGTCCAGGAGTGCTATAAAAAGAAGATTGCCAGTAATTTGGTAAAAGAATACTACACAATGTCACAGATTGATATAAGAATATTGTTATTGTTTATGATAATGATGAAACTATTGATGTTGAAATCTAAGCGATTCAAAATGAAACTTATTAAATTTTATTTTTTTTCTAATTAAAACACTCTATCTACAAATGACAGATAAATTAATGAAAGTAATTTTGTGTAAATCCTTAATTTTTTTCCTCTTCTTACCTCAATGGTTGTTAAGGTATACTTCTCAGCTTAACAGTTGAAGGTCAGTGGTTCGATCCCCAAGGCTCCCAACTCTTAAAAACAAATTCACAAAAACTGTGATTAACCATCTTAAGCATAATGCCAGCATATAGCCTTACGACTGATAGTGCTTTAATATCTCCAACCAACCAAGAACCTTTTTCTTACTAAAAATTATTTTATTTCATCACCTCATAAAATTTATATCAATTTTCCTTTTAACTCTAGTTACTAGCAAGAATTTCTGTACGCAATGAATGGGTTTGTTCCAAGTGTGTTACAACAGCTAGTGAAATGCTTAAATGTAGTTCATGCCTTGAATGGTTCTGCCACATATGTCAAAATATTGCGTAGATATGATAAGAATGATAGATAAATGGGAAGAAGTTGGTATTAATTGGTTTTGCACTAAATGTCGCATTGACGATTCTTCTACTTTAAAAAAAGTTGTCAACAAAGTTTAACGAAGACTTCATTACTTTGAATAAAAATAATGACAAACTTATCAACAAAATGAACGACACAATTTAAAAAAAATATAAATTATGTTTTTAAACATAATAAACAGTCGGCAAATATAATAGAAACTTCTAATACAAAATTGAATTTAATAAATAGATAATATAACAGACAGTGGGGGATCCAGAAATCTTTTGTGGGGGGGGGGGGAGGGGTATACTAATATTATCAAAATATTTTACACATTTTATTAGGGAAGAAATTTGAAAACGTATGTAAAATAAATGATTAAAATTATATTACAAAGTCTTTTCTTCTTTCTTTTTGCTTTGAAAATCGATCAATGACTTCATCAATTTTTATTTTAGGGTGGACTCCAACCTTAATTTTTCTTGAATAGATTGCTGGTGGGGGAGGGGGGGGTATGCATCCCTCTATCCCCCCCTCTCGGTCCATCCCTGATAACAGAAAATTTTTCAGAAAAGTCGGAGACAATTTTAATGAATTCTTCTTCACCTTCCAATTTTAAGCAAATTTTACAAGATACTTGTAAAAACTTTGCAGCATCAACATGCTTTACACTACGCAGAATAATGAATCATATAATTCATGGCGTCGATGAATTTAATAATAATAATAATAATAATATGATATTTATTTACAAATGAAAGTTTACGCATGAGAAAAGTATGACAAAAACAACTGAACCAAATTATCGAAACAGTATGAAAATAATGTAGGTAATTTTGTGAAGATCCAAAAGCCAGGAGGCCGCAGTAAACACCAACAATCAAAAAATTCAGTAGTTCCTTATTTCTCGGCCCTATACGATTAAAGCAAATAGTTCGCCTTGGTAAGGTTATAAAAAGCAAAGCTGCTAAAAGACCCATTCGAGTTATTTATGAAAATTAAGATGATAAAGTGCCTATTACAAAAGCTTTACTGTTTTTAAAGAAAGCTACTGATAAATTTTTACCACAAATGACTTTACTCCAGAGGAAAGAGTTGAAATTTGCAAACTAAGAGATGAAGTGAAAGCAAAGAATGAAAACAACAATGACAAATCAATGAGATTTATTTTAAAAGGAAACTCTTTAATAGATTTTCAATTTACACAAATACTAATGAAATTGAAACTATTAGTGTGGTCTCTATTCTTTATACTAATTCAAATCAACTTTTTCCAAAGCTTAACAAAGTCCGTTTGATTGCTCAAGATACATATTTTGATCGGATTCTCACTTGCGAAGCTCTCCCAAAAACTACAGGTACAGTAGCAGCCAGATGAGCTTAATTTTTCTCTAAACAATTTTGCAATGATAAATAATTTTGGTTCACTATCCGCCTATACTTTTAAAAGGAGAGGTATTATTGCATTTTATAGACCTTACCAGAAAATCAAGTTAATGCTTCCTCTTGTTCCTACTTACATTGAATACCTTGCTTTAGACATTCAAAATATAAATACCAGATTTATCATATGCTGCATTTATAGAAGCCTTCAACTAACCTATCTCTTTCAACTCTAGAAACATTTGACCTTTTTGATGCTTTTTGAATTCATATCCTAAAGTAAATCTTATTCTTATGGGTGATTTTAATTTTCCATCATTATCATGGCGCTCTCTAAATTCTATTTCTATAAAAAATTCTTCACTACGGAAATTTTGTAATTACTACTTGATTTCAAATAATCTCTTTCAACTAATCTATGAAGCAACAAGAATAGATTATTCCGAGAAAGAAAGTCTATCAAGCTTTTAATCACAAACTTTCCTTCTCTTATTAATAATATCTCTTTCCTGTCACCTCTCTTACTGGTAGTGAACATTACTTGATCAAATTTGAAGTTCTATTTTGCTGTAAGCGCAATATGAGAATATTATAAAATTCTTTCGAACGTAAATTGGGACTATTTCAAAGATTTACATGTTTCAAAATTTTATGAAGTTTTTATCTCCATCTTTAACCAAGCAATTTCATCAAATTGACGTTTATTGAAAAGAAAAAAGTCATACAAATCATACATGAATCGAGCAGCTATTTCTTTTTATAAGAAAAAAAAGAATCTTTTCATAAAGTACAATAAATTGAAAGATCCATTTTTATGCCAGCAATTCAAAAAAGTTTTAAACGCATTATTAAGAGAGGAGACAAGAAAAACAAAAAAAACTATGAAAAAAGTATTTGATCAAATATAATAGAAATTCAAAAAAATTCTGAAGCTATATAAATTCTCTTGAAAGAGGAAACAGTGGCTTGCGTTTTATAATCGACATAAGGCTTTCTATTAAAGATTGATCATAAATGGGAATTCTGACTTTGATAAAGCTGAAATTTTTAGTAATTATTTCTCTTCGGTCTTTTCCAAATGTAATAAAGAGTCACCAAGAAGCAGCACTATACATAAATTTACCCCAATGCAAGATATCATAATTAATGAAAAAATAGTTTTGAAGAAGCTGAATACACTAGACCAGTGTTGGAAAGACAAATTGTAGAACTTTTATTAGATTGTTCTTTTTTTTCCTTTACCACTCATTTTTCTATTGCTGTTAATGCAATAATTAGAAACACAGAAAATGAATGTGGGAAAAGATTAGCTGTTTCAAAAGAAGATGAAGAAAAGTTTTGAAAAGAAGCTAAAGAAGATTTTTTTGTAACAAAAAATGTTCTTTCCTATTTAAAAAAAGTTTCTTCATTAATAATGAAGTCAAAAAGTCTTCAAATAGAAGGAAATGATTTGGTGAAGTTAATTTTTTAAAAATTAACGACAATCATATTCTATTTTCTATAGACTCTTTGTTAAAATAATTTCAAAATTAATAAAGTTTTATTTTTACTTATTTTTATTTCATCTTTTAGATATTGTTGAAAATTTTATAGTGGTAAAAATATGTTCCAATTTATTATAAAGTTATACTAATTTACCCTATTTAATTAATTAAAAAGTAAAAAGTTTGATATTATAACATAACATAACATAACATAACATAATTTATTAAGCGAATAGAAAGGCAAATTTGCCTATAATGATCGCATCAATTGGAAAAGAAAAAGAATAACTAAACTGATCGAGAATAGTGTAAGTGACAATTATGGAAAAAAGATTAATATAAGAAAACTATGATATTCCAAGTTACTAAGCTAGGAAGGAGTATACATCTTATCTTTCCAGAAGTGATCAAGGCGTTGCTTGAAGATGTTTAAATTAGGAGAGTTCACTACATACGCGGGAAGGCTGTTCCAGTCGTTGATAATTCTGTTAGAAAAGAAGTTTTTAGTTTTATTATGTATATATTTTCATTTTTTTAATAGATATTTTATAAAATAAGATTTGAAAAGATATATAATGGAATTTTTTTATTTTGATGTGTAAGACATTCCTCTCCTAGTGTATGTACGTAAAAAATGAAAGCACATTGTGAAAAGATAGAAAGTGAAAGACGCACCCAACACGAAAGAAGAAGTAAGTGCTCCCATCACAAAGGTGGCCGAGAAAAAGCGCAGCACGTTGTACACGACGAAGCCGAGTGGGTAGCGCGATGGGGTCGCGTAGGCACATGACGCGCATCCCACGTAGAGGAAGAGACAAATCATCAGGTATCTTTTTCTTCCAAATCTGAAATAATAATCATTTACAGTTAGTAAGTCCTTCTTCACATTAAAATGGAAATAGGTATCGCAAATTTTATCTTGCTTCACCCTTTATATTTAAGTATAAGACGCGTGTATGATTAAAACAATGTTCCTTGACATATGTGGAGCAATTGTGATTTCCAAGTTTTTTTAAATGGATTGACAATTATTTATATAAGAAGAAAAGAGTAAAGCTTTTATTCAAAAAAAATTTATGTCAATAAATTTGCGACCACTCTACTCTTCTTCAGAACAAATTTAAATAATTTATTTGTCTGAAATATAGAAGATATCTTTGATTGAAAATGTCTGAAAAATAGATAATAATATATTTGATCTAAAGGAGACAAGAGTAGTTGAAAATCAATTGACATAGAATTTTTGAATAAAACTTTACTGTTTTCTACTTATTTACTACCTATTCTTCCTTTTATTCATGCCTTCTCAGCAACAATCCAAATTATTCAAATACATTTGACTGCAAACATAAATTTCCAATTTAAAAGTTTTCAAAATTATTTCATATAATATCGTATATAAATTTTGATACTACTGATTTTAAATTAATCAAAAGCGCGCCATAATCAACAATTTAAAACTGAAGCAACATAAAAAAATATAAGGGTGGGATTTTAATTTGAACAAATATTTCGTGGCTGTAACTCGGTTAGAATAAAATTGCAATATCAAAATGTATATACAACAAAGTTTTGAAAGCTTTTAAAAGTTGAATTAATAATTGAAGTTAAATCTTTATGCTTACTTTTGATTTTTTTAAATGTAGTAAAGTTATAAATATAGTATATAAAGAAGTGTACTTATATAAATCATTGACGACGCATTTAAAAACTTCCTTACCCATAGGTTAAGAAAGACTGATGAAAGCGTATACTCGCAATGTTATCAGTAGCCGTGTGAGAGCTGTCTTTAGAATGACTGCAGTTCAGTAAATATTACTATTTTTAATCTAGTAAATAGTTCACTAAAAGTACTATTTTAATTAAATAAACTTCAATACTTCAATAATTTAATCAAAATGCTCAATAAAAATTTAAATTTTGTATCTTGTAATTTTGAACGTTAAGAAACCCCCTTTTAAATTACATATCATAATATTAAAAAACGCTTTAAACACAAATAATTAGAGAATTTAGACTCAAATGTGTTTAAAGACAATATTACTGAAAATTAAACAAGCTTTTAATTATTATTATCAACAATTATAAAAAGTATTTTTGTTTATGTAAATAAATAAATAAAAAAGTAATTTCTTGTCATCATAGTTTTCAGAATTTCGAAATTTAAAAATTTCTGTTAATCTGAGTACCAATTTTCAAATCCGCAAAATAGTTCATAATACTTGAATTCAATAAGAAAGGTAAAGGAGCATATCAATAATCGTTTTTAATAAGATAAATACAACTTTTTAAACTACTTTAACATCAGATAAAACTCTACCCTGATTATTCAGAGTTGAATAAAATAGATAAAGGAAACAAACTTATCTGAGAAGAAGCCACAAATGAGACATCCAATCATCTGTCCTACCATAAATACAGAACTGGAAAAAGCTCTCAAAAGTTTTCTGTCACACACCAGATCAAACTTAAGAGTAATATTTCAAAGAAGCATGGAAAGAATATCAAAGAAAGAGTTGATTGTTAAAGCGATTCTAAAATGATTTTTCAGTTCGTGAAATTCTTTATTGAAAGTGCATTTGTCGAAATGTTGCTTAATCAGCGAAACAATCATGGCTTAATTAGAATATCCATGCAATTAAAAAAACTTTACATTATCTGCAGCGATATCAAGAAAAAGACGAAAATATTAAATATATTGAACACTAATTAAAAAATTTAGTAAAAGAGATAGTAATTTTTAATTGAGAGAATTGTCAATTTCTTGATTTATCACTAAGCGAATATATATATTTGGTATACTGGCTTATTCATTATTTTACTTTTTAATTAACTTTTCAGGTATTCTCTATGATTTCGGAATGGTAAATAATTATACAACTACTGTATACGATTAAAAAAGTTTGAAGATTTCTTTTTTCGAGTACACGAGATTCCGTTGACAACGAAAACTACATTTCATCACCAGCCAAAACGATGAACTTAATACTTATTAATTCTTACTAAGAAAGTCCTTAATTAACAAACTATCTAATTTGCCCACGAAATCTCATTTCGTTCTCGAGGAAATCTAGTTTTGTTTGTTGCCAAAATTTCGAGGTTCCCTTTTTCTCACATGATGAACAAAAATGTATAATAAGAAGAAAAGGGGAAAAAGAAAATATCATAGAAAGAGCGAAAGTAGATACCGAATAAAACGTGGTTTTTACTGTTAAAATTTTTATGCTAAAAAGGAAACACTGGATATGACATTTTAAAACTTTTGTCAAATAAAATTCAAACGCTTAACTTTCAACGACAACCACCTATACCAGAGGTCAGGAACTTTTTTGTTAAAAAGAGCCTAAAAAAGGCCTATATTACAGCCCAGTTTTTGAAGAGCCACGCATTTAAAGATTTTAAATAATAAAACCTTACTCTTTTAAATTTATTGATAATAAAAAAAGTATTAAAAAACTATTAATGCGACTTCTCGTTCTGCATGGTTTTGCTGATGACTCTGTAGTCATCATTTGAAAGAGAGCGAAATGTAGTTTTCAGAAGAGCCACATATGGCTCGTGAGCCATAGGTTGCCGAGCACTGACCTATACACTACAGTAAAACTTCGTTAAACCGGCCACTACCAGAAGCAAAGAAAATCGCCAGTTTAATAAAACATAAAGTGAATAATCAAGGTTACGACCTTGGACATGTTAAACATTTGTTTTAGGGTATGTATTATCTGTTTACGATACATTAACATATTTTATTATTGATTGTATTTATTTGTGATTAATAAATGCAGACAGAAAATATGATTTTATTTTTGGTTTATTTTGTATTTAACCCTTTCAGGATCAGAATTTGGAAGCCTAATCGTCTACTTCCTTTTTCCATTGGTTTCATATAAGAAAAATTAATCTTCTTTGTTTATTGACTTCTTCAGTTATTTCCTGACGATTTAGCCAATTTATGACATTCCAGTGTTACTTAACTTTCCTCACCTGTCAATATATTAACACATTCTCCACTTCACATATTACTCTTATCTATCGATCTCGTTCGAAAAAGACAATGGTCAATCAAAATTCAAGCATTTAAATATTATAAGCCTAATATTATTTAATTATAAATTTTATAAGTAAAGTGCTGAAGCGTCATTTATTTGAAATAAAAAGAGGAAACAAAAGAGCAAAGTTGAGAACAATTTTTTTTAATATTATTATTACTATTCTTATTTTATTATTTTCGATTTTCTTTGCTTCTGGTAGTGACCGGTTTAACGAAGTTTTACTGTAGTGTATAGGTCAGTGGTCGGGAACCTATGGCTCGTGAATGTGGTTCTTTTGAAGACTACATTTGGCTCTCTTTCAAATGATGACTACAGAGTCATCAGCAAAACCATGCAGAACGAGAAGTCGCATTAATAGTTTTCTAATACTTTTTTTATTATCAATAAATTCATTTGATTTGTCATCTTCACATTCGAGTGTACGTTTTCATTTAACCACAACATTTAAATATTCACCATGGAATAATTATTTTTATTGGTAAAAAGATTGAACGGTCCAAATATTAAATAAACATCTAAAACTTTAGGCCGACTGTTAAAAAAATAAAGTATACAAAAAATACCTGCGAAGTTAGAGTGTTTCCATGTACGGAGTAGTCGAAAATAAAAGAGGAACACTTAAGTTCAGAGGAGGAATGATTAGAAGAAGAATTTTGGGTGAACAAAGGATCGGATTGGAAATAATTTGTACTATTTTGTCTGCAAGAACTTGTAAAGCGCGACAATCTTGTCTCATTAACGATCCTATCTAGAACAAAGGATAAAGATATATAGTGGTGTCAGTCAGCATTATACAATTAGCTCAGGTGCAGCTTTCTACCTACATTTTGAAACAAAGATCCTTGCAAAGATTTTTAACGGTAGAAAAGCGAAAAACATCACTATGGATAATTAATTAAATTATGTCTTTCCCATTATTTCAGTATATTTTTGCTCTTTTTTGCAAAAAACACAACAGAAAAAAACAAAAGGTCGCACACGTAGAGAAATGGTGAAATTTTGGAGATATTTTTGTGGAAAGATTTTTAAATGAAGAATTCTTCACTATTCCTTGTTTATGAATATTACAAAATAAAAGAGTATACGTTAAGATTCTAATCATAAAACAAGATTTTAAGATTTTCGAAATTCAAATTTTGGTGTTTTTTAATATGTCAAAAAGAAACTTGTATTGCAGTAGAAGTTTTTTTAGTATACAATGAAAATATAATATGTGATATTGTGAAATAACTCTTAAACAGTATAATACCCCACTACTTACAGGTATTCTATTAAAAAAAATGATTTTCTATTCGATGAAATTTGACAAATCTTTTTTTTCCTAGTTTCACTGAGGATATATATACAAATAAAATTCTTTTGTGGTATTCTGGTTTCTTCACAAAATAGTATTCATCAATCAATTCATTTATTAAGAGAAGAACTTGTGTGTGCTAAAATTAATATAAAGTTTGGTTTGAATTGGATTTCATATCAAAGGGAAAATCAATGCAAAATTAATAAGTGTCCCTTATAAACTTCAATTATACTTAGTAATAGAGATTTTTGTACGCAAGCTTTGGTTTGGTGACATTTTGCAGCTTAAAACTAAATTTCCCATTTTTCTAAATATGCAAACTTAAGGGATTAGCAATGTTGACTACCTAAGAAATTTTTAAACTGTGGGTCCCGACCCTTCAGGTGGTCGCGTGAAAAATAAAATGGGTCATGACAAAAAAGAAAGGACATATAAATAGTCGATGTTAAATAAATGAACGTAGTGATCAGAGTTTGTCTTATTACACCTAAGTATTATGGGTCGCGATGCAAACCGTCGTTCTTGCTATCGCTCGCAGTAAAAAAAGTTTGAAAAACGCTGTGATAGATGGTTAATTCCTAGACAAAAAACGAAACAAGCTCTAATTTTGTACAAGTTCTAAGCAAGTACGAATATCAGTGCTTCATCCTTTAGGCTCACGCTAGCCGTAAAGATATACTATTACTGTGGCATGTGTTGAAAGCACTCTTGTGACATCACAGGCATATGTGGCGTAATAAAAAGGTGAGTGCTTCCATTAAAACTAGACACTTTATTTCCTCTTGTAAAACTTTTACCAATTTTCAGAAACTGTTTACTCCAAAGTTCAAACACTTCCAAGAGTTGACAAATTAATGCTTGGCGTCCTGAAAGTCGATGAATTTAAAAGAAATGCATGTATGTCATATTATTTACTTTTCAATTGAAGCAAATTTTGATATCAGATTTTTGAAAAAAAAAAATGAAATAAAGAATATTAAACCGATCTGATTTTTATTAGTAAATATTATAAAACAACTAAATAAAAATACATATAAACCCAAAATGTCTCAAATGACAAAACTGGTCGTTTTAGTTTTAAATGTTAATTGTGTATAATTCAGTGGTTCCCAAACATTTCCAGCCCATTACTCAAATTTGAGCGAATTACTCCCTTATAAATAGTTGGACCAAGTTAAAACCTATTTTACTTAATATTAAGTTTAAAACTATTATATTCATGCATTTTTTGGACCCCTTCAAAGTAAAATTTTTGGGCCTCCGACAAAAGTTTGAAGTTTCTTTGGGCTAATATATACACACATTTTCAAAATGTGAAATGATTCCCTAGAATATTATTGAATGAATTAATTAAGTAAATTTTTAATCATTGACTTAAAACAGACTTCATAAATCTAGCTGTCATATCTATTCATTGGGCTCAATAAAAATTTCAAAGAGTTTTGATATGAATACGTCTAAATGTCTTTTTATCTTTCAAGTTTGAGATATCTGTTCTCCAATTAGTACCAGCAATAAGAAGGAGATTAATTGCATTAACGAAAAACAGTAAATATTGGGTCGTACGCATTTTCAATTTTTCTTCTTATCTCGCTCGAAATGTGAAATCAGTGATTGAAGGAGAAAAAAAATATATATCAAGGGTAGCTAAAAAGCCTAGCAGCTGTGGTATAGCTATCCGTCAACTAATACTCCGTCTTGCCATAAAAATATTTATAGGAAAGATTTTCCTATTAATTACATGCGGCTCATTATTATCCTTTAAAAATTTTTAATTTAGCCCAAGTGGTTTACCCTCACTTTGGGATCCAATGGTTTAGATCAGGGATGTGGCGCCCGAAAGCCAAATTGCGCAGTTGAGGGTTTTTTTTTATAGGGCCCGAATACTGATATACCGGTATGTAAAAAATCGAGTAAATTTTACCCTATAAAAGTGTATTTAGTTAGAAAAAGTCTTATTCATTTATTTATAAAGAAAGGTAAGTGAAGTTAGACCAGTTTTAACTTAGGATCGGCACAAAGGTATCGGAAGGTACGAAAAGGCAAGTGAAGCTTAACTCATAGAAAGACCCGTTTTAATCTAGGATCGGCAATGAGGTATCGGAAGGTACGAATGAAATTTTCCAATGCGATTCCGATTCCGATCGGATTAATCGTCCCATCACAACTTTAAATGTTATATACAAGATTTACACAGGTTCAAGAATTGTTATTTGTGATCCGCCCGCGCACCAAATGTCTTTTTTAATTATTACCTTGCAAAAGTACACATGGACATTGATAAGTGTCCTACACTCATAGCACGGATCTAGGCTATCACTTGAAAGGAAAGGTGTGTATAGCAGGGGTCCTCAAACTTTTTAACCCGCCAACCCTTTCATAGATCATTTGCCTTCTCCTCGACCCCCAGACAAGTTCAATAAAAATATAAAATCATTTTTTGCATTTTTGATTATGAGCAATAATAATATAAGAAAATTTACCTTTAGAATAATGGAATATAAAAGAATAGTTTACTCTTTGTTTATATACTAATACAAAACTTTCATGAATATTTTTGATTTTTTCCTGCCCAGAAATTTAATAGATTCTCCACAACATAACCAACCGACGCCCTTTCAACAGGGTTGCCAATTTAGATATATTTTATCTAAATCTAGATATTTTTTGAACCCCTTTAGATGTGAGATTTTATAATTTAGATAAAAAAAAATTATATATATTTTTTTTTAATATTAAAAATAAAAATTTATTTTATTATTAATAATAATTTACTTTTTAATTAAAAAAAAAAATATTTTATTATTATTAAATATCCCAAAAACAAAAAAAAAAAAACAAAATAAAAACTTAAAACTTTTTCTTTCAACCTCTATGTAATAATCGACACCTAGAAAACTCTTATCGACTCCAGGGGTGGATTTGGAGATCTCTTGTGTATAGAGAACATTGTTAATGAATAGAAAGAGGAAAAAAGAGTGACTTGCGTGTTGACTGCACACGAATCTTTGATTTGGCAGGTGGATCGGCATGACAAAGATGCAAGAGGAAGCAAATATGGCAGTCAGGGGTAGGATGAGGAAGCGAAAGTTGCGGAGTGAGCGAGGATCTTGAGATAGAGCTAGCAGCGAATCAAAAGTAGCAGGCTCTGCGCCATACTTCTTGCCTTCCATGTTCAAGAGTGGGAGATGTGAGTGTCTTAGTCAAATGCGTACTCCTGACAAATACAGCAAAAGGTTGAGACACCGCTTCGACCAATCAAGAATTCTATATCTGGAGGAGATGCACTTGAAAAGTTTTCAAAAAGCAATATTTAACCCTCTTCCGAACAACCTATCACATTTTGTTAGACGTAAATCACACCTCGTGACCAAGGTATCTTGGGTAGCATTTTGTAAGATTTGTGAAAACAGTGGTGTACAAAGAGGGAGAGGGAAGGACGTTGTGACCAGGTTACTGAAACACAGCTACATTTTGTCTTCATATTTTGCATACCTATTTATACCTGTATTATTCAGTTTTCGGTGTGTGCAACTCGAGTTTGTAAAATATAATATAATAAATACTTTTATATGTACCTAGTCGATATTAATTCCATGGTTATGTGAAAGAGCATCTTTATTTTTATCTATAATCTGCCACTTAGCCAGCTATGGGGCAAGTGTGGCCGAGTCCCTCCATTATGTGCTCGCCATGAAAAATAAAATTATGCTCTAAAAAATGAAATAATGGTTTTTTGACAATAGTAGATCCATTAAAACAAGTGATCCAAAATAACACAGGGGGTCTTGGATCGCATTTTATGGTCATATAAAAAGTGTTTCGGTAGATCCGTTATAACGTGGATCTTTTATAACACGGTTCGTGGCTTGGACTCTGTCATACGCGTCAAAAAAGATCTACTGTGTACTCTAATTCCAATAATATAAAGCAAATAAAATGAGACTTGATACCATTAGAGGTGGAGATCAAAAATGTTTACTTTAGTTAAGTTGGGCCTTATATTTGGAATAAAAAACCAAATTACAATAAAAAATTAAAAGTTGGTATGAGAAAGGAAAAAAATAAATATAAACCACAACACTTAGTTAGTGCGATGAGGTAAGATACCCCAGTTAACTTTACACACTTTTATATTTTCGAAATCTTGAAGTTTGATTTTTAAGCTTTTGTGTACCTCCTAATTTGATATCTTCCTTGATTTTTATTCAGTTTTTAATTAATTAATTAATTAAGTTGTTTGTGGCGTTCGCACCCATCCTTTCGGATATCGTGGCCCGCCCGGAATGCCCTCTTCGTCATGAGCATTATGTCCTTACTTAGTGTGGTAGTTTTTTTTTACCTTAATTGGTGCGGTGGGGTAAAAAAATCCCAAAGATTTTTGTAAGAATATAGTGAAAAATGAATATAGAATAGTTCATAAAAAAACAAACATATTAAATATGCTAAAATTTATATCAGTTTTTGTTTTTTCTTTTAAAATTTAACGCCATCTATTTTTCTATAAATATTTTTTGAGCAAACTTCATCACTGTTATTTTGAAACTAATTTTCAAGATAAAAATAACAAAATAATCCCACATGAAGATATGAATTAAAATTTTATAAATTAAATTTACAATTTTATAAGCATAAAATGAATCTATTTTTATCTTTGAAATTTACAAAGAAATATTTCCACAAAGTATCTTTTGAACAATGATTATTTAGTTTATGTATTACATAAGCTTATTCCAGCATTGTTCCATAAACCATAAATAATAATAACGTTTACTTAGACTTTGAAAATTGTTTCCTGAAATAATCTTCTGATTTCATCAATCACTGAATAATCTTCTGAATTCATTGTTGCTCAATCGATATTTTATACCTTAAAGCCTCATCCCTACAAGCTGCTACATTTTGTAGTTATAAATAAATTAAACATATATTGTGCAAATGTTGAACTATATTAGAATTTGACATCATAGGCTGGTACACATTAAAATTGATAGTTTTTAATGCAGGCAACTTTAATTTCATATGTTGCATCAATCAAAAATAGGAGCAAATATATGTTAAAACCTACAACCTACTACATTTTATAGTATAGCAGGAAAAAACATCTTATTTTTTTTGCATATGTATAACATATGTTGTTAACATTTTGATTGACTAAATACTTTCCCATTATTAATTACTTTGTTTTCCTGTTGTCATATCGTCTTTTTTATTTTACTTTCTCGTTAGGTTTTTCTCTCTGTAGATGAAAAAAATACAATATATCTTCTTTTCAACTCGCTTGTGCATTGCTTTCACTAAATGAGGAATCTGATGTTGAAGTCGGGAAACAAGCTTCTGATACTACAATAACTGATGATTTTATTGAATATGAGTCAAGTGATGGTGAACCTGGATGTAGTAATCAGAAAAATTTAGATGAAGAAGATGAAGGCGATATTGATGTTTTTATTGAAAATTCTTCTCAAGATGAAACTGAAAGCTCCGATGAAGATAAAATCTGAGATTCTTCAGAATCAGAAGACAACGAAGAGAGAGCTGATGTTTATTGCAATGTATAAAATACACAAAGACTCCAATTCCCAATCACTCACTTTCAAGAAATATTTTGAAAGAAAAATCTAGAGTTTTGTGCAATCACAAAGATGAAGTAGAATCATTCTCACTGTTTTATACAGAAGACATGTTTTTACATATCTTACGATTCACCAATAGAAAAGTGATAGTGAATTTCGAAAATACATGATAAAGAATAAAAAAAAAAATATCGTTCATACATGAAAACTTTTACTAGCGAAGAGTTGAAAGCTTGTTACGCTATTCTGATCAGAGTAGGTTCAGATCGTGATAACATGTCTTCGCTGCAAGACTTATGGTCTCCTAGTGATAGTAGACTCTTTTATAAAGCAACAATTGGTTTCCAAAGGTTTCAATTCTTTCTAAGATGTTTAAGATTCGATAACTTTAGAGAAAGAGCTGAAAGGCAAAAGAAAGATAGACTCACCGCTGTGAGAAAAATTTGGGAGAGTTTTCAGTGTAATTTGCTAAAGTTTCTTATTCCGGGAGAGACATTAACAGTGGATGAGCAGCTTTATGGATATCGCGGTTATTGTCCTGGTAAAACCTTCATACCAAATAAACCACGAAAATATGGTCTCAAAATTTTTTGGTGCTGTGAGGCTTCTTCAGGTTTTGCTCTTACTGGGTTTATTTACTCTGGAAAAAATGAAGACGGAACGATACAATATAACTTGGCAACAAAAGTTGTAATTGATCTAACAAAGCCTTTTATTAATTCTGGTAGAGACATTTTTGCATACTCATTTTTATTTTTGAGAGTATCTTTTTACTTGATAAATTAAGATTATCTTCAATTATTTCGATAAAACTATTCCAGTGTTTGGGAACTTTATGAATTATTGTTTGTTTATATTTATTATTTTTAGATCTGAAAACATGAAGCTTTAAAGGATGTCTATTCTCCTAATGGTTGAAGCTACTTGAAAATAGAAAGATAATGGAACTTCTCCATAGAAAAATTTTAAAGCTAATTTAATGACTTCGAATTTATATAGATCTTCTGTCTTCAAACACTCCAACTCTTTGAACTTATCATTAGCATGTGCGTTATAGCGTAACCCGAAAATACAACGAAGTATTCTTTTTTGTATTATTGTTATGAATTTGAGGTTACAATGTCCCCAATTTACTATTGAATACCTTAACCGTGGTTCTATTAGCGCTTTATACAACGTAGATTTAGCTCTAAATGGTAAAAACTTAGTTCCTCGAAATAGTGAGAGCAATGCATTCATTCGGATAGAGAGATTATCGATATGAGCTTTGCACTCAAGTTTATTGTCTATGACAACGCCTAAAAAATTGAAAGATTCTACAAACTCTATATTTATTCCGTTTCAAAATGTTTATCGAAATGTTATGCGAAGCAAATTTAGTATTAAACATATTCAAGATTTCATTAATTTTAAGAAAATCAAGACTTTTACCTTTGAACAATAAAGTGATGTCATCAGCATATGTAAAACATGAAACAATTTCACTTGTAACATGTTCTGAAATTTTATTGATATAAACTATAAACAAAAGAGGAGTAAGAACCGACCCCTGAGGTACTCCTATATTTAAATCAAACTTGATAGAAGAGTCAACATTATTGACATGAACATATGATTTCCTATATGATAAAAACGAATTTACTAAATTGACTGTTTTAAAATCAAAATATGTTGAAAGTTTACTACCTAACAAGCTAATTGACATTTGACAATGAATTAAAGGCATTTTTTAGATCAAAAAAAAATTGCCATACATTGTTCGCCTTTTGACCAAGAACTAATCACATCTTTAATAAAAATTAAAGTGAAAAGTGCGAAAACCAAATTGTGAATCAGAAAAAATATTGCTACATTCAAAAAAATAGTAAAACCTATTGTAAATTATTCTTTCAAAAATTTTCGATAAAATGGCGACTACTGAAATAGGCCTATAGTTTGAAATATCGTCTCTTTTACCTTTTTTATAGATAGGGATTATTTTTGATATTTTTAAAGAATCGGAAAAAGTAGCATTTCCAATACACCTGTTAAAAAGAATTCTAAGAGGGTTACAAATGTATGGTCCAATGAGCTTAATCATTGGTACAGGGAAATTATAAAAGTCAGGACAATTACTGTTTTTAAGAGATTTTATAGCCAAAAGAATGACATTATTTGAAACATTGGTTAAGTTAAATTAGGATTGTTTAAATGTGATAAAACAATTACAAAGAATCTGATCACTCAAGAGACACAGATATCACAGAAATAAAAGCTTTAATAGGAATCTTATTTGTAACAGGAGCGCTTCATTCTAATGATCCCAATTTCAAAGATATTTGGAACAATTTTGGCTTTGGTTGTGATTTTATAAAGAGTTTATTGTCTTCACAAAGATTTTTATTTTTATGTCGATGTATTAGATTTGATGACAGAAGTACGAGAAGTGTCAGAAAAAGTTTCGACAAGTTGGTTTCTATTAGAGAGTTTTTTTATTGTTACGTAAAGAATTGTACATCTTTGTATACCCCGCATGAATTTCTTACATTTGATGAAGCGATTTTCCCCTTCAAAGGTAGATGTGGTTTTAGGATGTATTTTGGATCTGCAAAACCAAAAAATTATGGCCTTCTTATTTACACTTTAGTAGACGCAAAAACTTTTTATGCACTCAATCTAAAAGTTTATGTTGGAAAGCAAGGCGGTGTACAAAGACTTAGCAACTCACCATCAGATGTTGTGAAGCGATTGATTGCTCCTATTTCAGGAACAGGAAGGAATGTCACCACTGACAATTGGTACACTGGAATGGATTTGGCAATGGATTTAAAGGCGCAACATAATTTAACATTGGTTGGAACAATAAGAAAAAATAGAAAAGGTTTTCCCAAAAAATTTTCAAGTAACATGAAAGAAATTTTTTTAAGTAAGTTTTTATTCACAAAAGATTTGACACTGGTGTCATGGATTCCTAAAAAAAATAAAGTTGTAACGCTTCTTTCTACGATGCATCATGATAAAAGAATTGAAAAAATTGGAAAGAAAAAACCTGAAATTATAAATTTTTACAATGGAACAAAATATGGTGTTGACTTGGTAGACCAATTATCATCTAAATATAATGTAGCAAGAAGAACAAGAAGCCATTGTGCATTTTTTATGGTTTATGCAACAATGGTGGAATTAACGCTTGTGTAATACATATACTAAGTTATCCTTCTTCAAAACTTGTGATAAGAAAGTTTTTATTAGATCTTGGTAAAGAATTATGTTTGGAAAGCCAGAAAATAAGAAAAAGTAATAGAAGTGTGTCTAAAAATATCAAGGATTTAATTTCTTCTTTTATAGAGACTGATTCTGCAGAAGTTTCAACTGTTTCAACATCCAAAAAGTTTTCAAGATGCAAATTTTGCTTAAGGAAAAATGACAAAAAAACAAAGATAACGTGCTCGAAATGTGAGAGTTTTATTTGTAAAAAACACAAAAACATACTTTGTGGAAATTGTGCTTATAAAAAATCATAAAGATAAAAATGATGAATTGATTTTAAGCTAATAAAATTATAATTTTACTTTATGAAGTTTTAATTCATATCTTCATGTTTAATTATTCTGTTATTTTTAGTTTGAAAAAATAGTTCCAAATAACCGTCAAGAAGTGTACTTAACAAATATTTTTACAAAAATAGATGGCGTTAAATTTAAAAAAAGAAAATGTTAAACTATTAGAAATTTTATAATTATTAATTTTACATATTTAACATTTAGTATGCTTGTTTCTTTTCGAAATATTTTATATTGATTTTCCATCAATATTATTATAAAAATTTTTGGGGTTTTTTACCCCATCGCACTACGAAAAACATTACCGCACTAATTAAGTGTAATGATAAATGTTAGCAAAGAAATTGAGGGAGACGAGAGGAAGCTCATAAGCACAAAATAAAATTAAAAAGACAAGTGTTTAGGTTTAATAAAATACTACAATGTAACTTTACCTATAATTTTAGCTTATATTATATTTATTGACTAAACTTGATAATTCAAAAAAATTTTACTTTATGGTGCGCACAACGAAGCATGGATTATTATGAGAAAGGAAAGAAATGTACAGTTGTAAGACAGACAGAAGTATTAGGAAGCGTATTTCTGTTAAGTTAGCAAAATTTTAATGAAAGGCCTCTAAGCAAACTTCAATATTTGTTGATCGATATATAAACGCTAGCCATTTCAATGTTAAATATCTTCTCCATTACCATTTAGTTGTTGTGGCTGCACATTTCAATGACAATGATGGAGTGATCTTGATTTTTACGATGAATCAAGGTTACATCTTTGAAATGATGGTGAGATCTATATTGAAGAGTTAAACTGCGAATATTTGTCCATACCAATAAGTGTAAATGATTGAACATGTCGCGGTTCCATATTCATGTGCCATGCTACATTTGAGATAAAAAAATTTATAGCCAGAAAAGAGACCTGGGCATGCAATCACTTACATAAATAATTCAATAGGGCAGAAGTGTCCATGTTAATGGATTAATGTAAAATTCGAGCAAATCATTCTTCTTTTATTCTTTAAATATGTTTATCGGTCAAGTTTTTTAGTACTTAGTTGCGATTTTTTAACCATGAATGCATATTTTTCATAATATTATAACACTTTTTCTATTGATCAAAAGTGCCCGTTTAATAAGTTATATTTATTTTATAATTTAGTTTATAAAAATAGTTTTGATTTCCAATAAAATTTTTATTCAACGCTATCTTATATCATTAAATATATTTCCCAATTAAAAATTGATTCAGAAGAAAATCATTATAGTATGCTAAATAATAAATGACCTTATTTTCTACTACATAATAGAGACACAAATTGGGAATATGGGCTCAATTACGCTGTCCGCTTCCAAAGAAACCCTTTACCCCCGATACCGTTAGCTAATGTAGAGCAATTCTAGCATTTAAGAATTCAGTGTTAAGGATTGTGTACAGTAGTATGAATTTAAAAATAAGTAGAATCTCTATGGACCCCTTGAAATTCTTCCATGGACCCCTGTTTGGGAACCACTGCTTCATACTGGGATCTTGATCATTTATTCTTTATACTACTTGAAAAAGCAATGCAGTCGTTTCGAAATATATTGTTTGTTTTCAAATAAAGTGTTCCTTTAATATCCTATTCCCTTGCAATTTTTGTATATTTTCTTACACAATAGGACAAAATATTATGCTTACTACAATATGCATATACTTTGTCATATTATCTCAAACAATTTTTGATTTAATAGTTTAAGTATCAAAAATTTATGAGTCCCATTTGGAAATTTCTTAGGGCCACGAACGTTTGAGAAACACTGAATTAAGGAAAAACCGGAGTCGTTAGCTTGATTCTAACAATGATAAAAGGTAAAGGCACAGTGGAGTGTTTTCATTGAGAAGGCACAATTTGCGCCGCTTGTATCGAACTATGAGAAAGTAGGCTTGATGCAGGATCGAACCCAAGACCTTGAGTTATCGAAACCCAGTACCCAACCAACCTTACTCACGCAAAATGATAGACTTCGGTCACAAAAATACTCAATTATTACAATACAATATGGGCGTATACGATCTGAAAATAGTTCACAAAAAATTATGAGATAGATATTTTGTTGATTTTATTCAAAGTTAATGAGGAAAAATTTTTACAGACTATATATCTTTTCTCAAAGTTTTTGATTTATATAGATCACTAGTGGAATGAGGTATGTCAATAAATAAAAAAGTTTTTATGCACCAGATTCACTTTGGAGGCTTCAAACTGTAATATTCAGAAATATAAATCTAATAACTATTGTGATTCTAAGTCAGAGTTTTCAAACGCAGGCTAGATGATACATCATTACACTGGTTTACAAAATAAAGTTTCTGCTTTGAGGCAGAGATATGAAAGGTATTTTTACTAAATGCGTGTGATAAATTCAAATTTTTGAACAGGTTTTCCTTGTCATGTTTAGGTTTTCTGCTTTTATATACTCCAGTTTTTTTATACTGCATATAAATTTAAAAAAAGTGTTTATTTCATCTATTACAAACCTATATTAGGAAAAAATAGCATAGATTAGATACAGGACATTAATTGAACTAAATAACATAGATAATAAAACACACAGAAAGCATAGTGCAGCACGGGACTGGACATTTACTCCAGGGCGATTTAGCCAAACGGACCTTTAGCCGAATGGACATTTCATCGAAAATATACATACAATTTGACAATTCTCGTATACCTTGCTTTACTTGCCGCAAGTTTGCAAACGTGTGGCTCCATCCAAATCTGCAGCGTAATCTTTGTTTTCTTTCTTAACTTCTATACACAAATTATGCGATGAATGATTTTATCTACTAGAAGTTACATGAAAAATGGTCCATTCTGCCAAATGTCAGTTTTACAAAATTTTTATTCAGTCAAATGTATGAATACCGCCCAGCATACTGTTAGATATGGGATTTTTTTGGACGAACTTTGTACTTTACTTTTAGGATGTCGCACAAGAGCATGCGGCATAAGTGACCCTTTTCATGATGATGTGTTGCTCTCCATCTTGGACATTTCTTCGTGGAGCCTTTCTCCAGGCTCATCACTCGCTAGGAGGAAGGAAGTTGAGTTGGCAGTGCATAAAGTGAAACTTTCAGTGGCATTCGGCATCCGATATCCTCATAAGAATCTAGAAAAATAATGTTTTTAAGAATCTTTGAATCTATTATGAGGCTTTTGTGCATTGACTTTCAACATAAATGACATAACAAATTTTGATAAATTGAATAGAGTACGTTTGCTTGACCATTTTTAGTTGGAAAACGAAACATGACCTATAAAACACAAACTTGACCCACGAGTATCCTATAAAGTATTCTTGAAAAAAATTACAAGTCAGTAGTACCTTTAGAGCCGTTGAGGCCTGATAGACTCACAATAGAAAAATATCAGTATTGTTTCATGCAAAAAACATTCCATATATTTGGTAAAAATAAAAATATCCAACACTGATGGATGCAAAACTAAAATGATAATTCAACTATATTTGTGTGAAAGGTTATAAAATGCCAAATATAAGAAATTGGACACACCTGTGAACATTTATACTTATATTCATACTTGGATAGTAAATTTGAATTATTCTCATCTGTCTTTTTATATTTTATGCATTCAATTGCTTTTTGAATGTTTGTTGCACCCATTATTCAAACATGGACCACAAGGGTGTTCAATTTTTCTCTTTATTTGAATCACACACACACACACACACACACACCATCTTTCGCTTTTATAATGATCTAAATAATAAATAAGTTTAAAACCATACACCTCTACTCTACTGCTATTTTCACTGATTTTTATTAGCCTGCTTGCATCGCTCATCAACCAATAGCTGTATAAACTTTTTGGCAAGAATCTTCGAAAAGTTTCTACTTATGTTTTTTTCCAAATTGCCAGCTAAGTAATATTTCCTAATTAATTAAAATATGGGGTTTAAAACTTCAAAGAATGAAAAGTCCTTAGAAAATTTAAGGGACACAGTTCTGTTTATATGATTTAGAAAAGTCTATGTTACTGTTTTTTATTTAATTCTATGTGAATTTAAATTAAAATATAATTTCAAAAGCTTTTCCCCAAAATTGAAGTGAGTGTTTCCTTGACCGGGCTTTTCGTAGAAAGACATCATGTCCACAGACAATTCGTCTTCGGATAGTTTGTCAAACAGGCATAGAGTGGTTGGACAGTTTGTCGGATGGATATTTAGTTAACTGGTTATTTTATCGAAATTGTTTTAAACAGTAAACGTGGCTGAAGGTTTTCTAAACGTATTTTTTGGCGGTGGACACTTTTTTGTTGAAAGGACGTTTAACAGTAAATACTTTTTTATTTATCTACATTAAACGAAATATTATGTGCAATTAGGCTTAATTACGTGTGATTAACGCCAAATTATATGATAGTAAATTGTATTTCATTGCAAATAGTATATATAAGCCGACTTTTTTAATGCAGTTTATATTTCTAATTTCCAATGGAATTTACTGTTACCAAACCTGGAGGAAAAACACTACTGTACAAGAGCTATGCTTATACTGTTGACAAAAAGAAAAGCACAGCTATTCATTGGAAATGAGAAGAAAGAAGAAAATGTGGAGGACGAAAACACTTAATGATGTAATATAGGGTGATCCATTACGCCATTCTCACAAACCAGATGCTTGTAGAGCCATGGTACTAAAGGCATTTCAGAAGATAAGGCTTCTAATACTGGAGAAATTTCAAGTACTATAATTCATAGTTGCACATTTAATTTTCCTTTAGAAGAGACGGAATCTCTCCCAAAAAGATGAATTTATTGGAAAGAAGGTTTTCCAACTGTACATTTGATATGGCTTCTATGAACCATTAACTTTATATTATCGATGCTCTTAAAGAAAATCACACAATTCCACTCGTTTATTCTATCGCAAAACATAAACAGAATTCTCATATATATATATAAGTGTTTTTTCATTTTTATCGATGCCTTTGGAGAAAGATTCAAGCTTGTCGATTGCAAAATTGGTGCCAAAGAATAATTTTTTGATAAAAAAAAATCATACAGGATTAGCGTTTGTACAAAAGAAAAGATGTTGAAGAAGTTTTCAATGAATTCATGGCTTCATTAGATGAAAAAAGGCCGTAACATTTTAGAAAAATTTCTTTTCTACTTTATCTTAGTTTTGATATTGCTTTATGGAATGTAAGAGAAAAGACTTTGCTAGGAATACCACGTAGAAACAATTCCATAGAGGGATGGCATTGCGTATTCCAACAAAGAATGTCATTTGTTCATCCATACGCAATTATTTGAAAGACTATAAAAACTCACTAATGACTACAAAAACGTAGATAGACTCTTACATGCTAGCTGTAAGTTTTATATCAAGAGGATGAAGACATTCAATAACCTCTCATAATTCTATTCACTATAATCAATTGCATTTTACTACCGTTTAGGATCAAATTTGTGATTTGATATAATAAAAAAGGAGAGACAACGGTGTAGAGGTCGTTGCGATTTCAAATAAGATATCAGGTTGAAACTTAGGAATTTTCATGTTTTAAGTGTTTTGATCTTTGAACTTATAGAAGTCCAACTTAGTTGTACCTTTAAAAATGGTAGCGTCAGGAATGAAGTAGGAGTTAAGAATTTTCCCGAGTCGAAAAAATTAGAATTTATATGAAAAAGTTTATACTTGAAGTATATATTTCAAATATGCTGAATTTAATGGCAGTATTCATTATTCATCATATCCTAACAAAGAATTTGTATTTATCAATCAAAGTTGACAAGACCTGTCAAAATATTATTATAAACTTTTTTATCTCAAAATACGAGTAAACTACCATTTTCAAGTACGCAAAATTAAAGCATTACTTATTTCACACAATATACTTTGTAGCTTATCTCAAAACATCAAGGGCGAACATTTTTTTATAATTTTCAAAATTTTACCTTTTTTGTAATTCTGATTGCATCACTACCTTCTAGCTGAGTGATTTTCAAAATGGAGTCCGCGGTGCCCTACCGAATCGCAAAGCAGTTCCATGGGAACGAGAAGGGGTCACTGAGTGGATCGTTTTGCGCAACATATTGCACCCATATTGGGTCATTTGTTCAATAATTCATATTTTAAAAAAAATAATTTAGTCTTTGAATTGAGTACTATTTCTTATAGCTTTTCAGGCCTGGTTTTATAAATGTAAATCTACATTTTTCTTGACGGCTTAAAAAATGAAATATGACGACTCATACTTGAAATTTGGTTTTACTGCATTAGTGTCTGGTGGGGAAGAAGAATCTAAGTGGCTTTTGTGTTCTGAACTTTTCTAAAGCCAGACAAGTGAGGCTTGTACTGTAAATGAAGCACTCGAGTCGAGCTGGACGATTGCAGAAATCGAGGTTCGAAAACATATGAATGTTTTGGCAAAATATTAAGTGTAGTTTGAAAGACTTCCATAAAGTTTCAACTTGTCAAAGAGTCCCACAACATTGATCAACAGTTGATATAATCTTGCTGCAAGATATGATATTGAATGTGCTTAGAAGTTTTGAAATTGAAAATTTTCAGGACACGCAATTGTAGTGTGTACTGACCGTGCTCTAGCAATTTCTTGTTGTTCTAATCAGAAACTGATTAAACAAAAATCTCCAGATGTAAATTGTACCCAGTGTGCTATTCATCACCATGTCTTAAAAATGAAAACCATATTGATGCGTTGAAAAATGTTCCCAGTGAAGTTATTAAAACAGTGTATTTAATTAAAGCAAATGCATTCAACTCTTGTTTGTTTTCAGAGTTTGGCAAAGAAAAAATTCCGAATTTGAAAAACTCTTGCTGCACTCAAACGTGAGGTGGTATTCCAAAGGAAAAGTTTCCAAGTGATACTATGGAAAGAAATCCAACAATTTCTGCAAAGCAAACCAGAAATATGCGTAAAATTTTCAGATGTCCATTTTCGTATATTCCTATCATTTTTAGTGAAAATATTTGAATCTATGAATTCCCTTAACCCTATTAGTGCTGGGCTAAATTTGACCGCTCAAGTGCTGGGGGCGTGAAGTGCCCCCTCCTCTTTTTCTCAGATATTAATAAGTTTTTATAAATATTTTTAATGTGATTTATATAATTCAAGTGTGCTGAATTCAGTGGTGATATTCATTTTTTTATGAATATCAATCAAACCTGTCAAAAAAATGATTTATATATGACAGCTCCTCTCAAAATTAAAATTTTTATTGAAATACTTATAAATAGTAGGTCGGGTTAAAAAGTGCCGCAACAAAAAAATGAAGTAATGATAGAACAAAAAGTGTTGAAAAAAATGAATTAAATTTTATTTACCTGATTTGGCAACAATTTTACAAAAAAAAATTTTCATCTTATTACAAACCATTTTGACTACTAAACATTTCAATTAACTTATTCAACAATTAACTATCTCACGCGCACAGAATTTCAACCAAGTAATACCATTTACACACACGTATACAATTTCGAACAGACAATAACGCATTTATTACGATCATTTCTCATTCACCAAATCGTAACGACATAAGCCAACTCCATCTTATTGGCAATGCTGACCAAACTCCCCTGACATTTGATTTGCCGAGTGAAACCACCATTTCCAACAAAGGAGTCAAGTCACTTACCATCAACACAACAGGCCACGAAAAAAAACCGTTTCACGGTGATGTTGGCATGTACAGCTGATGGAGGCAAGCTAACCCCCATACATCGTTGCAAAGAGAAAAACTCTACCAAAAGATGTCTTCCCCAAAGGCATCCACATTCGAGTACAAGACAATGGCTGGATAGATAAAGTGTGGGCTAAGAGGACAGGAGGTGCACTGAAAAAGAAATCTTGACTGGTGTTGGACTTTTTTCGATGTCATAAGACTCCAGCCGTTTTGGACCATCTTCGCAATGAACATAGAACTCTTCCTGTAAGTATACCAGGTGGACCAACCAGTGTCTTGCAACCACTTGATGTCTGTATTAACAAACCCTTCAAAGATCGCCTAAAAGCCAAGTGGGCCAATTGGATGGCTAATGGAGAAAAAGTAATGACCCCTACAGGCAAAAGAAAAAAGGTGGATCTACCTACTATTTGCCAGTGGATCTTAGATAGTTGGAATGAGAAGCAAAAGTTTTTAAAGTGTTGTATCAGCAACTCTTTAGATGTAACTCAAGATGATTACTTGTGGGATGAGCATGAGATAGACCAGGAGGAATCTGTACTGGACACTGATGAGTTGTATTTTACTCTACCGGGGTTGTGGATTTGACGCAAGAGGAATGGGACAATATGTTTGGTAATGATACAAATGAAGAGGGCTTTGAAAGTTATTATTAAACAATGCAAATATGTAAAATATATAATTGATTGAAATTTTATAGCAACATAAATAAAATTTTTGAAACATGTTCACACGTCTTTATCATCGATTGTAACGATTCAACGTACACCCACGCATAAGCCGCACCTCTAATTTCCCATTAATTTCTGCGAAAAAAAAATTGCGGCTTATGCGTGGGTGAATACGGTAATTATTCTAATTTAATAAAATATTTATAAATTAGAGAAAATCAAACTAAAAAATTTGAAATGCTAAAATAATTTTTGGTATAATAAATATTTAAATTATGAATTCTATTGTTTTTTTATATTTCAAGTTTAGTAAATCCAATCTGTTTAAAATTCAGATCATGTAAATTTATTTATATTTTTGACACTAATAATTCCAGTTAAAAACATTATTTGACTTTTTTCTTTCTGAATATGATAATAAATGTAACATTAAAATTGTTATTCTTTTCATAAATGTGTCTACTGCGCAGTGGTGGATCCAGAAATCGACCATAGGGGGCCTAATTTGAAAAATTAATTTTGTTGATTTTTTAAAGTTCAGACGTTGTCTGTCATCATCGTATCCGTCAACATTTCTGAACAAAAACCAATTTTTTAAGTCAAGATCATCATCACCATCATCACCACCAACATCATTCTTCTTCTTTTAAGGCCTCACTCCATAGCGGGCCGGGCCTAGACGGCCCCTTTGGATCAGCCAGTCGTTCTGCGTCTTTGCTTATTTTTATTTTTAAATGCAAGATAGTTGTTCCATGGAACTTTTTTCTCATCTTTTTATACAAATAACTATTTCTTTTTTTTCGTTTTGTTTTTGTGCTATGTGGAATTTATTTTGATTGTGTATACGACAAGTCTGTTTGTAACATTCAACGAAGACGTTTAGGTATTGAAGCACAGTCTCTAAACACCTTACCTCACGACCACTTAATTAAACTTAAAATTCCAAAGTTCAAATAATTACATGGCAAACCTCCTGAGTCATTAAAATATGCCGAGATTGCTTTGAGAAGATATTAGGAGATTGGCAAAGCTCCGGAAGCATTAAAATATGCAGAAATTTCTTTGATTGATGATTGCCAACTTAATCTTGCAGCACTATTTAACCTAAGATTTTTATCGATAAATGATGATCAGATATTATGGGTTGCATTTGAAAAAAAATATTTGAAATGAAAATCAATAAAATTTGGTTATAATTGGTGTCTTTGCAGTTCAGGTGGATATTTAAACAATTTTTATCCATAAAAATTAAAAAAAAGAAAAAATTTAATGTAAGGAAAAATAAAATAATTTTGATCTTCTGGTGAATATATTGGAAGAGTTATAAAACATTTTAACATCTGTTGTAATTTTTTTTTTTTTTATAAAATACATATTTTTTTTTTTTTTTTTTTTTTTTTTTTTTTTTTTGGGTGATTTTTTTTTTAATTTTATTTATTTTTTTTTTTTTTTTTTTTTTTTTTTTTTTATTTTTTTTTTTTTTTTTTTTTTTTTTTTTTTTTTTTTTTTTTTTTTTTTTAAATTTTTTACTCTTTTCTTTTTTCTTCTTTTTTTTTTTTTTTTTTTACATTTTTTTTTTGGGGCGCTTGGGTTTTTGGGGTTTTTAAAAATTTTTTTTTTTTTTTTATTTTTTTTTTTTTTTTTTTTTTTTTTTTTTTTTTTTTTTAATAATTTTTTTTTTTTTTTTTTTTTTTTTTTTTCTTCTTCTTATACATAAATATGAATGTACATTTTATGAAATATATTTCATCAATTTTTACACAAAAATAGAAATTCTGGAAATTTTAAGGGATAGAAATATAAAGACAACAAGTGCAATTAGGGAAAATGTGAGTAAAAAATGTTCAGAAATCTCTTTTAAAGAAATGAAGAAAAAATGAGGTTTTCTTGATTATAGATTTGATCATATAGACAGAATTTTTAAAGCAAAATGGAATCATAATGTTTAATTCTGTGTCTGTTGCTACAAACTACAGTAGGGGTTTTTCCAATTAGTAATATAATTCGCTACTCACTAAAATTTAAAAAAGATATTGCGTCTCAATATAATACATACATATGAGGTGTTGATATGTTTGATAAGCAAGTTTCTTTATACAGAACAAGATTTAGTAGAAAAAATCGTGGTTTCCTATTTTCATACAAAGGCTCGATATCATTGTAGTAAATTGCACAAAACTCAACAATTTTGTGAATGTAAAAGACAAAATAACTAAAAATAATAAAAAACAAAATAACTAAGTAAAAAAATTACCACAGAAATTAAGGCGTTGAATATGATAAAGAAAATCATTTTGTTAGGTTAATAAAAATTGAATGACACTGCAAGAATTGTCAAAAAGAAAAAAAATCTGCAGCAGATGAGAGGTTCCTCTTCACGAGGTGTGATTTGAAAACTTAAATACAAAAAACGAATATTTTAAGCAATTTTGAATAAATTTCAACATTTTATATATTGAAGATGCCGATTATCATCTCAAAAATAGGAGGCTTTTTTCAAGCACAACCAATTATTCATTTTTGATCTTTATAAGGTCTGAATTAAACATAATATAATGTATTTTCATTGAAAAAAAGATTCGAAGAATTACGGCCTTTGTTAGGTTAACAACAATTTTAAACAACGCCTTCCAGTATAAGGAAGAAGGAATATGCATCAGGTACAGGACTAATGGAAAGATAATGTACCCTGAACGCCATGAGCAAGCAGAAAATGCACTCATCAACTTATAAGTTCTTTTGGGCCTGTGTTGAAAAAACTAACGCTTCACAATGAACACCAAAAAGACAGAAGTCATGTTTTAACCGCGCCCTAGCAAGACTTTCAAATTCTATTTTAATAAAAACTCTGATAAAAGTGAGAAAAAATGATAAAGTGCAAATCATAAAATGTAAAATTTATTATCATTATAAAAAATTAATTTATTTCAATTCAAAATGTTATTCGTAAGTTAATAATGCTGGTTATGCCATTGAAACATTTGCATTTAAAACTTTAAAAAATTTTGTGATAGAAAAATATTTCTTTGAAGCTGATTCCAAAATTCAAGCGCGCTGACCTAAACAAAATAAAAATACATCTTTAAATTTATGAAGTTACTTACAGTGTTAGGAAAGTAATCATATGAACAAAATCACAGACCTAAAAAAATATAATACAGTCAAACCTGCTGAACCCTCGATTACCCACATAAAAATATTTGCGCGGCTATGCGGGTGTGGATAGAAGAATTTTGAGTTTCGGGTAATGTTTGACAACATTTAGATATTTTCTATTTTTCAGCAATCAAAATGAAGTATTAAAAAAATAAATCAGAATACTTTCTAAGCATCATTTACTATTAATAGTCCTTAGTTATATGATATGCCGAATTTGAGTGAAATATGCGCATGTATGGGAATAAGAATTGAGATAGTGTTATGTAAAATCAAATAAAAAATGGCACCTCAAAAATAACAATTCTAAAATTATTTTCGTAAAAAATTATAAAATCATACTAAAAAGCAAGATGGTTGAAAATAAATTCTAATGTTTTTAAGTGCTTCAAGTGAGAGTAAGATGTTTAAACCTTCGACTCCGCCTCCCTGAAGAAACGTAATAAATATGGGCGGGTCTGGGTTCACGTTTTGCTCTCATACTTGTTGGAACAGCAAGCACATATTAGGCCACAATGTATTTCACACAACTTATTTGTTGCATATAATATGACAACAAAATCTGAAAAATGGTTGAAATGGCAATAAAGAGAAAAAAACCTTACCTCAAAACAGGACAACGAAATAAAGCATCTTGATAGGGTGCGATCGGCCTCATGATGTCAGTAAAATCCTTCGAACAAAAAAACAGATTTGTTCAAATATTAAAAAATATATTCTTTTATTTTTTGAAATTGTGTGCTATTTTGTTTACTACATTCTTTATCTTATTACTTAGAAGGTTTAGATCAGGGGTCGGCAAAGTGGTCGATATCGACCCCTGAGGTTCGATAACATATCTTTAGGGGTCGATAAGATAGACAAACTTACCAAATTGTGCTATGCTTTTTTGACTTTATAGTAGTAATAAATCTCCTTTTTCTTTTAAAACATAGCTTAGGACATTGTATAGTATAGGATATATGAAACATTTTTGGTTTGTATTTTTTCTCTTAATACTACCTTTTGTGTATTATTGGAGCGCTTTTTTTGCTTCTGATCGTAATTCCATGATCTTAACAATGTTATTATTTTAATAATAATGTTTTAATTGAGTAGCAAAACCATACCCCGCAATCATCAACAAATTTTTTGAGTGGCTTCTCTACTTTAATCATAAAACAAATATTTTATTTTAGATCTACTGGTCCATAAGAAGGCAAACATTTGTCGAGTTCTTTCTTCAAAAAATTCAAACCATTTTTCAGGATTGTCCGAAATGAATATAGAACTCATTAAAACAGGGCCATTATCATTACTACGAATAAAAGTATTAATATTTACGTTACATTTTTTTCAGTTATGTTCAATTGCTAAATATACAAAATTAGAGGAATCATAAACAGATTTATAGAGCGACTTTTTTAATACACAATACAAAATGATTAGGGTTGATATGATTGGATGATGTGAAATTAAGGCATGAAAAAAGGATATTTATAGTTTTATTTAAAATTTTAATAGAGCAAAGTTGTTATATGAATCATAAGGAGGATAAATAACATTAATACGAGTATTCAAAACTTTCGAAAGAGCAGAAATAGTATATATATTTGGTCATCCATTTGATCAGCAAACATTTTTTAACTCAAGATCACATACCTTTTCATAAGAGGGAAAAGATAGACAAATCCAATTTAAAATAAAAAATATCTTGATAGTGACTAAATTCTCACATATTGGCATCTGGGTCATTTTTGATAAATCTGACCTATTCTAAATTTTCAGATTTCCTACCCATTAAATGATCATTGTATTCCTAGATGATAAGCTATAGATTTAAAAATTTTTCATTTGTAAAAGCGGAACTTCATTATCTCGGTCAAAATCTTTTTTGAAGGACCCAATATTAGACTACTTCCTAGTTCATTAGAACATGGTAGATCTTCCATTTAGTCAAGATACATACTTTTTATTTTAAATTATTCCTTTTGATCACACATTCTTTTTTCAATTATTTTTAAGGTTGCTTCATTTGTTCATACTAATCTTCAAAAGATTTTATACGTTTTGTTTTTTTAAAATAAATATTTCATACTCAACATGATTGATGAAAGTATTATAAGCCAATATATATAAAAAAAGGATTTTTTTATAACGATTTTTTGAAATTTTTTTCCAGAATTGATTTTCCGGTATACAAAGATGCGTTTTACGCCCCCAGCACTAATAGGGTTAAAGGCTATGCAAATTTTAATTGAAAAATTTTCATTTGAAGTTTGTTTTGTTGAGTTTATCAAAAACATTAAAACTATGTTGGGCGTCTAGTAAAGGCGCTATACTTTGTCTGTTACATATACATTTTATACATTTCGTTGTTTCTTTTTGTTGTCTCGCGTAGTCTTGCCAGACCACTGATATAAGAAAAGAGAGAAGGATTTTCTTTTTCTTAAGATTGTCCAGTGGCAACATTTATCGCTATCCAACATCTTAGTAATTTCGGGAAATTTCTTCATAATTTTCGTTAATAATTTTCGAATCTTGCTAAATTCTTTTATTTTGAGGAACATCACATACTCTAGCCAAATCAACTCCTGGACACATAATTCAAGAACATCCACACATTACTCTCGAAATTTTTAACTCTCCACACGCTTCCACCCACAATCTTTCAATAAAAAAATTAAGAACATGCTAAAAACACAGAAACATCTACAAATTTCATATCAAGAATTACGACTACCAAAAAAAGAAACATAACATAAACTTCTCAGACTTCAGTAACAAATTTACGATATTTCAATTAAATATTCGAAGTCTACATTTTATCCGAAACATGGCTATCTCAAAACGATCCCTCACCACATATCAACAACTTTAACATCTATCAGAAAGATAGAGCTTCAAAAGGCGGAGGCGTTCTATGTTTCATAAAAAAACATATTTACAGAAGATTACAGTTTGTTCTTTCTGAAAATTAATATTACAGAATCAGTACTAGCATGGAAGATACCATATTTTTAAAAATTAAAGTACTCAAAAAAAATTTCTCCTAGTAGCCTGCTATCAATCCCCAAGCCAAACACAATATTTTCAAAACCTTCACGCAACCTTGAACAAACTCGACTTCAAAAACATATTCATCATTGGAGACCTCAACTACAAAGCAGCACTCCTGAATCAAGAAAAACAGAACTACTTAAGATAACTTAAACCTTAGACAACTCATAAAATGCAACACCTTTTTTAACTCCAACTACAAATTAAAACTAGACCTCATTTTGACCAATATGAATAGTTTAATTGATCAAACCAAAGTACTACAATATCCGATCTCATATCACAAGCTACTACTCAAAACTCCAAATCAAAAAGAATTCTGGAAAATAATCAATCAAGCATAGGAGAAATCTCCACATAACTCCGATATCCCTTACATATTACAAAACGAACAAATCATAGAAGATTACAAAGAAATCGCCAACATTTTTAATAAAGATTTCAACGACAAAATTCCAAATACCACCATCAATTCAACATCATCATACCTACACAATCTACACACAAATCAACTACAAACCTACCTACAATTTCAAATTTAAGCCAACAACAGCAGACAAAGTCTCTCAAACTATCCAATCATCCAAACCAAACCTTTTTTCTTTTGTCCCTTTACCAATGAATGTGATAAAGGATTGTGAAGACTTTCTATCACCCATTCTCACCCAAATCATAAACATCACTATTCCCAAAATCCCTCAAGCAAACAATAATTTTACCAAAACATAAAAAAGGCTCTAAACTAGTAACTTCAAACTACCATCCAATCTCAAATATTCCAGCGCTTTCAAAGATATTTGAAAAAATCGACCTCTCATAAATTTACAAGCACATCATTGACAACTCTCTCCTATACCCAAATCAACACAGCTTTCAAAAAAATCGATCTCCTAAAAAATGTATTGAAACAATAATTCAGCTTGTTTTTGAAAAACTCAACTTAAACAACTACGTGTAACCGTCACCTCCTACGACTTATCGAAAGCCTTTGGCCATATCAACCACGACGTCCTCATCCCAAAAGTTGCTAATCTCAACTTCTACTCACTCATCCAGCCTAAAGCTATTGAAATCATACCCCACAAATCTTTAGAACTTTTCTTCACACATTTTATCAAATGAAGGCCTACCACAAGGTTCAACATTGAGCCCCATTTTATTCAACCTGTACATAAATGATTTACCCTTGTCCATAAAGTCAACCAGAAACAGAACATGAATCCAGAACAGATACCAGAATCTTACTATACGCCGACGACATCTTCACAGTATCACACATCACTAGAAAACATAGAATCAATTAACGGAAACACAACCAAGCAAATACAAAACTGGTGCAACTCAAACCTCATGTCTATCAATCTCTCAAAATCAACAACTATCCTCCTATCTCAAAAATACGTACTCACATCCAAAGCTTATCACATTTATTTAATATAAAAACATCAAGCAACATAAACATACTGGGCTTAAACATATCAAAATCACTATCGATCGAAGAACATTTCAACAAAATCATAGCCAAATCCAAATTTACCATGCTAAACAAATCTTTCTCTTATCTACCTTGCACACACAAACCCTACTAGTCAAAACCTATATACTGAATAACTTCAATTACGCACTCAAAACCTACTTTCCACTTCTAAACAAAAAAGACAAGAACAAATTTGACATCAAAAAACTCCTTGAAATACATTTTTAATCTAAAATCATCAGCTAAGTCTTACAATAGAACACATCAAAAGAACCAAACTCCTTCCAAACACCAAATTTCTTGAACAAATGTTTCTTCACCTTACCTTCAAAGAAATTCATTCCACATCAAAAGACAAAAAAATCAAGCTGAACAGATTTGGAAATATCCCTCCAGTCACATCAAAGAACAAAAAACTCAAAAAAACATTTTTTTCCACCTCATCCTCCCTCTTCAATACACTGCCTAGATCACTCAGAAACACCACAAACATCCTCGAATTCAAACGCAACCTCTTCACCCACTACCTGCACAAAATCAGCTCTTCCTACTCAACTTACTCCCTTTTTACTCCTCCCTTTTAAATGAATCTACTAAACTTCGGTTTTTTATTAATAAAATAAATTGATTGATTGATTGATTCGACAAACAGTTCGGCGACTAAACGCCCAAGCACCGAGTGATTGTGTAAAAAGAATTCATCGACAAAAATAAAGGAATAGATTTTTAAAGGCATACGACGAGGGTTAATTGAAAAGAAATTTTCATATCAGCCAAAAAATAATGAAAAGGAAAGCAACTAAAATTATAACTGAAAATCTTAATTTAGGACTCAAGAGATTTTGTTTCTGACGAAGACTCTTTGTTTCGAAAAATTGAGATTTCTTTATAATCAAATTTCTTCATCCCAGCTTAAAAATTATATTTTAAAATTAACTCAGGTTTACCTTATTTTGCTGTTTTAACTAAGGTGGCGGAGTCGGAAAAAATATCTGATTCCGACTCCTACTTCTTCAATCATAGTGATGGAGAAGCATGCATGCACTTACATTGGGAATCCATTCACTGTTAACACTGGCGATCTCCCAGTGGGAACTGGTGAACGAGAACTCATCGATTTGCAGTGCGATGAAGGTGCGCAGGAGAAGTTTAAAAATCATAAATTGGCCAACTTCAGGTTAAATGTAAGTCCCTCCTATCCGGCACTAGCGAAAAATGCAATTCCTCAGCTTCTCATATTTTCAAGGGAATGCGAACAAGGCTTTTCTTTCTACCTTTCTTACAATGAAGTAGGAATTGATGTACATTCCTCATCTATGTTCTGTGAGTAAAATATCTCCACGGCTTGCAAAACTAGTCGAAGAAAAGCAAGCCCAGCCATCGCATGACTTACGAGTGAGTACTTATTGGTCGATAAGTTAAATATTTTGCTTGTTTATGGTTATGCACATGTGCAAATAAATTAAGTTGAGTTTTGTATATTTTTTAATTGCGGATTCGTTTACTTGTATTATATTTGTATGCTATTGTGTCTGTTAACCTTTTAGTATAGTTATTTTATGGTCAAAAACTAATCGTCAAAGTTACGTGGCACGCAGCTAAAGAATAAGTCAATAAGTGGTGCAAAGCAACAAAAAGGTTGGCACCCCTGTTTTAAGGGGTTGGGAGTCAGAGTTTTCGACGTTATATTTATCAAATTGTAAGTGTTCAGAGTCGAATCTTTATCATTATTACTAGAGGTAAGAGTCGAATAGTTTTCTTCTAAATGCGCAACCCTAATTATTAGTAAATATCTCATATTAATATTTTTATACATCTTACTGATATCAATCATAGACAAAAAGCAGGCAATTTCTATATCTGTGTAAATAGAAAGAAAAAAAATTAAAAAAAAATTTTTATTAGGTCTTTATTTCCTTTTATTTATAAAAGACTTGTTTCAAATTTTTTATAACTTAAATATTTGAAAATATAGTCCTCTGAAAAAAATGATTTTGCGGAGAGAGAACCTAGGATAAAAATTTGAGGATTCTCGAAATAAAGATTGAACAAAATTGTATCTCACCTAGTAAAAACGAATTTTTATTGATTTACTTTGGTTAACAGAGTTGTTTCGATAAAAGTTAATGGATAGAGCAACTTAAAAACCGATTAGAAGAAGCACAACAAAAAACGACAAAGTTTTATAAAATTGAATAGTTAAAGTTCGTGATAAGCGGATTATGCTGTATTATAGCAATTTTTAAATTCAGAAATTTCTTTTTCAATTTCGCAACAATAAATTACTATTTTACATCGAATAAATTTTCAACTTAGGATATTTTATCAAAAAAATAACGTGCTTGGATGCTACTTCCATTTATTTCAACATAAGTATAAACAAAATTCGAAAAAGAATAGGATAAAAATTCATTTGTTTTGAAAATAGGAATATTAGGTAGAAGATAGTAGGAATAGCCGTAAATAGATAATAGTTATGACGACTAGACATCAATTAAATATTTCATTGCCATTAGTACTTTTATATGCAGGAAAAAGGTTGGCACTCGCATCGCCAAATAAAAAGAATTTTTTTCAATTAAATAATATAAAATATATTTTTATATACTACAACATTTCACTTTCATAAAACTATAAATATCTTCTATCTTAAAAGAAAGGCAAACATTTCAAAAAATATAATTCTCCCTTCATTTAAAGAAAAAGTGTTTTTTTTTATTTTTTCAATCGCTTCACCATCATTGTACTGGAGGTGATCAGAGAGAGGTATTGTTCGCAGAAACAGATTATTATAAAACATTCTTTTAAAAATATTACAGCTTAAGCACTTCGATTTCATACAACAACGCATTCTAAATTAAGAGAAGCGCAATTTTTTTTTTTAATTTTAATCTTTTATTGATCCAAACTTTTAAGTCTTTTTTTAATCGCTTCATCATCATTGTATGAGACTTGATTGCTGGAATTGGCTATATTATGCGTAGGAACAGATGGCAGGTCTTTCAAACTTTTACTAACTGCACTTTCTTTATTTTCTTCAGTACTAAGCTGTTCCAACTCACGCTCCAATTCAGCTAGGTCCGTATCTCCATCGCTAAAATGAAGTTGTGCGCTCTCATTCATCAACATTTGGCATTCTTCTGTTAATTCAGAAGCACCTTTAAGTTCTTCCATGATGTCATGCAAATCTTCGCTATCTAATTGGGTACTCTTCAAGGCTTTCGCGCCCAAACTAATAGCGTGTAGCACTGTCTTGTTGGTTTCTGATTCTTTCAACTGTTCAATCATTCCTTCGATATTTGATACTGCAGAGATTTGCTTATTGATAAGTATTGAGATATTGTGTTTTTTGCGCAAATATTGTTTCGCTTGAGATTTGTTACCTGCTTTCAAAGCATTTTTGGCATTTTGTAAACAGGCGTCGTGATCTACATACAACTTTTCTATCTTATCATTCAACATTTGTTCCGCTTTCTTTAACTTTAAAATATTTTTCTCAATTTCATCAATTTTGGATTTTTTGCTGGCGTTCTCGTTAAGCAATTTAACAGCGTAATGAGCATTGGTATTTTTATTAAAAGAATCACCATCAATGAAGCAGATATCTATTCTTCCCTGCTTATGGGAATACATCAAGGCATGTGTCAAGGATGCCTTATCGCGGAATAAATGTAAACATAAGTTCTCAACCTCTTGGTGCGAAAAAAGATTGGAGTCGCTTGCTTGAGAAGATAAAATATCGTAAATTTGAGTGGCAAAAGAATCGAGCTTAGAAACTAAGATATAATCTTTTTCTTCAAAGGAATCTTCACCAGAAGTACTCCAGAAAAAGGATGAAAGGTATTTAGAGGGAGTAAACAGTAACTTATTGATTCCCCAGTTTAGCCAAGATGAGAAAGCTTCATCAAGGAGCTTTGCATCAGTAATTTCTCCATTTTTCTCCATTTCATCGAAAACTGTCGTTAAACAAATGGGATAATGATTTTGAAAGCAGAGTTTAGAAGCCAATCTTTCAGTATTAAAGTAGAAGGTTTTCTCACTATCGCAAAAACGCTGTACTTTTTGACGCCAAAAGTCAAACTTTTGATTCCAGCTGTCAGGATTAACATGCTTGGGTCGAAACTGAGAAAAGAGGAAGTACTTGTGATCATTATTTTGAAAATCACTTGGAAATATATATTGATCCAACATTCTCAAAACTCGTTCAACACAAACTTCAAAAGATGATTCTAAATGTATAAATTGACAAAATAAATTGTTATTATTCACTCGGAATAAAACAAACATAGTTGGAATATTTTTTATCTCAATATCCTTCTTGATGAAATATTTAGAATCAGAGCCCATGGAGCTATCCGACTTCTAAACTTTTATATGTGCGGGGTGAGAAAAATATTCATTGGCATTTTTCTGTTTTTAAATACTGGTACGTTATGAATGGTATAAAAATTAAAAAAATTTATATTATATACAAAATTTTAAAATAAATAACTAGCTAAGCTACCTAAATTATAATCAGTATAGCTTCCAACAGAGGAAAGGATTAGATGATCTGGGAAGGAACTAGATGTTTAGTTAGATCAAGAACAAACACTTACTAGATACGATATTAATCCACTATCTAACTATACATAAAAATGGAGGCAAAAAACTTCTGGTTTCCCATTAGATTCAAAGCTACATTGTGTTAATTTAAAGGCTTGTCGTTTAAAGGTTTGTGTTAATTTAAAGGCTTGTCGAACTATGAGAAAGGAGGATTTGATGCTGAATTCATAGCAAAGACTGTGGTATCGAAACCAGACATATATATGACCTTACGCACGCCCTTAGATGTCTGTTGAAATTATATACTCTAACAATCTCAAATTCTATATTCTAGCCAAAAAAATTGTTAGAAAAATATAAAACTACATATTTAAATTATATATGGAGAAGAATGTATGTCTGTCTGTCTCTTTGCATCCTCATATATCATAAGTAATATCATCAAGAATTTTCTAGTTAAGTGTAAATCACATTCCTAGGAATTATAACGCTTAACATTGAAGGACAAGAAGTGTACACATTTATATTACACAATCATAAAAAATGGGGGGGGAAAAAAATTTTTTAAAAAAAGTCCCCCCCCTTCATTAAATTTTTTTTATCAAAATAAATTATAAAAAAAAAAATTCCTATTAAAAAAAAATTTTTATTAAAAAAATGGTGGGTGTTTTTTAAAAAATTTTTTTTATAATAATTTTTAAAATTAAAAAAAAATGGCCCCCCCTTAATATTGTGGGGATGTTGTTAAAATTTTTTTTTAAATTTTTTTTTTAGGGGGGTTTAAATGTTTGAAGGAAAGAAATTAAAAAAAAAAAAAAAAAAAAAAAAAAAGAGAGAGGGGGAATCATACATTGGCGGGTTAGTATTCTCCTTCCTATCTCAAGATTAAGATCGTAAATTGCCAAAAAGCTATAAATGTCATTTGATTTTGTTTTCTGCATTTGAAAAAAAGAGATTTTAACCATATTAGTGCAAAGCTATAGTTGTTCGCTCAGGTGCTGGGGGTGTAAAATGCGTTATCAGCTGGTAGTCTCTCTCTACAACATTTCTTCTATACTTTATACATTATAGCTCCTTTTTAATTAGAAATTTATTTTCTGCAATCTGTATTCGAAAATACTTTTTAAGGATTTATTTTGAACAGTTTTTTTCCACTCTCAAAGCATTCTGATTAAAAAATTTTCTTAGTGATATTATGCTTTTTATTCAGTATCGTGTATTTTATTATCAGGTGATATGAAGAGATAGTCAACCTGAATATTTGTCAACCAATACGAGTTCAAAAGTTTTTTTTTATGAAATCATTCGGGATGTTCATTGTTAAATTTCAAAAAGTTATCCACCTTCTTCATCTAAAAGACTCTCGCTTTCACGCAAAAGGAAAAATTCAATTTAAATTTAAAATTATCTTGTTAGTGACTAAATGTCTACATATATAAAACAAGTTTTATAAATATTTTTAAAGTGATATATATATTTCAACTATGCTGAATTCAGTGGTGATATTCATATTTTATGAAAATCAATCAAACCTATCAAAAAATTGATCTATATATGAAAGGTCTTCTCAAAAAGAAACATTTTATCCAAATAAGTTTTTTACACATATATACTCATTTGCAAGTACGCTGAGTTTACTGAATATTCATTTTTTTTAGTGAAAATCAGTGAAACCTGTCAAAAAATAATTTAAATATGACAGCCCATCTCAAAATTAAATTTTTTATTCTTATAAAAAGTTTTCAAGAAAATGAGTTTCATACTCATTTTCAAGTATGTAGAATTTAGGAGTGATGTTCATTTTTTATGACAAACAAACAAACATGTTAAAATTGATTTATATATGACAACTCGTGTCAAAATTAAAATTTTTATTGAAATACCTATAAAAAGTTTTTACACATATTTTTTAACCGTATTGGCTATACAGAAATAAAATAAGCCCAGTCGATTTAGTATAAAAACAGATATTTTAAAAATATTTTTGGAGACAGTTTTTAGACGTAAACCGCGAATCTGATTGAAACTTTCTGATATTTTGAAACTCTAAATGAAAAAAATTTAGTCCAAAAATGAAACAAGTATCTTCAATTTAGTATAAAAACAGATATTTTATTTAAATTTAAAAAATATTTCTGTAGATATTAGACGTAAACCGCACATTCGATTGACACTTTCAAACATTTTAGAATCTCAAAATGCAAAATCTAAGTTCAGAAATAAAACCAGTATCGTTGATTCGGTATAAAAACGTAACATATAATTTAATGTAAAATTAGAGAGAATATTTTAGGAGATCGTTTTCAGCCGTAAACCGCACATTTGATTGACACTGACAGATATTTAAAATCTCTAAATTCAAAAACTGAATCCATTTCATGTAAAATTGAATATATATTTTTGGAGACAAATTTTACAAGTAAACAGCATTGATACTTAAATATTTTTAAATCTTAGATGCAAAAACTGAGAGTTTTATATATATATTTCATATAAAATTTTAGATATTTTTGAAAAGTTTTCGGACATAAACCGCAAATTTTATTAACACTGTCAGATATTTTGCAACCTTAAATCCAAAATCTAAGTCCAGAAATAAAACCAGCATGGTTGATTTGGAATAAAAATATATATTTCATGTAAAATTTGAATTAAGGTTTTTAGAGACAATTTTTAGAAGTAAACCACAAATTTGATGAACACTTATAGGTATTTTCACAACCTAAATGTAAAAAATGATCCAGAAATGAAACCAGCATGGACGATTTAGTACAAAAACATATATTTTATGTAAAATTTGAAGGAATATTTTATTAGATATATTTCTCAACATATAAATTTTGATTGACATTTTCTAAAAAGTAGCAATGATTATTGAAAAAATTAAATATATAAAATGTTATGCGTTCAAAAATGTATATAATTATAAATTTTCAAAGAAGTATATAATATAGAACCTAAGTTATAAGGTTAATTACAGATAATATCAAAATTTTGCTTTAAATTTATAATTGTTGATTTTTATTGACAGTTTTTGAGATTAAAGAGTCATTCAACTACCATGAAAATGGTGTCAAAAGATGCCTCTAGCGATTTTAGGAAAAATCATAAAATTTGAAGGAATATAATTCAGCCAATTTTGTAGAATGAATTTTTTAGTGAAGGGGGACTTTTAGGCTCCTCAGCAAGGGTTAATTAAGGTATATTGTATAGGAAAACTGTTTACAGAAATTTAGATTAAAAAATACACCACAATTTACCATACTTTATAAAGCCTATAAGTTTATTGCTCGTAGAATAAATCATAATCAAACTTATATGATTTATAAAGCCTATAAGTTTATTGATGTGTTATAAATGTTGCGCAAAACGATCCACTCAGTGACCCCTTCCCGGTCTCCATTAAAGTGCTTAGGGATCGCCTATGACACCGCGGACTCCAGATTGAAAACCAATTAACTAGAAGGTAAAGATGCAATCAGAATTACAAACAAGGTATTTGACTTGATAAAATTAGTGCAGTTATGGTGGGATTGAGAGAATAGAATGCAAGTATAATGTTGAGTAAAAATCGTAGTGTTCATTGGACAAAAATTCTATTTGAAATTTTAAATTCATAAAAAAAAGTCTCCCCCCCCCCCAAATTTTGAGGATGTGCGGCTCTGATGTATCTATGTTTGTATGCATGTATGATGTATGTTTAGATGTTTTTGTTAGGCGTTTAAATACAAATAAATAGGAAAGTTTGTGTCAAAAAATCTATATGTATTATATGTATGTACAATTGCGCTAACACGAAGCCTAGCCCCAACCCTAATACTAACACTAATGCTAACTCTACACTAATAAAGTTAGATGCTGGATTCGATAACTCAGGGTATTGGGTTCGATTCCGCATCAAGCCTGCTTTCCTCATAGTTCGATACAAGCGGCGCAATTGTGCCTTCTCGATGAAAACACCCCGCGAAAAAAAAAGAAGAAAAAAAAAATAAGGTTTCCAACACATTAAAGCCCATTTAGAAATTGGTTTAGCACTTTTCAACTATTATGTAAATTGGGGAAAAAATTTGAATAGTCAAAATCAGGGGTAGAGTGGAAAAGCTATAAAAATTATTTTCTTTTGTTTTCTACATTTGAAAGAAGACATTTCAAAGTGTATTGTATTTTATAAACAGAAAAGTGGTTACTAGAATATTATTATTTTAAAAATTGACCTTTTTTGGCGATACTTCATATAACATATAGGCAGGCACGTGACCAGACAGGGCGAGAACGGGCAGTTATTTGTAAGACATATTGAAACGCCTGACGCTTATTCTGTTTTTTTTCTGTAATTAAGATAGCAGTCTTCACCCAATAAAATATTATTTGTTTGTAGTAACTTAAGAATGTACATATTTAGAAATTATATGGCAGTTTTGACATATTAGTTCTAATAATTGAAGAAAAAAAAGGTACCTAACATAATGTAATTTTTAGCATTTCATTACTAGACACACGTATTCATGAAGTGCAAGGTTTTTTACACAAAATTTTGTATAATTATTCAGTTCATTTAGGGTTAATAAATCATGATTACTAAGGTAAAGTATCTTAGAGTGTTTTCATCAAGAAGGCACAATTACCCCGCTTGTATCGAACAATGAGGAAAGTAGTGTTGATGCAGGATCGAACAAATTTTGAAGGAATCATATTAACAAAGTATATCATTAGATCACTTGACTTAGATAGGTTTGCTAGCTGGTAAATTTTATTAGGGTTCTAGTGTCAATATATTTTCATTGAAAAAGAAGCAAGGCGCGGTTTTTAACTATGTTAAACTATGAGCAAGGTAGTTTGATGCTAGATTCAAACACAAGAGTTCGTTTTATCGAAGGCAGGAATATGCACAATCTTTCTCATTTCCCTTTAAGTTTTTCAATAGACATATTATTATTACAAATTAGAAATATTTAAAAAATACAAACCTAATTATTTAAAATTATAATATTGGGCTCCTTTAAAAAACTAGCGCAAGCTGAAGTAAATTAAAGATAAAAAAAATAATAATCGGAAACAGAAAATTTTAAATCTGAATGTAATATGTGTGTTGGTTGGTTATCAAATACTTTCAGCAGTAAGCTTATATGCTTGCATTATGCTTGAGATGTTTAATTAGTTTTATTTCGTTTTTAAGAGTCAGATGCATTGGGGATCGAACCCGTGACAACTGTTAACAGAGGTACACCCAGAAGCTAATTTAAAGGGGTGCCAAGCCCCCTCCCCCTCCGTTCCAGTTTATTGATGGCCCCACGGACATGCAGAAGGGGGATGCTTGGAGTGCTCAAGCACCTACCCTTTTTCTCCTGTTTTAAAATTATCAGTCACGTAGATAAAGATAGATAAAGGCATAAGAGGCCGTACCCACACAAATACCTCATAGTAATTTATGAATAAGTTTAAATAATTTTTTTCTTATAAATTTCTTAGTTTTACGGATAAATAGTTCAGTACACTCTATGATGATTACTATATTTCAGCGATTTTCTCTACTTGAGCACCTGCTCTTAAATAATTCTCTGTACATCTCTGGCTGGCCCTCATATTATCCCTTCTTTTATAATTAGTTTTTTTAAAAAATATCAAAAACTTTGGAAAAAAATATAGTTTTATTTACAAAAAATAGAAAGTTTATAGAAGTTTTTGCACAATATTGGGGCGTGAGTAAAGTTGGTTAGATACTGGGTTTAGATAACTCAAGGTCTTGTGTTCAATCCCGCACCAAGCCTACTTTCCTCATAGTTCGATAAAAGCGTCGCAATTGTGCCTTCTCGATGAAAACTCCCCCGGTACCTTTACCTTTACGGTAATGTATTCACAAAGTACGTGAGCATAAGGAGATAAAAGAGTACTTAAAAAACGTAAAGTTGCCTCAATGCTCCCAATGAAAATAATCTCTAATAAAAAAACTAAAAGAAATTCATGAAACAACCAAATTTAAAAGAAAAAGATGTTATTTAAATTTGAAATTTTTCTTCTTTCTTCTTCTCTTATATAATTTTTGCTAGAAGAACTAAATAGCAATCATTAGTTTTGCATGCTGCTAATGTACTAATATGTTTTTATACTGGTTTTCTTACTCTGAAGAATTATTACGTTTAGATAGTGCTCTGGCGACCCGATTCTATGGATTGTATCGTTCCCTCAGCTCTATTTATATATTTGAAACATACATTCTTGTAAAATTATATATATCAAGATATAGTTATGCAGTAATGAGGGCCCGTATTAGGCGTTTAGTGGTATGAAAAGTAATCTCTTTTAATACATTCGGGGATTCTTAATAAGTATAGCAAAATTTATCGAAAATTAAAAGGCCAAATTTTAATATTAAAATTGCATTCAAAAGTTGTAGACTGATTACGTTTCTCTTTTTTAGATTTTACATGGTTTATCATACTAAACCCTCTTTCAATATTTGAATGTGGTAATATTAACTCTGATATAGCACTGTTATAAAGGTCATAAAATGTGTTAGAACCAGAAGCGCTTTTGTATTCCCCTACATTTTTCCAAAATATTTCTGTGTTTGTTTGTTCTTCTAGTTAATCAGTATAATTTTGTTCAACGGGTATCTATTACGCTGTAAATATATCTAATATAGTTTACAGTTTGAAGAATGAAATTCAATGAATATTATGAGGTATTTTCCAACACACTAATATTTTCTAGGAGCATTTGTTTTAGTTGAAGCAGTATTTCACACAAAAAATGACAACATAGTGTTCTTATCTTTTTTTCTTGAGTAGTTTTAAGTAAGTTTTTTGATTTTATTTCAATATTCATAAAATGTTTTACTCTTTTTAAAAAAAATCTGAAATCTAAAACCAATTTTTTTTAATTTAGATTTAAATTATCTAAATTTGCAGCCATGAGCTGTTTACAAAAGGAAACGAAAAGAAGGCCAGGAAGCCGCTTTGATGAAACACCCAAAATTATGTTAATTGTAGTGAAACAGATTCTAGAAAGCAATATTACGCATACATGTATCGAAGTAAAAGATAGTTTTACAACTAACTAATTTGGAAAATATCAGTTTCACTCAAAAGTACATCTAATGATTTGCAGAGTAACTAAGTAAGTATGTAAAATTTATTTGAAGAACAAAAAAAGCAAATTTTATGTACATTCATATCAAAAATACAATTTGAAAAATGGTAGTGAAATTGAAAAAAGTATTAATACATTTACATTTCGATAAAATCAACTCCAAAATTAGTAAAAAAATATACAGATATATTATATAAAATAAAAAAAATATGTATATGTGTAATATATAAATTATAAAGATGTGGAGAAGAAAAAGTTCTTTATGGCAGTAGTTGCCTCACTGACCATTAAATTTAATTTTTAAACTAGCACACAACTCGTAAAAACATGCTATCATCACAATTGTTAGAAATTCGTTTGATGGAACAAAAGGAATTCATCTTTAAATTTTTTAATTTATTCTATTAATAAAATGGGCTTATTTTCCTGGCACATTTAAAAATTCTGCACAAATCATAATACGTAAATATTAGTTTTTATTAATAAAGTACATTTTTATGAAAGTTTGTCATACTTTAACGTTCACATTTTTATAGGTATATAGCATGGTTCATATTCCTTATTTTTTAACTATATACTTAAAAAATCGCTATTATAAACAAATTTAAGCTTAAAGTAATTCATAATTTTCTATCAAAAGATTATACATGTTAATTATACTTTGTATGTCTATAAATAAATAGATAGTCGAAAAATATATTTAATATTTGATCGCTATTAACCTTTTTGTTTAATTTTAGCATTCTTATTTTTATTATTTATCCAAAAATATCCTAACAGCCTCAATCAGAATTTTTAAATATTTTGCCCCAGGACAAATAAACAAACGACATCTTTCAAAACTAGACGATTTTTTAAGGAAAAATATAATTGTAATCTTTTTATTAATTTAAATGCCAAAACTAAAAAAAATCTCCCTTCAAATTTCGTAAAATTTTTCTAAAATCGCTAGCTGCATTTTTTGATAGCATCTTCATAAATATTAGAAATATTAGAGTTGAATGGCACTCTTATTTCAAAAACTATCAATCAAAAGTTAATATTTTTAAACAAAATTGAATATTATCTGTAGCCTTATAACTTACTGTCTATATTAGATATTTCCCTTATAGTATTTATAAGAGTAGATAGTATTTATAGTGATATACAGTTTTGAACAAGATTTATATATATATTTAATTTTATCAATAAACATGGCTACTTTTTAGAAAATCTCCATAGTTTTGACTGATAAAATTATCTAATAATAATATTCATTCAAATTTTACTTAAAATGTTTTAATACTAAATCAGTCATGCTGGTTTCATTTCTGGACTCAGTTTCTTCATTTAGTTAAAAATATCTGACATTTGCAATCAAATTTGCGGTTTACGACTTCCATTCTGAAATTTTACATAAAATATATCTTTTTATACCAAATCAACCATTCCAGTTTTATTTCTGAACTCAATTTTCGCATTTAGGGTTTTTAAATATCTGTAAAATTTCAAAAAAATTGCAGTTTATGCTTGAAATTTGTTTCCAAAAAATTTTCTCAGATTTTAAATAAAATATCTGTTTTATACCAAATCGAGTTACTTTTGAAAATTTTCTTTTTAATGGACTTGGAGAATTGTACACTTCATTATTTATTTTAAGTTTGAATAAACTGACTTCAAGCTCATAAGTGGTGAAAAAATTATCACACAGAATAGTCCTGCCCTTCAAAATTTTTATCAAGTCTAAAACAACTATTTGGCCTTCTTTTTTTAGGCTGAGTGTTTGGTTTTTTTCAGTATATACTTGAAAATTCCAATCATAATTACTTTTGCTATCGTATAAAATCCAGATTTTTATGCCATACTTTGCCGTCTTTAACGGTAAATATTGCTTCATATCGCCTCGTCCTCTGAAAGCTAACAATTGTTCACAACCCAAGGGTCCCACAATCTTCTGATAGGAAATAACTTGGCTTTAGCTTTTCTTTCACTCCTATCTTTCTTGTCATCGAATCGCAAAACTCTTGCAATTTTAGAGAAGAATTTTTCAGACATCGTAGTTCTAAAAATCGACCTACCCATTTTTTCATTCCATACATTTTCAAGAGAATCACCATGAGAGCGAAGAATCCCGGCTAAAATCAGAATTCCACAAAATGCTTGAAGAGTAGTTCTAACAACATCATCCCGAAACATTCTCCAGCCTTCAATATTTGTGAAATGAATCATTGAAGCAGAGGTCAACGGCATCCAAAATACTTAGTTATACCAGAAGCAGCAAATCTGATTATACCTACTTGCTTTATACTTCCGGTGTAGATGAAGTCCACAGTAAAAAACTATCCTTTGAAAAAAAACCTCAGATGTAAAATTATCAAGTTCGTCACTGCTTATTTCATCATCACTTGACCTTTCTTCATCACTCTGAATTATATCCTACTCAGAACTAGACATATCAAAGATATCTTCATCGCTACAAACTTTTAAATTAATCTTTTTTATGCAGCACAAAAAGAAAAGGAATTTTATTTTAAAAAAAACAGTAAAATTTTTGCGTGAAATTTCATTCAAAGGCTACTATAACTGTTTCTGTAGGTGCGATTTTAATGATTTAAAAAAAATAAAATCAAGCTTGATCATATGAAAAACTAAATTTAGGGGAATATTTAGCATGATACCCTCTATTTTTTTATTAACTCATTTACGACCAATGTTCCTATCTTGGAACATAAGTAATTTCATCTTCGTCTGCTTTTTTCAATGACTTTGAATATAAATCGTCTGCGTTTTTTTAGATATCGTCTGCTTTGCTTGGCCTTGAATGGGTTAATATGTCACTGTTTATAAAATGAATTGGGTGAATTATCACCCGAAGGACCTATAAGGGCTAAATAAAATATCTGTTCTTATACTACATCGAAATGCTGATTTCATTTTTTGAGTTATGTTTTGCAATTAGAGTAATTATCAATCAAATTTGCCATTTCAGAAAAAAAAACAAAGTCTGCATGTTTTTGATTAAATCATTATAGATTGATTTTATAATTATATAAAAAAATTCAACTTGTGTACACTGAACAATCATTGAAATAGCAATTAATCAAAATGAAAATCTAATGTGTTTATAAGATTAGTCACTATTTATAGGTGGGTGTAAGTTTTCCCCACGGGCCGCTGGTTGGACATCCCTGTATGACCTTTGCAACGTTGTGACTCGAAAGCTAAAAAAACCTAAATCAAAACAGAGCGTCAAGCTTTTCAATTTTTTTCATATCTAACTCAAGCCTAACTAAATACAAATTACACAAAGCCATCGAATGTGGCGCACACCACACGTTTTCATAAACACCATTAAAAACAAAGCATCTACAATGATCAGCAAGTTCCACAATCTTTTCCATCATTTATGTAAATTCCAACCCATAATCTAAAGCTTTCTTTTTGCTAGTTTTAGAGGATAAACTTTTGACATTAAAACTTACAAAATTGCATTCATTCACTTGTTTTTAACCATTAAATTTTTTTTTATTAAATCAGTAGTTTTAGAATCAATTATTTTTCTCTTTTTCATACCAGACAATTTCCTTCTAAAATCTACTTCATTCTTCTTAAAAGGACTTGTTGAAAATTTTCTATACGACTCTGTATCCGATATAATTTCATTATATCAGATTTTATAATTACCAGTTCCTCTTTTTCTCTCAAATTGGTTATAACTTTCCATTTTATTGTTTTCTAGTGGTATCCTCAGACAGGTCAAGCCATAACTCTTTCTTTGCATAAGACCATACTCTCTTAGTCTTTATACAATCACTAGCACTACTGTTTAGCAAAAATAACTACCATTTGTTTCCTCGATAAATATTATATGCGAAGCGCTTATTTGTTATGCTAGAACAAGTTTAAACTTTTACTCAATTTAAAGCTCATCTTGTATGCTAAGGAATTTTTCTCAGCGTGTTTTAAACGTATTTCTATTCTTTTATATTTGAAATATATATACCACAGCAAAATATATGTAACAAATCTTTAAAATATAAGAAAAATAGAGGTGGGCACAAAACGCCATCCATCCATGTGCACTTGATCGGACACATTTTGTCCAACACTAATAGTGTTAAAAGGATAAAGTCAGAGTCGCAGTCCCTATCTAATAAAAATTAGTCGTTAGAGTAGAATTGTTTCAAGTAGGGAAAAAAATTTCTTTTTTGTAAGCATATGGGTTGTCTCTCCTTTAGTTTTCCAGTATTTGGAGTCACCGTTGGAATCTGATTTTTGAAAGTACTTGGAATCTTAGTCGAATGTTTTCGCTCCGACAGCGCACCCACAGTGCTTTAAAACCAATTTTTTTTGCTCAGTTTAAAAAATATTTTTTACTTGCTGTAATAGATCTTTCTAGACTGATTTATTTCGTTTACCTTGCTAACTATAATTAAACGTTACCTTCATCCATTCCATATGAAGCAAATATTGCGATCTAATAAATTTATGTTAATCATTTATATTTAAAAATCTTTTAAAGCTTAAGTTCTTAACACTTTATTCTTTCCGTTTTTACAACGGCTATTCAACCACTTTCTACAAATCTTTTCCCATTATTTTTATTTTATATTCCAACGGTGTGGGGACCACTCTTTTGAAGATTCAATTTTTTTTACATATTTGATTTTTCTTTATTTTTTTACAGTCAAAATGAAAGATTCATTTTCAAACAATGCCCCGTGGTTGATGAAGGATGCAAAATCGCAAATTCAATAAAAATTTTCCTTAAATATACCAACTAATTGAAGATAACTACCTCTTAGTAAGTAGATTTAAAAATTTAGCGATCTTTTTAATCAATATGTAATTATTATTTTTGAAGACTTCTTTCTCAAAAAGGGAGCCTTTTCACCATTTTTTTTGCAGAGAGCTCTTTCTATCATTTTATTTAATATCATAGGAGGCTTAGCCGGGAATTTGACTCAAAGGGATCCCACAGGAATTTACTACTTTTAAAGCTTTTTGAATTATACATATGCATAAAGTAATATTTTTATGTGAAATATCCTGATGAATTTAAAGAATTATATAACAAAAACTAATTATATTTATTGAAAAAAGAAATCAAATCGTCCTCACCTGTAGTCCATGAAATATTTTTGAGTGTTCACATGCAAAAAAATAAATTTATGTTGGATGAAGAACGTCTTGAATATATTCAAGCATACGAATTTCACCATACTTTTTACTAATAAATATTGAGGGTGGTGGTGAGAGTAAAGAACATGTTCAACGGATGATAGCTACACATCTATATTTGCAATTCATTTAAAATTATGTTTAAACGCTTATTAGTTATGTTATGTATAATTTATTTATCTCAATTCTTATACTTTTTTATTTGTGAGTTGTTTTTCAATAATTTATTATAATATATATATTTTTTATTATAAAAAAGTTGAAAAATTCAGTTTATTTAAATCAAGTCTCATACAGTCTAAACTTTGTTTCAGGACGAGGGGTGCTCCGCCTCCATCTATCTAAGCCTCTGAATTTCCTATACTCATATCTGTTTCACTTCCATAAATATTATTGAAAAAGTTATTCAATAATTTTGCATTTTTTCCAGATTTTCTTAACACTGGTCTTTGAATACAAGTTTTAATTTTTAAAATTTCAATTTCTTACCCTTAAGAGATATTCTCTATTATCGTATCGGTAAAGTGACCTATCTTTATATTTGTAGATATATATGTTAAATATATTATTATTATTATTACTAGACGGTCCCTATGTTTGTCTCTCGCTTCGCTCGAGAACACTGGTAGTTCAAAACACTAAAATTGAATTGGATCTTGAAGAGATTATTAAAAACAAGCAATTTCAAAAATCACATTAATAAATATATTTTAGTTTAATTGTTCACTAATAAATATACGTTTTTCTCATGAGCATCTCACTTTTATTTATTTTTTCAAAAAATTTTCATTTGGCCCGATAGAATGTGTGGAACTTTCAATTTGGCCCAATTGGAAAATAGGTTGGACAACCCTGTTCTAGGTCATGTGAAAGATCATTGGTACCCCCGTGGTTGTTAAAGTTTGTGTGTTCTGGTCTTAAAGATCTGGATACCATCTGTTCTGGTCTGTTAAACATGATTGTTACTGTGATTCATAGGTCCACTTAAAGATCATGGATACCATCATGATTCTAGGTCCTGTTAAAATCATGGGTACACCCGTGATTCGTGGTCCAGTTTAGTAGAAGTAAAGATCATTGGTACCACCCACAAAGATAAAAGATATGAAAACTTAATACATAAAATATTAAAGACCATTACTTATTTAAAAATAAAATAAAGAAATTAGATTATTATCATTAAAAATAAATTAAAGGAAATATTAAAAACTTACTATATAAAATCTAGAAGAGCTTTAATTATATTTTAAAATAACGGACTAAAATAATTAGATTATCATTAAAAATAAATTAAAGCAGACAATATAAATAAATTTTATGTAATATATATATATCTTAACCAAAAGTAGATAGATCTATTTATTTAAATAAAAAATAAATTTAAATCTATACTTGAAAATTAAAATTTAAAGTAATAGAGTTTAGAAAAATAAAATTTATAAACTAAATAATAATTAAGATTATAGAAATCTATTATTGAAAAATAACATTTATAAACTAAATAATTTAGATTAGTATCAATTTATAGAAATCTAAAAAAAAACAAAATTTATAAATTAAGAAAAACAACTTTAATAAAGAATCTTGTTTTATTAAAAATATAGATTTGAAATAGTCATATAAATAATTTATTATCTTTCTTGAGAAGAATGAATAAACTTATCAGCCATTAATTGAATCTGATATATTGAGAATGTAAAATTTTTTTAATGCAAATGAATTTTTTGATTGGTTAAAATAAGTACATTATGCATGTATATACAAAATATACAAATATATTTGAATTTTTTGAATTAAAAGATTTATGGTAAAATAAAGCTAATATTGTTATTCAGAATGATAAGAGGATTCTAAAAATATATAAAACTTGATTTTTTGTTGAATATATGAGAAGTGATAAAAGTCATATTTTGAGCTGCGTGAAAGGTGAAAAATTGAAAAAAAAAAAAAATTAAAATTTAAAAGGTATTCTGATAGAGTTTGATACGCTGATTCCAAATATGTAATTTGTTTGAAATGAATCAAATGATTTTTAATTTTTTTGAGGTCAAAGTTGATTTTTTGTCATTTTTTCAAGTTCAAGGTAAAAAAGTATTTAAAAAAAATAATTTAAAATATTTTTACATTTTCGTAAGCAGTATAAAATTTCCTTTAAAATGAGATATTAAAATAGAAAATTGGATAAGTTTGAAATTTTTCGAAAATTGTGTAAGGGAAATTTTCTTTTTAGAAAATTTTTTTCTAAATTTTTCCACCCTAGTATGTTTAAATATCAATTATATATTATGAATGTGCAAAAAAATTGAAAAAATAATATTATTCTTCATTTTACACGCTAAAATATAGTGAAAAATGTCAAAATTGTGCATATTGTTCAAGGGCTGATAAAAAAAATTTTTGAATTTATTTGAAAACTAAAAATACTTTAAAAATGTTAGTAAAAGGATGCTCTTTAAGATGCGCGTGGTTTAAAATATTTTTAAAAAAATTTCTCGAATAAACTTTTCTTTTAAAGTTAAATTTTTAAAATGTTGACAAAAAATTTTTTTTTAAAAATAAAAATATTTTTTTTCAAATTTATCCACCGTAGTATGTTTAAATATCAGATATATTTTATGAATGTGCAAAAAAAATTGAAAAAAAAATTTCATTCTTCATTTTACACGCTAAAATATAGTGAAAATGGCAAAATGTGCATATTGTTCAAGGGGTTATAAAAAAAATTTGATTTTTTTTGAAAACTAAAAATAATTGAAAAATGTAGGTAAAAGGATGCACTTTAAAATGCGCGTGGTTTAAAATGTTTTAAAAAAATTCTCGCATAAAATTTTGTTTCAAGCATAAAATGCGGGTCATTTCAAGCATAAAATTTTTTGACAAAATTGTTAAAATGAAGAAAAATATATCACAAATATGGATTTTTCGAAAATTTCAAATATTAGAATAAAATATGACTCAATCTGCATCCTTTGATGAAAATATTTGAAAAAATAAATTTTAGTTTTGGGAGTAAAATTTGATTAAAAATTTTAAAAATGTAAATTTTTGAGACTCAATTCTAAAAAAAATTGGGAAATTTTTTAGTCAATTATTATTCATACATGAGTGTAGTTTAATGTGATAAAAAAAATTAAAAAAAAATTTAACCCCAAAAAAAGCTGATAGGGGATTGATCAATTGGGATCATGTCACCATCACCATCAAACTCAGAATGCAAAATAAGGTAGATGTGTGTGAAAAAAAATTGAAAAACCCCCTTTGATCCAATATAATTTTTGCGTCAAAGTGTAATAAAAATGTTCGGGACAAAATGTTTATTTTGTAAAGTGTGTTATAAATACACGAAGGATCGTTATTTTTCGCTTAATCTTATCAAGAGTATTTGCACATTTTCTACACTTAAAAAAAGAATGTTGGCCTCTGAATAATTTTGGGAAGTTGTGATCGATAAAAAAGAAGTGAAATTTCGCTCTTAAATAGACTTTAAAATGTTCTTTGAAAATTTTGATTTTTTTCTTTTAAAACAAAATTTTTAATAAAATAACGAATTGCCGTTTTACTTTGCATTGCAAATTAAAAGTACTATTCCAAAGGCCATTAATGTTAGCGATCACATGCTCTGCCTCCTCTCTCACGTGAATAATGTTAAATTTTAAATGGCCAGTCTTATATAGAAAGTCAGTATATCTACTGTAATTTAAATAAAAGAAAGGTTTGACCAGGATGAACTTAATTTTCAAAGTGGAGCAAAAATTTGAGGCAAAAAGCGTTGTAAAAATAGTTGAGGAAAAAGTGGAACGATCAGTAAATAAAATATGCAAGGATGTAATGAATTGAATAGAGAAAGAGTGACATTTACTCATTTTTATCGGTTGAATTCTGTGAAGGTTAAATTTGTAGCTGCTTTCGTATATGAGTACATAAATGTGTCTCAGTCGTAAATGTTACTCGGATTTCTTGATAAAACATTAATTAGCTCTTGTCTTATATGTTAGGTACATCTTAAGCTGGCAATCTGATCTTACTCTATTTACATTGACCGTTTTTTTTTAAAACTAAAAAATGTCACATTTACAATGTATTTCTTTTTTATGTTTCAGGAGTTTGGAATGATAAACAATTTACGGGAGTTTTTTCTAAAAGAATTTATTGCTTCCGCAACAGGCGGGTGGTTTCACGATTCTAAAGCGTGCCATGCGATCAATCTCTTTCACTTGTACTTGTGGCTTTTCCTCATGTGCTTTCCATTAATTGTGAAACTTGTAATACTTGCATGGTGAATTTAGCGCTTTTCATAAATCGTTTTTGTTTAGTGTTTCTCAAACGTATGGCTTTCATGGCTCTTCTACTGTTCTATGGTTCTCTTTATCTTCACTTTTTTCAAAGTCTTGATACATCGACTCTATCTCCTCACTGACAAAAACCTTAAATGTATGGGCGATCAAAAGAGGAAGAAATCCAAGACGAAGTATTCTTTAATATACATAGAATAATCAAAGTCCTTTATCCCAGTTTACTGGAGAGAATTAAAGATTTTTATCGCATAGACAGTTTTGAAGGGTTAGTATTTTTAGAATCTTTTATTTTTCAAAATTCTAACTTATAATTGAGTTAAGTTGGAAACAAATAAAAAACGGAAAAAAAATATAAAAAAAATTTATTTAGTTTATCATCAGTTTATAAAGTAAACAATTAAATATAGAAAGTGCCTTTTCAACGGAAAATTTATCTTGACATTTTTTTTTAATTTTTAAATTTTAATATCTTATTGATTGATTATTGACTTTTTAGATCTTATTGTAATTACAAAAATGAGGTTTCAAATGATCCATGCACCAGTTATTTAATAAATCAAGATTCGAGGAATGCACAAGAAAAGTGTGAAGAAGAAACAAAGTATTATTCCCTATTAAACTTCAACTCACCAGGAGTATGTCCTTCAAAAATTAGAAGTTATCCGACTTTACATCGATCTGTCTGCCTAGTAGACTCTCTTGAGCTCATAAAAGAAAATATAAACTTTAAAAAGTTGAAAAAAAGTTGGTTTTTTGCTTTTAGTTTATATTCTTTTATTTGATTATTTTTTTCCAGAAAATCTTTTTAATGAGTATGAATTGACAAATTCAAAGATGTCCCTTTATGAAGAGTCAACACTTTTATTTGAAAAAGAAAAAAAGAACCCTAACCTATGGGTAAAATAATAACTAAAATTTTTTAATTTTGCGAATCTCATTTGTTTCATTTTGTAGAACAGCGAATCTTCATTTTCAAAAGCCTTTGATAGCACTAAAGTCCTAACCGCTTCTGAAAAGAACATTGCTGAATTGAAGCGAACTTTTTCCTTTGAACTGAATAATGGAAAGTCAAGACTAACGCAGCGTAGAAGAAATACAATGGTATTTTCTAGTGACTATGTGCATTAGTGTGCGAAACAGTTGTCTTAATCAATTATTTTTTCCTTTTATAATTTTCAATTTTCATGCAAAAAATTAGTTGAATTTAAATATATTTAAAGGTTGCGCGAATCTCTAAAAAAATGTTATTTTGTATAAAAATAAAAAACTAAAAAATATTTAAAAAATATAATTATATATAAAATAACAAGAATATTTATATAATTTTTATTGACTATTTGAAAAAGAAAAACATAAGCAAAAATTGTGCAGCTTGTAGGCATCACATTCGTGAACTGAGTGTAAATCATGTTTTTGACACATTAATAAAAAACCCATGTAGCTCAAATAGCTATGTAGTCATTCAGAAATTTTACAAATTGTGGAGAAGTATAAACACATCACATATAGAGCTTTTAATTGCGGATGAAAAAGCAAAAAAAAAATTTTTTTAAACAAATCTTGCTAAAGAATAATTTTTTTGTAGCCAATTGCATAAATTACATCCTTGGTATATCTGAAGCTAAACAATACGAATAAAAAGACTAAAATGAATGGCAAAGATTATTTATTCTTTATAGATCTTTCTTTCTGTGATAAATATCATTCATTTGTTTATTTTTTTTGATTAACCCTTTCGTGACCAGTGTATCATATATGATACATAAACAATTTTACCTTCGTCTGCTTTCTCAAATAGTTTTGTATTGGAATCTTCTGCTTTTTAATAAATATCGTCTGATTTTTCTGGTCACGAAAGGGTTAAAATCGTGATATTTTTATATAAATTTATGTTCATAATATCAAAAATGCTATTTACAATTTTTCATTTAAAAAATGTGTTAAATAAACTTTTATCATTTTAATAATGTTCGATAGATGTAAACATTCTGAAAGCCGTGTGCAACCTTTAAACTGCCAATTTATTACATATAATTTTTTTGACGTTTTTAAAAATTAAAACAAATAATTATAGAGGGTAAGAATTTATACTTTAACCCAAAGTACCATAGAAATCAGACGATATCTAAAAAACGCATACGATTTATATTCAAATTCATTGAAAAAAGCAGACAAAGATGAAATTACTTATGTTCCCAAATGGGAGCATTGGGACTTAATGGGTTAAAAATAAAAAATATTATTGCTACCCTAAATGCATATCGCATCAACGGTATTATTTATGTCAATGTCTAAAACTTTTTACATTCCGTCATTTTAGAAAGCTTATCCACTCAGTAACATGTATTCTGGTTTCCTCAAGGTAAAGTCCTTATCAGAGAGCTGTCTGCTTTCTCGTCCCAGAAATTGCTATTTACATCGTTTCAACGAAAAGTCCTCAGAACTCAATGCAGAATCATCTTATAATTTCTCCAACAAATTAACTACTGCTCCGACCATTAAGGATTCTTCCTCAATTGCCTCTAATGCTGATCCTGTTGTTAGTTCCACTTGCCTGATTGCAAATTGTATCAATTCAACCTCATACAAGAATGTCAAAAAGCATACGCTTAAATTTAAAATTTGGAAAAACAAAAATCTAAAGATACGTTTGAACAAGCTTACTCTGCAGTCGGTTCTAGATATGTAATATCTTTTTTACACAATAATCAAATCACATGTTTAGTTCAATGTTATAATCGAAAAATAGTACGTTAGACTATATCGTATTTTTCGTATAACAACAACGCATCTCATTATAAAAGAATTATTTAGCTATAAGTTTGATGGATTAATTATATACTTATTTAATCTTCTAAATATATTTATTTTATTATGATGAAGACTTTATAAAATAAAGAAAATTCTCCTTTGGGAAATTATAATATACATCTAAAAATGTTAGTGCGATATTTTTGATCTTTTAAATATTTTCCTTTTATTATAATTTTTATTAAAGAATCTTTGAAACCAATCTGGGTAAATATTTATTTTCTTGGTCTTAAGTTGTTAGCTGAATTTTTTCTAACGTGGGTGCTTTTTGTAGCTAATAATTAATTATTTAGTTGGACAGTTATTTAGATTTGCACGTATTGAGTTCAGTCAATCATCCTCCAGTTACTCCTCTATTTCCCTTTAAATTACATTGCGTGTTTCAGAAACTCTCGCTTGGCAAACACCCTCTGTAGCATATTCTTAGCCACGTGCGTATCCATCTTTGCAAGCATTCTCCTCTACCTCAACTATTTCCACGATTTGTACCTCGTCTTTTTTTGCTTCATCATTGCTTCCTCCCACTACTCTCTACTCAAAGTAATTGCGCTCGCTCTTTTACCTAGAAATAAATCAAGCCATTTCATTCTAATCTCTCACTTTAACATATTTACGCCGCTCTATTCATTAATGTAAAATGATCTCTCTCGACATGCTTGGACAGTTTAGGGCTAAGTCTAAGAATTTCATGGAAGACATAAAATGGTTTAAAAATAGGAATCGAATATTCAATGTTTAGCGAGGTAAATTTAATGTCAATGAATTTAAGGGAATTTGATGGAGAAATTTAAACAACAAAACTAGAGCTAATGTTTTGTACAATGCCCATTCTTAAAAAATACACGATGCCGACTTTTTATTTTGAAAGCTTGCATTTTTCACAAATCGACTAAGTACATTCAATTAGTAATGATCTTTGATTAACTTAAGGAAACTTAAAAAACCTCTTTATTTTTATATATTCTTATTCTTAACACAAATGATAATAAATACATTATAAACCTTTTACAGAAGTGGCAAAACATTTTAAAAGGGATAATATTTCTAAAAATGACATAAGATTCCACTTTATCAAATATGAACTTTTTTGATTCTCTCCCTTCCTGTAGGAGACGTCATATATGTATGATCCCAACGAAAAATTTAGCGAATGTCAAAGTCCCTAAATGAAAATGTCTAAAAGTGATCTAATCAAATATTTTTCTGAATTTATGCTGAGTGAAATATCGTTAACAGAGTGTTGTGTGAATAGGAAAACGATTCTCATTACGCTCTCAATTCGTTTATATTGAAAATTAAACATTGAAATTTACATCAAGCTCCATTTGTGTCTTCTACAAAGCATTCAATCATTAGCAAATTAGCTTCATTTCACTTTACAGATATCTTATTTTTTTTTATCAGATTCTAAATCAAAACTCTCACATGTAATTCTCAATCAGATTTCTGATTCAAATATTGAAAATGCAGGGCCAGTATCTGTTTAGAATTATCAATACGCGATGAGTGCCAGTTTTATAACTCAGTTTGGGGTGATTGTGGCGAACTTTATTTTTAACTGAGTGGGTAATCTTAAATAACTAAGAGGGGGCTGGGACAGATGGGATACATTTTACATGTGAACGACTTTACCCTCGCACCGTCCATACCCGTTAATTGATCCTTTCTCAAAATTTTAAAATCTGTGTATAGTAGAAGCCAATTATATTGTTTTGAGAATTTTAAAAGAACTCACTTTTGGCACTTTATAAAAACGAAATAATTAGGCAAATTTGGAAATCGAATTTTTTTGTGAGAAATAATGTGGTAGCTTTCTTTAGACGTCCTGAAATATTCATTGACTATTTTTATAAACCTATATTGACTATTTTATTAATACTAAAATCAATGGGTTCAAGTCCTTTTGTGTCAATTTTAGACTATTCGTAAACAGGGCAATTTGTACTCTAGACGGTATCTAGTAAGAATCCACTAAAACTAAAATGCGCGCTACTAAAATCCCCGAAAACTAAAATCCCAACTACCAAAATCACCGAAAACTAAGGAACCAGTGACCTTAGTTTTTTGGATTTTTTGGAATTTTGTCATCGGCGATTTTAATTTTTGGCTTATTTTGGTAATGGGGATTTTGACTAGTAACCCCGAAGAAATACGCCCAAAATCGGGTACGGTCTTGGGTACTAAAACCTGCTCTCAAATCAATGTATAAAATTCATAATCATAATTGTTTTCTAAGTAAAATAGTCAAATACAAGTGCCACAATTGAAAATATGACAAATATAGAAATGTGAGCTTTGTTTTTTACGATATTTCTGACATGTGGTACGGTTTTTTGGTTTTCTGCCGTTTTGGTTTTCGGCCCCTTTTGTTTTCGGCCCTTTTGACCAAGAACCTGATTTTCTGAAAAAATTATGAATGAAATTATGAAACTCTTTTTCATGTTGCTAAGTGTGGAGGCCCTTTTCAGGTCTCAAGTTGCTTAGCATTATTTTTTTATTACTTAAAAGATTTTTATTAAATTATATATAACTTATATTTATAATAAATTATAAAATTATATTAAAAATAATTAAATTAACTCAAAATGTGTCTTGGGAAAAGGATAGAAGACAATGTTCTAAAAATTTAGCAAGAGATCCATATGATTTTGGGCATAAGGGTTTCTAAGCAAGTTGCTTAATTTTTGACGTGATTTGAGTCCCGAACCTTTAGCAACTCAGTTGCTTATAAAAAAAAGGTGTATGAGATACAGTTTCTATGTCATGATTCAAAAACGAAGTAATTATAAGTCTTGACTAATGAGCCTATTTTGTATGTAACACTCTTCACTATTTACTGATCTAAAAAAGGATGATATTCATATCAGAGTTTAAAGAAAAGTAAATTATTGGGGGCGGGGGCCATAGATTTAACCAAAAATTCTTGGATATGTTTATTACATGATTTTTAATTTCTTTTCTTTTTCATATTTCAAAAGAAATACGATTTTTAATCAAAGTCATCCATCCAGTTAATACTTTTTTGTGTCTTCTCCGTTAAGTTAGGCAGTAAATACGACTTTTTAAGATTTTTTCTTTTAATATTAAAAGTTTTTTTCAGAGTAATCAACCGGATTCCGCTTCTCCTATACATGGATTCAATGTTGTAGTCACTTATTCTCGATCTCTTTACTTCTGCATTGCATCAATTCTTTTACTCTCGTTCGATCTTCTTCTCTCCTCACTTCCACGTGGCGATTCATTCGTCATTTATGGAATTTCCATTGTTCCTCATTCCATCTATCACGTGTTATCAACACTTTCCTTAAGTATGCAGTATATTTTATTGAAGCGTACACCCTATAATGAATGTTCTCTCTAATTTTTTAAACAACCAGGCGTATCCTGGTTCATAGTCAAAAACCCAAAAACTAAAATCTTCTCTACCAAAATCTCCGAAAACTAAAATCACCGCTACCAAAATCCCTGAAAATTGAAGTCACTGTTACCTTAGTTTTTGGTGATTTTGGTTGCCGATATTTTAATTTTCGGGGATTTTAGTTTTCGTGGATTTTGACTAGATACTAGTCTCTGTAATCTACTTCCATTTTGAACACTTTGATAATGGGGGCCTCAATTTGACTCTCCCCATAGTTGTCGCGCGCCTGATGTCGAATGCGGGGTCTTCGATGTGTATGATTGATTAACACTTAAACTTTTTTTAAATTTCTGTTAGGTGGCCTATAAATAACAGGAATCTTGAAAAAGGCAAGGTTATTACATCAATTAATAAATATTCAATGTGGAAAAAACTCAACTTGTCCAATATCTTCTATTCAAGAAATTATATCTACTGAATTTTTTGATAAACTACGGCAATTTAAATGCATTACACATAGATTCGGGGAAATGGTTTTGTTAATGGATCTAAGCCTATTTTTGAATTCAATGATAAAATAATATTCAAAGTCAATGTCCAAAAAGCTGGGCGGTTGAAGAAATCTTTATCAAGTTCAAAGATTTATTAAATTATTAGATGATAAACAGGTATTTTTTTTATAAATTTATGAGGATACAACCTACAAGAGCAGTTATTATCGAAAGCATGATGATTTATGCTATCCAATTTTTTAACACTAAATTGTGACATTTATAAAATGATGTATTTTTTATATTAACACAAGATTCAGATTTTATGATTTTCAGAACAGTAACTGCAAGCATGTGAATTTGTTTTACATTGAGAAGCGGTATGTCCAAATTTGCAACACAAAGAAAAATCATAAACACGGTGACAACTAAAACCTATATAGAGAAAACCAGCATGATTTTTCAACAAATTCCTGGATTCATAATAATCTAAAGTGAAAAGAATTAACTTTTGTTTAAATTTAGTATTAATCTTTGAGAAGGGTATCTTACATTTTTTTGATCTTCCAAGATTTCTTCCATGAATTCTTTTTTTGAGAGATGGTCACTCAAATCAGAACTTAAATTTTTTAGCATTATTTTTGTAGCGATAAGAGGATTTTCAGGTACATAAACAGATTTATTACTTTTAGGTCAATCTCTAACGATTTTTAATCAGGAAAATTACAGTATTATTAGATGCCATTTCAAAGAATTATTATTATTTATCAAACGATTAACCCTTACTTTGAATAAAATACTCTTAGAAACTGTCTTGAAGGTATCAGTTTCTTCAGATTTATCCAACTTATTTTTTAAAAATTACTCTTCACGGCGTCGGAGTAAGAAAATTTAAATAAGTTTTCAAAATATTAGAAATTTGTTTATGATCACTAGAAACCATAGGTATTATCTGATTCATTGAAACGTCCCATTCTTTGAAGTCATTAATATTCTTTTTATTGATTTAATGTCATGTTCCATGACACTCAAACTCTCAGGAAAACTTAGAATTTCCTCTAGATTAATAAGATTTGTTTTAATCTCATTTTTGTCATCGTGTCAATTTTATCATTCAAGTCTTTAAGTATGTTTAAAGACATCGTGCTTGTAAAACAACTATATAAATATAAAATAAAAAAACTTCAATCAAACTGATATCGCGAATCAATGCAAAAATAATGGTTTAATTTTAAAAAAAAAATTCATTAGCTATTTTTAGTTGAGTTGAAGAGAACAAAAAAATCAATTTTAGATTTATCATTGCTCGGAAGCTTACATTTAAAAGGGGATTGCAAAATGAATTCAAAAAAGATATGCCGATGTATAAACAGAACTTTGAGCACCTTAATTAGGTCTTTTAAATAACCCTCGACTTATACGCTGAACACTCTATTTTCTGTAAATAATTTTTTTTATTGGTAGTAAATGTGCGTATATATTTTTCCCTATTACATTATTCATATTGTCTGTTATTGCATCAAGGTGAAGAAAATCTTTAGAAGAAACCTTTTTGACGTCGTGATTAATTGAAACAAATAAAAAATTAATGTAGCAAATTGCTAGAGAAATGTTAGAATCGTATTTAAATATCATTTTTATTTTTAATTTCTTCTTCTCTTTACCATTTTAACTCTCTTTCTTTCATTTCAGACATGTTGTCAGTTGTGAAAAGTAAACCTTTTTCCTAACATGTCTGTCATCATCATCATCATCATCCATTTATCTCCAGGAGGAGAACAAGGTCTTATATCCCGGCTAGCCAGGGTCGACCTTTTTCATTTTTTGCAGCGTTGTCTCCATTGCTTTCTCAGTTGTGCATCTTCCAGAGAGAGTTTCCTAACATTTCTGTGAAATATATAAATCTCAATTTTTTCTATACTCATCTACTCAAATTGAATTTCCTTTATTATTTTAAAACTTACTTTAAATTTTATTATCTTTGGTGAGTTAATTTTCTGAGGTAACAGCGATGTTTTGTGCAATATTTTAGTTTTTTTGCTGTGTTGCATTTAATTTGCCGCTATAATTTTGAATATTTAGAATTTGTTATTTTCGAGTTTCTTTATGAAACACATTACAATTGTGAAACATTTTTGTCGAATTTGTATTCTTTCTTATGATTCGTATAATTTATTCTTTTAGATTTGATCTACTTTTTCCCCTTTGTCTTCATTGTTGGATTATTTCCTCAAATTACCACATTTTGGCAGTGGATGCTTGAATCGCTTGACTTTTTACTATACGCAGTTTCTCCTCAGCTCTCCTTGTCAGCCTCCATTTTTTCCTTTTTCGTTCATTCACTCACAATGCTCTCTCTTTCTTGCTTCTGCCATTTTGTCTTGGTTGTTATCTTTTGTTATTTTAGATATCCTATCATACACTGACTAATTTTCTACCGATGCATCGGCGGATACACTATTATAACTTCATACCCATAACATACCTTTCAAAAATTTTTTTGCATGATTAAGAGGTCGTTTGAACTTAAAATTAGATAGCTTGTCTAGCCAACATGTGCTTAAATATTATAGATGATTTAAACTGTCAGTAGGGGATTGGGGGTTAAACGACGTAGTGTAGATAATGATCAATTAAAATATGGAGAAGGAATTTAATTCTAATTCTATACAATATATAACTAAGTCATAAAGCTACTTTGTGTCGAATATTTTTCGCCTACAAAAAAATTAGACAAATAGTATGCTGATGCAGCTCGTAACGGTTTTATCGTTTTGACCAACATTTCTCAACCTTTTTACCTTTGCGGAACCCTTGTAATATTTAAATCTTTCAAGGAACGCTATGCAAAAAATATTTTCGTATATTTTTATCGCAGTAAAAGAAAAGGAATTAGATTAAAAACAAAAAAAGATTCTCAATTAAACAAACGAAAAAAGGCAATAAAAATTTGCTTAAATTTTGTCATTCTAAAAATATATGATAATTAAAACGTTAACTAGGATGAAAAAATATATATTAGTAGTGCCAGATAAGATTCTTACTACTTCTTTATGATACCTGATTTAAAAAGGTTGCATTAAAAGCATCTAAACTTAAACGTAAAAAATACCTAACTATTTCATGCGGAGCGTGTAGAGAGTTTTTGCGGAACACCAGTTGAGAAACGCTGGTATTGATGGTATGCTTACAGAATATATATGCTACTTTAGTTGAATTCTCCAATAAAATGTGCACAACGTATCTATCTATCTGATACGGGAAATGTCTCTTGCACAAATGACATATTCCTTGTTTTCATCATTCCGCCATATTGTATACTTAAATAGAAAAAACTGTATACTCTGTATGCATCCAATATGAAATTAGACTTACATATTGGCGAAAAAAAATTTTTTAATTCGAAAAAGTGGTTTTCATTAATTTTTTTGTGGCAAGAAATTCAATAGTTCTTTGTTATACAAAATGTAACATCTTTGCATGTCGTAAATGATGAAGAGGTAGGTGCCAAGTGACAGAAATAGTTTCTCGTCTTTGATGTATACATTACGAAAGTTTATCAAATTGGGCATCATTATATCTACATGCAAAAAATATAATAAGCGACGCTGTTAGTGAAATGTTTGAATTCTACACAAACAGTAAATAGGACACATCACTGATCGTACGTAACATTTACTTTCAATTTTCGTGAATTTATCTCTAGTTTGGATTTCGCGAAATTAAAGTAGTTTACCGTAATTTGTAATCTAGAATGAATTATGCCTTTTCCATTGATTAGGTATATTAGTTAGTCCTTCCGATCAAGGTATTTCAAATATGAGTATAGGATTTAATAAATTGTTCTCACTTTTGTATTTTGGTATCAATGCCTTGCGCACGTATCATTTCGCTTCTAAGTTCATTCTATTTAATTTCTTGATTCCTCTATAACTAGAAACACTACTCTTCCACAAGTCTCCTTTTTTCTGCATATTGTTCTTTTCTCTTCATCCTCGCCTATCTCACTAGTCGATCTTCTACATCCTTATTTACTTTGATGAGTGAGACGTACAGTGAAAATAAAATGTCATCTCCAGCCAAAGAACTCTTCAATACTTTCTTTCTCAATCACCCTACCAAAGAAGTTGTCAAATCCTCCAAAATTTCTACTCTTAGTCAAGAAAACATTAAAATATTTGTAAGTAACGTAGACTCCTTTATTTATTTTAAAAATCAGACTACTCATAAGCTATATTTTTCAATGTTTGATGAATTCTTCCTAATTAATAAGAGTTGTATGAAGTCAAAAGCTCACAGGTTTAAGGACGTGATAGTCTATTCTAAGTCACTTGTTTTATTCTGAAGTCAATCACAACCGCATTTACGTTGTTTTTATAATTTTAAGAATGAACTCATTTGATATCGCATTTCCCTTTTTTATCATACAATTTGAATGTAGTTGATTGCAATATTTTATCTAAGGGGTCGTTCACAATTGACGTCAACCTTTTTTTTTGATAAATTTCAACCCCCTCTCCCCCCTCATGTCAACTTTTAGATATATCATCACTTAACAAAATTGACTTATGTCAACTTTAGTTGACGTCAATTATGAACGACCCCTAATAAGGCTAGAAAAAAATTAAGAATCATTATTCTGCTCCTTTGCAACTTCATTATCGTTGTTGCTGGAACGTATCAGAGGTATTACTGATGCGTGTGCTTGCAACGTATAATGATAATTCAAAAATTCTATAAAGTGTAACTGCATTCTTTTATTTATTTCATTTACTCATATAAACGTAATAACTTTTGGATACATTTGAGTAGGAGTTCATTCAGGAAAAATAAAGATAACAGACTTTAGCAAGGGCGGGCACTTCTGATATCAGGCAGATTCTTATTAAGTTTTAATATATTGTTTAGAGCTACAGTAAACGAAGTCAATACATTTATTCAAATTTACCTTAACTTTAATGAAATAATACAAGTACCTAGCATTTAACTTTGTAATGATTCTGAATTCTGATTAAACAACATATCATCAAAAATATTAAGCTATCTAAACTGGTGGAAAAAATTACATCAAATAAGAGCTTATTAGAGCTACATTTGTCCACCTCTGACTATAATGATTATGCCAGAGAAATGAAATGCTATATTGGATTTTTCACTTTATATTCACAAATTACAATACAACTTGTTTACTTTTAAGATTTTTACCTTGAAAAAGCCGGAGAGCGAGAGAAAAGCAAATAAATTTATTAGCTATTATCTCAAAAAAGAGCAAATTAAGAATATAATTAGACATTATTTTTAAGAAACATTTTTCTGGGATATTTTAAAGTTTTTTTTTGATATATAATAGAGTAAAATCGCTATTCAATTCAATATGTACTCTTTTTATTTATAAGTTGAATTGATTTTGTTAGAAATGCCGCTGTCAACATGAACTTTTGATGGTGTTCCTCATTGGTTCTACTGTTTTTGCTCTTCAAATAGGCAACGTATTTACAACGACTTTTGTAACTTCTCAATTTTTATTTTCTTTCTTGTTGAATGTAATTTTTGGTTTTTTAGCCAGTGATAAAATTTATATTACTCCCAGTAACTTTTATTCTTGGATTTTTCATTCACTACATTCTGCCTCAACTTACGAATCCTTTGCCTTGGTTGTTTTTTTGCAAGCCGTTTCTTTCAACTAAAAATTTTAACAATGGTTTCACTTTTATTTTACATTAATCCAAATAGCTCATAACTTTTATTTTTACGCTGTAGAACTTCCCTGGCATGTGAAATTGCATATCTGGGCGCTGACTCTTGAGAAATATTTACTATATCCATTGATATTTCTCTATGCCATTAATAGCAATGTGCAAGGATACGTTGACAAGTATGGTATTGGGGCCTCGAGTTTACTACTCACATTTTCAGCTTTCAGAAACTTGAATAGCATTTTCCACAATTCCTCAAAACACTACATTACTCTACTGATAACTTATTTATTTTTCAATTTTGATTATGCTGGATTTTCAGAAGGCTTGCTCCTTGACTTCACACTCGTCACTTTTGCAATCACGTTAGGTAATTTCCTTTGAAATGTTAATGTTCTATAACGTAACAAGCTTAGAAGCGTTTTCTTAATTTGCGTCCCCATAACACATTATAGCTAGACTGTGGCATTCCATTTTAACATTTATAATTTTCATCCTTTCTGCATACTTTAATATGAATACTACAAAAATAATTCAAATAGGAAGGAATTCTCATCCTAATTAAGATATTCAGGTTGTGATTATGTATAAGTTAATTGTAACTATTTAAAATAGACTAATATTTCAAAGTTTGAGCTTCATCGGTTTTAAACTCTCATTTACTTTTCTATTTCATAACTCATATATAAATGTAACAATTATATATATATAGTTTAGATATTCACTTATTATTATTATAATAAATATGTTATATATTATATCCATATATATAAATTGAATACCGATTATGATTGTATTGGCGTTTTATATGGAGATAATATGTGTATAAGCTTAACATATTTATGTTTATGTAAAGATCGTTTTTTTTAATGTAAGTGTTTCTTGAAGCGCCTGACCTCTAAACCTTTTGAAACACTTTTGATATCACTTTTTATGTCTGAATTACTACCATGACAACTTTTTTTCCCATTTTCATGTTTTATTTCATTATTTTGTTGGATGTAATTTAGTGATCAATAAATTCTTTCTTTCTTTAAACAATAACGCCTGATGACGACCAGACACTATTCAGACGATATCTAATATAAAGCCAAAGATTTGTATTAACCCATTAAGTACCATGGAAAACAGACGATATTTAAAAAAACGCAGACGATTTATATTCAAAGTCATTGAAAAAAGCAGACGAAGATGAAATTACTTATGTTCCCAAATGGGAACATTGGGACTTAATGGGTTAAGAAGCATTTATAAACGTAGGTGATTCATGTTTTTGTAAAGTGAACAATTTGTCAACTCAGGTTGTTAACCGGTTACGTAGGGATTGTGAAGCGTATCAATTTGAGATTTGTTTGTGCATTTTGCAAATGTACTACTACTATTTAGGATCTGCGTTTCTTCTCAAGTTGCAGTTCGTGATAATATACATCGCACCTTGGCAGATCACATGGGGCTCAGTTTTTCATGTTATAGCTCAACCACTTGGCCTTCCACACTCTGCAATCCTCTTTTTCCAGGCCTTCCTTGGCGCAATCCTGTCTTTACCGTTATCTCCTCTTTTAGGATCCACAATTTTTATTTCTTCTTACATGAGACCGACCAAGTTTTGGGAGAAAAAATATAAAACAGGTACATCTATTTCCCATTTATTTATATTAATGTTTATTTAATTTTTGAAATTAAATGTCCATTTAAGACCATGCTTCTAAAACTTTTCCTGGTCCACGCGCTTAAGACCTTCTTTTTTTCAAAAAACATCCCGTTATGTGATATTATTACAAAGAAACACTCCTTACCTTAAATTTTTAGAATAAAATTTTAATGTAAATATATAATGGGAAAATCAAATATTTTTACGATACATGTTTCATGCTTTTTTCCATGTCACCCTCATTTTGTGCTTATCTCAAATTTTTATCTTAGGTTTGACTTTACTGAAATTAATTTTAATATCCCCACTTTCATATTATTTACTACTCTAACTTTAACTTTCTACCATATATGCGTGAAGGAATAAAAGTTTCCTAGCCAGTTGCGAACAGGTAGTAGGGAATGGTATCTTTTTTATATCGAGAATGCATCGTTACTTCTTTTTTATATTTCAATTGAACCTCTTCTTATGATTTTTTTAGAGAATTAATTTATAGGAAATGACTAAAAATAATATCAGAAACATATACTCTAAATTATAATAACTATCATATACATATATAGTTGAAGTGGCGCTGAGTTATTGAAAAAGGCGTGGGAATTATAAAAATCTCCGTATAGTCTCCCGGAATAAGAATAGGACTATTGTGTTTTGGCTGCATCTCGTATGAGGCGAAAGAAACGCTAATACATTATACAATATAATATAATTTATATATACTATGCTGTATTTTTGTGAACTAATCTTTATACATGTCTATCATATAATTAACATACACAGACCACTTCATATAAACTAATCTCCCTCTATTCTCTTTGCTAAAGGCTTTTCTTTTACATTTCACTCCAACAACAGAAATTCATGACCCTCCTCCTCCAGTTGGTAGTAGAGGTCATCCGTTGATGACCATAATGGCCGAAAATTCACCTCCTTAAAATTTTCGAATAAAGACTGTTTACTTTTCAATTCACTTTTTAACATATAACTTATACAAAATGTCTCTGCGTTTCAATCAACAATAAAATTTGTCATAATACTAGATATTTGTAACTTTTTACAATGGGCACTAAGAATTCTAAAATCTTATTCTATATTCTCGTGTTGCGGCTCTAACGCCCACTTTCAGAAGCACTGCTTTAAGAAAATGTCTTCCTTTATAGGTTTCACTGCAGATTTTGGTGGCACAGTATCAAACAAAACATTTAAACTATTTACAGTGAGTTTGATGGAGGATAGTATTCCAATTCAATACATAAGGGAAAGTACCGCGCGCTTGATGTGCTTATTTTTTAATCGACACCGCCAGAGTTTGACGATTTTTTGAGCCGAGCCTCCTATCGATTGAAAAAATTAAATATTTAAACATTTTATCTTGAGCTGGGGTTTTATCGTTTTTCTCAAAAAGTTTGTCTTTCACTATGAGATGGACATAATGAGAATTATTTTAATGAAAATTACTCTATTTTTTCAACACTTTAAAAAAGTTTTTAAGTTTATCTTGCATTTTCGTAAGGGGTCATTTAGTCTATGTGTCAAGGATTCTCCAATAATTCTTCCTGTAAAGTTAGTTAATTCTTCAAGAGGAACCTGTCTTCTCTTGAATTAAAACGTCTAGTAGAGACATGGTATTTGGAATATCGGGGTTAACTTGGAGTAACCATGATTAGAGCGTGAGCAGGTCCTGTAAGGTATGTATTGAAGAGTCTGTCGAGATCAATTCTAATGCTCCTGATTTATACTTGAGCCCTGTCCTTGATCCAACATATGGAAGAAGAGGTCCTCGACGTAGATGCCTATTAGATCCAGGATGTACATCAATCAACATAAAATTACTGAGATGTAGGTTTTTTGGAGGGACAATATGGAACTCGACCTGTTCAGGGAAGCAAGGCATAGAGACTCCTGTTATCGTTTTACCCCATGATTGGTTTCGTAAGTAGTCTGATATCAAAAAACTACAAGAGAAGCCTTGATAATTAAGAAAAATTGGAGGAAGAAGAGCAGAGTTAGAAGAAAACTTCTCATTCAATTTTTGGAGTACTAGCTTGTTATACTTGGAAATAATTTGAATAAAAAAGTATGCTTGGAGAGGCGAAGAGTCATCGGAGAGAAGAATTCGTACAGATATTGATGAGTTGAATTTTGAAAGCAGGCTTTCAATCAGTGCTACGTTGGATAAGGTGTATATTTTATTTGAGAGACGTGCGTTATATGGTTCTAACTTGGTCAGGTCTGCTACTAAATTTGCCTCTGCTTTGTCAGTTGCTGTGCAAAACAATTCCGCCAGAAAAGGGTTCTTTACTACGTTTTGAATTTTCTTCCGTATCACTCCTCTCATGATTAGTTCAATATCTTCTAGGGTGTGGATATTTAGTGCATAAGGATCTTTTTAGCAGTTTTACTAGGTTCGTTCCAGGTGCTATTTTAGGACACAAGAAGGGATACATTGTAGTATAGAGTACAGGGTTATGGATCTTGCAATACATTGAAAATGAAATAAATGATGATAAGGGGTCTACTACTCCTTTTGTTGTGAAGTAAAGATACAGCAGGGAATTTAAACCTCCCAATTGCTTAGGGACAAGACAAAGACTCTTCGTCTTTAACCAATTCAGGTTACATAAGGGATAAAGATGTAGACTTGCTAAACAAAGAGCAAAGAGGTAAGAAAAATGTGACGAGGTATCAACATTGGCAAGAGACGCACAGTTGGAAAATATAGATCCGATCTGGTTGTTGGTTGTAAGAAAGAGGTCATTGGGGATTATATTAATTCGACTTGCTATTTTTAATGCGTTTGGAGCCTGAGCGCCTTTATAGTAAAAGACTTTTCCGTACTCAACTAAAATTGAGGACGACCACGTCTCGTTTGGTTTAAGACGCATTCCGAGCTTTGAGCATAGACTATGTAGTGCTTGGATCATGTTTGCAATGATTGAAGTATAATCAGTAATTTGCTTGTGACAAAAGGACGGTTGATTGGCAGGTAACACTACTATCTGGTTGTCCGCCTGTCCGAGTATAGAACCACGAAGGCGACATTGATAGGGTAAAACTTCCAGAAGACATGAGGTGACCAACGTCCACCCTTTTTGCCTCATCCCCTCAAACCAGGAAGGAGATGAGGGGTGTCCGTAAGCATAAAAAGTAAAGTCTGTGGGTTCCAATGATCTTGGAGGGAAGTGCTTGTTGATAATTAGTAAAGGAGACCTAATTGGCATTAGATGGGATGTGGTGTACACATTTTCTAAGTTGAAAAGATTGTCCAGCTCCTGGAACAACGGGTTTGTTAGCTCGCCATTCATAGAGAGACACCAGTTACTCCAGTGAAAAGAGATGAAGTAACTGGTGTTCTCGGTAAAATGAGAGGTTAATGTAGTAAGAGTCTTAAGGGTTGAGAGTCTGTCTAAAGTCATTGTTTGGTTGCTAAATAAGGGAAGTATTGAGCTTGACAAATTTTTCTCTGTGCTCACTTGATAGATTAGATTTTGTTTTGCAAAAACCACGTGGATTGACTCGTTTGAGCTCTCTTTCTTTGAAGATAATAGCGTAGATCAGATCTTCATCGCTCAAGGCGTTTTGAGAAACCAAATCTAAGATCTCTTACAGTGGAAGGAGATGTCTGTAAATAGTTGATTAAGAGTCTTCCTGATTCCTTCAATACTGCCGGAGATCTTCTCCGATAGAAATTTTTATATGCACATCGGTCGTACTCTTGGTACCATGAGGACCTAGATGGGATGATTGATTTATCTGCAATTAATTCACTTGAATCAATTGAGAAATCATACAAGAATGCCTGTCTTAAGACTATGTTTGAAAAAGCAGAAGGGGTAATGCGGGAGAATGAAGATGAAGAGAGCTTTCCACCCGAAAGGATTGACTCCAATGAAGGTGGAAGCACCCCAGTTATTTCATATGGCGGTAGCTTATGGAAATGTTTAAAGTAGCTTTCTAAGAAAGTTTTAACAAACTGATTCCTAATTGTCCAAGGGAGAGAAAAATCCGAAAATACAGGAGGTTTTATCAATTCCAACATGTTTGCAGCTGATTCTTTGAAGTCAACTACCGGATAGGTAAAGATTTTTGCCAACCCAGCAAGTTCTAACAAAATGTGAATGTTGACATCAGTTGTCAATGGAAAATTATAAATCCATGACAATAAGCGAGAACTTTAGATAGTGGATTCAATAAGTGTTTCATTAATAAATGCAGACTTTATAACAGGATCTTTCTCCTTAAGAATCTTAGCAATGGTAACAGGGAGTATTTGCTTTGCAATGTCTGAAATTTTATCTTGGAAGATAACAATGTCTTGAAACCCAGTATGAATATAGTCAAAAACTGTTTTATATAAGCAAAATCCTCTATATTTGCAATTTACATCGGCGATTAGAGAGTAGAGAAGAACTGAAAATGCTCCGTTAAAACCACTCTCAACAGAGAGGAAGCTATTATAAGTCCCAGGAATTTCTGCTTCGTTGATCTCCAATATAGCTAAATCCCCATAAAATGTTATTGCAACGGTTTGGCTAATCTCTACGGAAGAGATCACGATTGGTGAATTGTGGATTTTGTTAATAATGTCTTGAAGACGCTTGTAGACTTCATAAAACTGATATAAGCTCATGAGATAAGAATCTGGTAGTGAAGAAAAAGTGGAGAATCGAAATTCGACCCCGGTCCACCACGAGAGAACAAGATTGGCTAGGTCCCTATTTTCTGTTAAAATTTCGACCAGGGGATTAATTGGAGGAACTTGAATGCTGAGGAGAACTGTTTGTAAGAATTGATGAAGAGGCTGGAACGCTAAACTTCTATCATACAGGTTTGTTTTTGAAGAAAGAGCTTTTATAAACCTGGTTTGCTCGTAATTTAATCTACTTGAGGGGGAAGGTGTAACAATATCCAGGTATCGAAATTCTTCATGTGAGATGGCAGCGTTAAGGTGAGCATCCCTCCTGAAGAGACTTTTGTGATCCTTATTCTGGAACGATAATGCATCCATGAGGAAGAAAACAAGAGAACCAGTTTCACGAAAAGAATTGACAGAAAATCTTTAAAACAAGACGAGACAACGCAAAGTATTTCCAATAACAAAGGTGATTAGCTCATTTTTCTTGCATTTTTGAATATAACTTTGTATTAAATTTTAGTTAACAAAATCTATCTCCTTTTCTACCCAAATTGAATTATTTTGTCATGTTACTTGTATACTAATTTTTATTTACTTTAATGAGTTTCTTATTGGCTTGGCATAGCATTTCCTTTTCCTTAATAATTTATATTACGTTACAAATCATCTTAAATGCATTCCTAATTTTTTTCCTATTTTTGGCAAATAATATAAATTTTAAATCAGGATTCAAACTTTGTGATACAATGAATAGAAGATAAATTTTTATCAGATATGTTCCTTTCATCGAGCTGCAATCCAATAGAAAAGCTTTCAGCAAACTGAACCCATTAAGCCCCAATGCTCCCATTTGGGAACATAAGTAATTTAATCTTCGTCTGCTTTTTTCAATGACTTTGAATATAAATCGTCTGTGTTTTTTTAGATATCGTCTGATTTCTATGGTACTTAATGGGTTAACCCATTTAAGGCCAAGCAAAGCAGACGATATCTAAAAAACGCAGACGATTTATATTCCAAGTCATTGAAAAAAGCAGACGAAGATGAAATTACTTATGTTCCAAAATAGGAACATTGGCCGTAAATGGGTTAATGTAACTCTCGCTTGACTCTGACTGAAATAAAAATATCAAGTGTATGGCAGCAGGCAATGCCTCTATAATTTGTACTAATTTTGTTTAAATATGAAAGCGAAGTTATCACAAAAAGATAGTTATGCCTTAAAATTAAAATATTAAATTAATTTATAAGACAAACAAATTTTTAGTATTCGTTATAAAATTATTCAAAGTATTCTTTATCTGTAAAAACACATTTTGTGACTTTTGAATAGTCTAGAATTTTTTGGGAATGACTTCGTTCTTGCTTTATTCCCAAAAGAAAAGAAGATTTACCGAAAAACATAGTATGCTATTATTAAGAACTTTTTATTTAGGAATTTTATGTTTTATATCAAGTTTTTTTGCTTTTAAGAAAAAAAGTCCACAAATAAATTAATACGCAGTAGATTGATTTAACGCGGTCTCCAATATAACGTGGGAGGCATCTTGGCTCCCGTTTTTCATGGTCAATATATTGAAAATGTTTTATTTAAATTTTACGCTTTAATTAAAATTTGTAAATACTAAATTTAACTTTCCTCTATGTCACTTTGCTTCATAACACTTCACTAAATTTATTTCTCATTTCATTGCACATGTAGTGGGATAAAACATACCTTGGTAAAACATGCACCTGGAAATTATAACACGTGTTCAACGCGGCTTATTATATTCTGGCTAATAAATAGTACTTCGTGGCTTGGACCCGGCCATCCGTGTTATAAAGGATCTACTGTGTAATGGTTTTCAATGTTTCTGTTTGACTGTTTTTTAATTGAAACTGCAAACTTAATTGTAAAATTTCTACCATGTGACTTTAAATTTATTACAATATTTTATATTGTTGCACACTTGTTCTAATATTAACTTGATAAATTTGAAGAGAAATAAAATTATTAAAAGTGTTATTGTGGAAGATAATTTCATTATACCTATGTTACATTTATTTTCAAGATTTCATTACTAGTGCTGATCTGAAGTTGCATTCTCATCTTGAGGAAGCTTCTGTGCTCAACGATAATAAATTGGATGCCATTTTTTATCACCACCTAAGTTTGAGTCTGAAAAGGCGGCTTTGTGGAGATTTGATGCTGGGAAAGTTTGGTGTCTATGAAAGTGGAGATTTCTTCATTCTTACTAATGATACGTATACTGCTTTACTGCATATTATTGCGGTTGGAAATGGATACGTTCACTTTCAGTTTCGTGGCTTAGAATTCAATGGTAATTCTTCTATTTCTTCACTCTTTTGACAATTTTGCGATTTTATCGTAGGAACATTTTGCCAGCAAACGGAGTTGGAAGCGATCAATGAAAATTATGAATCGCATAGAAAGTGTTTATGTTGCAATCTACCGAACGCGTTGTCCTTCTTACTCTCCACAAGAGCCTCTTTCAAACTGCATTGCCTCGCCTGGAACTTCGTTTCATATAATTATCTTCTGCCTGGGTATAGTGTGAATAAAAACTTCGCAACTTCCCTCTTCAACTCTTGGGATCTTAAAAGCATTTTTGTGACATACTTCGTTAAAGTGAGAAAGCTCGCTTTATTTATACTTTTGAAATATCTTTTCCCATTCTTTAGTCCACAATATACTTCTTGGTGTCATCTGTAAAGTTGCTTTCCTGGCTAAATGATTCTGATTTAAAGACAAAACTTCCTTCTTTAAGTTCCAACGATTCCGATATTTGCTTTACATCCGTCATTGACCGAGATTACGATATCAGAAGTGAGTGCTTTTCCGTATTTATCTTTCACATAATAAAGGTACATTTCCTAATCACAGTAAAAGCAATATCAAGGAAGTCCTTTTTGAAAACTTTTTCTCCCTGGATCAAGTGTTGTTTCGATAGAATGAGTCATGGAGATGAAGAGTTTGTGAAAAAGGTTAACATAGAGGACGTGTACTCTCTTTCATATTTCATTTCTTTAGCAGCACGAAGAGCCCTCTTCTCGTATACAACATGCAGCGCAGTTAAGTAAGTTTGTATTTTATGTTTAATGCAAGGAAGCGTTGCTGAGACGGCATGAATAAATGGAAGTATCAAGTAAAACCTTTATTCAAATTAAAATAAACAACCCTTGCTTGCCTTCTTTAGATTAAAACACATTTACCACGTTCTCTTTAAATGCCTGCACTATTTTTCTTGGATCTTTGTAACGGTGTTACAATATGAAGAAGGCCGGAGTGGACGAAAACTTATTTCCATTTTAATAATAGTTTTACTTACTACCTTCATTTATATGCGTAATGTTGTACTTCGCTTGTCGCGAAGCATATAAAATAATAAATCTTACTTTTACGCAGGCATTGCAGACGCTTAATTGGGGAGGGAGAGGGTGTAAATTTTTGTACTTTTGAACTTTTCATATTATAATATCAATGTGTTAAAACTTTGAAATCTCCTTCAGATGAATAAATTTCATATTTTATACGTGCTGAATAATTCGTACTTTTGGTAATTAAAATTACCCTAACTACACCTGAAGCATTTGATGTGCGTATCTTGTGAGTGTCAAAGTAAATATTTTCGTAACAAGTTTGAACTATGCAAAAAATAAATAAATTGTAAATAGTAAAAAGTAACAAAAATGTCATGATAAACAATTGAATCCATAAAAAGAAAATTGTTTTTCAAAAAATAAAAAAGATTCGAAAACAATTCACTAGCATTTGTCTTGAAAGCTTAAAAATTTAAATGTATTCTATAGCGCCTGCATTTCTTTATTAGTTGAAAGTCTATTTTGCATATTTTCTAGAATATGCAAGAACACCAGAAATCTCTCATATTTGGAATGTAGTGTTGCCCTATTGAAATAAATAATCTGGTTCGTTTACCTTTAAAAAGTAACATTCATTTTGATAAATGTTACAAATGATACAAAAATGTGATATTAACGTTTCTTCATAAAGGATCAAGGTATGCAAATTGGCGTAATCACCATAACTGTCACTCGGGAAATGTTCATTTCGGCCTCCCTAAAAGTTCTAATACCAATTACTGAATAATACACGTATATACTATAGGTATGCAAAATAAGAATACTGAGTGTAGCAAAACATGATTAGATTACTATTAAAGTCTAAAATATTTGTATTATATTTTAATAATGAAATATTAATACAAATAAATTGTGTCGCCCAAACATGACTGTTTTGATTTAAAACTAATGTCAGATGATTTTTTGAATCTCCATTAATTCATTTCATATTTTTTTCTTAGTCTCTCTTTTTGGTTGGCTTTGAACAGACCTGAGTATTTTTTATCGAAAATAGACTCACTCTTCAAAGGTGACTTTCGATTCCATGATGAAAAAGATAATTGGCTGTTTCATGACATCGACTTCACAAATACCGTTTTAGCTCCAGCCATTAAGCTTTCGCTCAAACTACACCTCGACTACTTCACCTTCTGCGAGGAATCTGATGAAGTAGATCCTTTTACATTTTTTCCTTTTCTCTGATTTAAAGTATAATACTAATCTTAGTATAGCCCACTTTTCTTGTAGCTTTAATTTATTAGCGCTTTAATTTTCTACCAACTTTAAATAAAAAATATTATAGGTTTTTTATCACAATGCGAACCTTACCAATGTATTTGCGATCTTAGGGTTTAATTTTAGTCTTAAATCACTTTCCATCTTTTTAATTTAGAAGAAAAATTGTTTAATCAATACTTGAAATTGATCCTTAGATATCACTTTGATAATAATCATAATTTTTGCTGGCGGTTGGACTAAAGGCAAAATCTATCAGTTAAAATCCTATCCTGAAAGTGGACACAAGTTTAGTGTGTTCAAATTTCGTAACACTCCTATCATCAAACCTATCTTTAGTGCATATAGTCCTCGTTTGATCAGCCTATAATCGCATATATAAAAGCGTATATTAGATATTAGATGTGTTTTATGTCCTTATAAATATTACTCATTTTGTTCTACATGAATTTGAGGCATTTACTTTTAAGGCGATTTAATTCTTAGACACTCCATGACGCGATTCTCCAGTACACGCAAGAGATGGTGATTGCACACGAAAACGATCCGCTATGGAGTGAGGCGATTCTCTTGCGTGAACCAACTTCGCTCTTGGCTTTTCGTCGCGTCGTAGAAGATGGCACTTACAACTACAAAGTCATCATGTTGAACAAGCGTGCTCTCAATTTCCGCGTCCTAAAAATAAATAAGGAGGCGGTGCGTGGTCTCTGGGCCGGTCAGCAACAAGAACTCATCTACTTCCGCAATAAAAACTGCGAAAGAGGCAGCATCCAAAATGCAAAACAGGTTTGCTCCTTTATTCGCAAAACTTGCCCCTAAAATTGTTCGATTTTTTTTATCAATTCAATAGAGATGCTTAGTCTTCTTGGCAATTTGCTGATTTATCTATACATGCACATCTCGAGAAAGCTCATGTATAGCTAATATCTGGCCTTCTGAGCTTAGCATATATTTCTATTTCGTAAAACACTGGGCTAAGGAAATCTATGCGGCTAAATAGCATTTCTTAATAGCCAAGACTTATTATGTACTTCTTAAAATCACTGTCATGCTCTAGTTCCCACAGATTACAGGAAGCAGGGTGGTATATGGAAAATTAATGCGACAAATCAATAGACTTTATGCTTAATAGATTCAAACATCGAATTTAATCAAGTAAAATGAGCATATCATTTTTATCCAATTCCAAAGATTATAGCAACCTTCAAATAAATTTTGATGCTAAAGTAGATTGAAAAAAAACCCTGTATAAAAGTTGTTTTGCTAAGGTTAAAACTTTTCAATAAATATTTCTATAATTCAAAACTTTCGTATCTAATCATTTCTCGACGCTTCTCTACACCCTGCTTTATTTTTTTGTTGCTTAGAGGAAGAATATTTTGCGTTTTAATATTTCTTTGTTTAAATTTTAGACATTTTTGATTAAATATTCATTTAACAATTAAAACTTCTATATTATATTTTATATCTATATCCTAAATCAATTCCATTATTAAATCAACTCGATTTGTACAGCTGAAATTCGCATTCCAGGTCAAAATATTACTAAAATAAGAGGAATAGTTTTTGCGATTTTCATGCAATTTGTTTGTTTTATAACCCTCGGCATGGTCGTAATTTTTTACTACCTAGAATGGCCACCATAGGCGATTTTGATAGTTTCTATTTATTTAAAATGTAAAAAAGTTTATTTCTTCATTAAAATAATTAATGAGACACTTTTAAGTGATGAAAAACGTGAGAATTTTTGGGGAAAAATAGCCACAAAAATCAGATTCTTACAATAATTGTAACACTGGAAGCTTCGCTGGTATAAATCAAGAGAACGAGGGCTCTACAGTACCGTCCCTTTCGAGGCGACGCAATCAAATATTTCGTCTACAGAGTAGAAGAAACCACTGGCAGAGAAGGATTTTTTATTCCCAGTCAAAGTCATCTACACCTGCCCTCTAGTGTTCGACAGCTATAACATACAACTATACGCATATTTCAGCTGAACTTTATATGCCCAAGGCTAAACTCGCCTGAAACTTCGAGACAGCAACAGTTCTAATTTTCATATTGGAATATGTCTAAATTAAGTGAAAATTTTGTTGATTGAGAATTTTACATAATGTTTATAAATTGACCCTTTTTGTAAGATAGCGTTTCTACATACATAACATGGGCGTATATCCCTAAAATTATTGGGAGAAGGGAGGGCAATATTTTTTTTTTTATAATTTCTAAAATTTTATTTTAAAAGAATTTGTGTTTCAAACTCAACAGTAAAGTAATAGGGAAAATCTACTCACAAGACAAACAAGTCTTTTTACCCCCTTAAAATCACATTGGGAGGCTCTAAATTTTCGGGTTGTTTAGTGCATAAGGAATCTTTTTTTAAGATTAAAGTTGATAAAATTCGTCAAATCACAAAGAATTGAAATACTGGCTTGTTTTGATTTTATTAATTTCTTTTTTCTTGATTTCATTACAGATATCGTGGAATTACGAACATTAATGATTAAATCAAGCTGTTTTGAATTATAAAAACTGCGAAGCCTACCCAAATTTTGCTCCCTGTGCCAACTTGGAGGCTCGCAGCTTCCTAGACCTTTAGTTCTTTGTTACTAGTTGTAATAGAGAATTTCTTTGTTATACTTTTTCTAAAATATTTTGTGATAAATTATATATTGGGCTTATGAACTATATTTAGCACTCTAATATAACATGTTGGAGTATATATCATATTTTAATAATATAGGATCAATGAATCATTTTTAATTATTTATTCTTGATGCTTGACATTTGCAACAAGAATAGAGTATATATTGTAGTCTTCTCAAAATTAGCTTTTTCCATATTTGCTATTCAATCGACAAACGCCTAGTCCTGCAACATTCGTTTGGAGTGATGTGAGCATTTACCCTTTTTCTTACCTATTTGAATTAGGTTCTCAGAAACATGGTCAATTCTTCCTGTGATCAGCCCTTGGGATATCCTGCCTACGTTTCACCCTTATTAACTTCCTTCAAAGAGTCTCATGATGAAGTTATCAAAGTTTTGGGAGAAGGGTCACTTTCCATCACTCACATCAAAGGATATTTTTCGCGTTTCTTTAGATCGTATTTCATTTTTCACGTTCTATCTGGGCTGCCTAATAAATACATACTCTGTTCTCTAGCCTTTACTCACTGGTGTTTGAGAATCGCAACATAACAAGTTTTTCCCTGTTACAATGCCTTTCTAGCCTTGCCAATGCAAATCTGGAACAAGTTTCGATGTCTAAGCATGAAACAAAGTATTCTACGGGAGCCATGGAAATGAAACAGCTGAAAGGGCATGCAGACGCTGCCTCTTCGAGAAATTTACATTGATTAATTTATAGAGAGAAATTTTTTAATATCATTATTTTATTTACACAGTGAATTCCAAAAAAATATAAAGAGTTTAAATATATTGTCAATAAAAATTAAAAATAAACATTTCCTATATATTCGTAATTGTAGTTTTGCCATTTTTCTTCTTAAAGTGAAAGTACGAGCTACTTGTCCAAGCGTACCCGAATTAATACACTAGCAGAAATCTATGCCCTAAGAAAGTTTAATTCACGGAAATAGACTTCAATTAGCTCATAACAAGACTTATTTCTGTGATGCTATAATGAGTAGAAGGATATTTAAATAAAAACCGGCTTTAACGTAAAAAAAATTTATCGACCAATGATGTTACAGGGCAGTGATATGGTTTGGCTTGCATATAAGGAATTAGGGGTATTTGATTAGAAAAACAGAAGTTGTGAATGCGTGTAAAATAGAGTTGCAATTTATTTTTGAGCCTTCAAATTAATTTTCAAATTAAAAATGTATGCCAGTTTATAGCAGAAGTGCTTCCAGAATCTCTTTACCTGGGGGAGAGTACTAAAATTTTGAAAAATATTTTATAATATATCAATTCACAATGTAACATATGCATTGTCCATGGATAAAATTGTTATTTTCTTGTTCATCATGATATAACTACCCAAAAATAATCATTCAATAAGTTTATATTTTTGTTTTGAGCTCTCAAGATTGATTTATTGATGTTTTCATAATTACCTGAAGGTTGCTTGATTTCCTTCTTAACTATAATGAATATTTATGTGTACAAATCAGAGCTTTTTTACTAAAAAAATAGATAATATAAATATTTTTTAGTTAATCCTTCGCTTGACGGACACCTTCAGAATAACGCCGTTGACCGAGTCCGTGCATTTTTTACACTTAAAAAAAATACTGTGTTTTCAGCTTTTTTTTCCATCTGCGGCTTTAAAATAAGTTTTTGTGACAAATAAAAAATTAAATCTTAAGTTTTTTTACAATTTTTTTTGATTTTTACACTTTTTTACTCAAAAAATTTAACGCCATCTAAAAAAATTTTTTAAGTTTTATATCAACTTTTATTCGTTTTATAAACAATTCGATGCTTTTTTATATCCAGAATGCGTGCATACACAAATATATTTTGATGAATATCACCATATTTAAGTATTTTAAATATATAGAAGATAACATTTGTTTTTATCGTGCTTGCTTTTACTTACTACATCTTTATTTGTGTTAAAATTGCACTCACGCACATTCTTAGCACCCATAATAAGCATCGTAAAATATTTCAACATATATTATGCGACCAAAGAATTTATTGAGTTTATACTATGCTTGCTATCTTTTTATATGTGGCCTCACTTAGTTATATTTTGAACAATTTAAGAATGCATGCATTCATGCACATTGTATATATATTTTTTATATTATTATCACCATAAGCCTCGTGGAATGTTTATTGCTACATAGAGAGAACCACCATAAGCCTCGTAGAATGTTTATTGCTACATAGAGAGAACCACCTTAAGCCTCGTAGAATGTTTATTGCTACATAGAGAGAACCACCATAAGCATTGTAAAATATTATATTATGCGACCAAAGAATTTATTGATTTTATACTATGTTTGCCATCTTTTTATATGTCGCCCCACTTAGATAACAATTTAAAAATGTATGCATTCATGCACATTGTATATATAATATTTCTTATATTATTATCACCATAAACCTCGTGAAATGTTTATTGCTACATAGAGAGATAATATTATATCAACCAACATAAACATCGGACCAAAGAATTTATTGATTTTATACTGTTTGCTATCTTTTCATATGTGGCTACACTTAGATATATTTTATACAATTTAAGAATGCATGCATGCACATTTTATATATTATATTTTAATATTATTATCACAATAAGCTTCGTGGATGTGGCTTTATCTTCAGTTATGAATAAAATTGCCATATGCTCGTCGCAAGCTTTGTAAAACCGGTTTATTTGTTGTCATTTTTTCTTTCATAAAGCAGCTCTCTGTTCTCGCTTACAAGTTTAAATTAGCAATGTCTACTTCTGATGAAAGTTCTAATTTGTCTTCAAATTTCTCATCTTCTACATCTAGTGATTCTTTGAATTCTTCTGTGGACCTTCAAGAAGAAATGATAAAAATCTTGTTGCGCCAGATTTGACCCGCTATTCCTGGGATCCTTCATCTACACTTAGAGGTAGAGTTGAAAGCATAAACATTAGAAATACTTCTAGACGTCCTCCAGGCCCTCAAGGTGCATGCAAAAATACTTCTAATATTTTAAAAGTTTTTAAAACCTTTCTAACTCCAGAAGTTACACAACATATTTATAACATGACGATAATTAGACTTGATTTAAATTATTCGTAAGTTTTTATTACTTGTTTCTATTTTTTTTTAAAAAAACTAATTTTAGATTAGAAATCCCGAAGCACCAAACTTGGAACATTGTTATAAAGTTTTTAAAATTCATCATCTTTTATCCTATTTTGCTGCTTTGCTACATATAGGTAAGAATGGTGATCAAAGAATCAAAACAACAGATTTATTTTCTTCTACTTCTAATCCATTTTTGAGAGCTTCAATTGGGCGTGATATGTTTTTCCTTATTCATGTCTTTATAAGATTTGATGACAAAGAAAGACGCAATAAGTCTGATAAAATAAGCGCTATTCGTTTCATCCATGACCACTTCGCTGGAGTTTTTTCTAAATTTTGGACACCTATACACGCTGTTACTATTGATGAACAACTGGTCAGTTTTAGAGGGGGCTGTCCAGTAAAAGTTTATGATCCTCACAAACCTGGCAGATATGGATTTAAACTATATCATATTTCTGATTCGAAGTCATATTATTTTTTGCGGCCTGAAATCTATATTTCTGGTCTTCAAGACTCTTCTTATTTTTCTGGAGAAAATATAGTAAAAAGACTAGTTGAAAAGTCTAACGTTCCTCCAGGTTGTGGCCTTTATACTGACCGCTTCTTTACTTCACATTCGCTGGCCGTATTCCAAAAGTCTTTCTATTTGTGGCACTATAATGTCAAATAGAAGATTCTTGCCAATAGTTTTTAGACCAAACCACCTGAAAGAGTTGAATTTAAATGAGTGTGAAAGTCGCATTATTTACTCAGATTATGTTTCGATCTGCGCTTACGTTCCAAAAAGACATGCGCGTAGAAACTTCAAGGTAGTATACGTCTTGTCCTCTCAACACAGAAATGTTCAAATTACCAATATTAATTCAAAACCTGAAAGTATTCTTACTTATAACGAGCATAAGGGTGGTGTCGATGTTGGGAACAGAATGATACGAAGTTATCGCGCATATAAACCAACACCAAAGTGGACACTTGCTGCGTTTTGCAATTATTTAGATATTTGTGCTCTAAATAGTTGGATTATTTTAAGTTATAACTGCCCACAAGATTTTCCTAAAAGTAGAAAAAGTGGTAGAAAATTTTTTATTCAAAAGCTTGCTTTGGCTTTGTCAGAAGAAAGTATGAGAGTTCGTGCTTCTCTTTCCGAATTGCCCACAAATGTAAAAAGTCTTCTTTCTTTCTATGGAGTTTTGGATTCTGAGGCTGGTCCTAGCGTGCAAAGTAATAAAAAAAGAGCATCATCTCATTTTTGCATTTCAAAGTATAATAAAACGACTAGAAAATGTGAAAAATGCAACTATTTTATTTGCAAAAGACACTCGTCTTTTTTTGCCTCAATTGTAAATAGGTTAGCTTTCTTTTTTTCTTTTTATAATAAAAATAAATTGAAGTATTTACTTATAACTACTTATAAGGGGGAATGGGTATATTGGTTAGCATGTTAGCCATCAAGTTCAAAGTCTTGAGTTCGAATCCCGTGCTAGCTGATTTACTCATAGTTCGAAAAAGGCGGCCTTTATTGACCTTTTTGATGAAAACACCCCTAGATAACCTTACATATATTTATCATTATAAAAATTAAAGTATAATTAAAATATAATTAAATTTGTTTATACAAAAAAGTTTGTTTGTATTTTTCAAAAAAATTTTTTAGTAAATTTAAAATTTTATGTTTTTTATTAGTAAAAAAGTTAAATTTACGTGTACATTTTATGTAGGGTTGCTATGGAACATAAGGGACTAAATTTCATTTGAATTTTGCTGGTGTAAAAAATGCATAGAGTCCGTCAAGCGAAGGTTAATCATTTTATTTAACATGTTGATTACAATCTTTTTTTATTTAAAATAACAAAAATACAACATAAAACATCTACATTAAAAGCAATTTTTTACGGGATTGCCGATTGTGTTTTACTTCGCTTTCACGGAGAAAATTCCAGATATAATCGCGTATCATACTTTCGCTATATTATCCCGTGTAGCTTTCCTCAAAAGATCTAACGTTTTGGTGAAATCTTTCACCTGGTTCTTCTGAATAAGTCTCCCATATTCTCTTTGAAATTATCAAGATGCGCATGAAGTACATGTAATTTTAGTGGCATCCGGTAACCCATATTTCGATAAGCCTCAACAAGTTCTTCAAATATTTCTGTGAAGTTATTGGACTTATGATTTCAAAGAAAACCTTTAACTAATGAAACAAAAGCTTTCCAAGCCGCTCGTTCAACCTCAGAGAGTGTTTCAAGGAAACTGACCGAATGAATGAGATGATTCACTTGAGGACCAATAAATACTCCTGCCCTGATCTTATTTTTTGACAATTTAGGAAACATCTGCTGAATCATCTCTAAAGCTTTACCTTCTGGATCCAATTGCCTGACGAATTGTTTAACGAGGTCTAACTTGATGTGTAAGGGTGGCATTAAAATCTTAGTTGGATCAACAAGCCGTTTCTGCTTTACGTTACAGGTTCCTATGTCATATTCACTTCTTGGCAACCAATTTCTTTTTTCGTAGTGAAGAGCTCTATTACAGCTGTCCCACAGGCATAAATAGCATGGATATTTGGTGAAGCCTCCTTGAAGCCCCATCAAGAAGCTAATGATCTTGAAGTCACCAATGATCTTCCAACTAAATTCTTCGTATTTCAACACACTTAATAATGTTTTAGCACTTAGTAAGGTTATTGTGATCTTTCTTTTGAACCGAATGAGCAAGAGGAATTGATGGCCATTGATTTGTGTTATGTAATAGAACAGCTTTAAGGCTTTTAGATGAGCTGTCAATGAAAAGTTGACAGTTAAAAGTGTTACATGCAACATCCATAGCTTTGAAAAGTCCTCTTACATCGTTGCAGTAGCATAATTCATCTTTTAGTGTAAAAACACTGAACATTGGCTATGACGTTCTCTTTGAGAAGTAATTTTAACACTTTTGTGCAGTAAATCTTCAATCGAGAAATAAGAAGTTCAGAGCTAGATTTCATCAAAGCCATTTCTCTGATGAGATCATTGATATCCTCTTGATTTGGGTAGTATGGACATCTTTCATCTTTTCTTCGATGTTGAAAGTTTGCAGAAGTTGATGCACTTTGCTGATCTTCTGAATCATCACAACTCGTCTGATGAAAAGTATGAATCCCTTGATGGCGGCTGTGGTACAAGCAAGTCTGTTTTTATTATGAAGAACAGGAGCAATAGATGAAGGAATACTATGGTACTCAGTGGGAGGCGCGTTCTTTCCTTTTTGTTGGATCCTACATGCAGAAGTAGCAATCAGTAGGTTCACGCCAGATGCGTGGTATAGCAAAACGCATAGCTCTTTTCTCACCTCTGTACCAGCCTTCAAGAATTCGGCGACAGTAATCGCAGATGACATGAGGCATATTTAAAATATATATTAGGCAAAATTAAAAAATGAATTTTAAATATATTTAAAAAGAGATATTTTAGTTTGTTCCAGGGCTCTACACCATTTTTTCTGCTTTGTTGTATCACTATTGCTATTTCGACAATTTGTGCAGAAAACCAAAGTTTGAAATCTCAAATAAGTATTTTCTAGTAATTTGATCGACAACAAAGCAGAAAAAGTAAAATATAGCACAGAAACAATCTAAAAAAATTCGTTTGTTACAGGGTGATCCTTTGATATGTTTTTTGTATGATTAAAAATTTTAATATATAAATTAGGTTATATTTAGTTATTAAAGGTGTATAGCTAAACTTTCATAAGTGTTGAGAGTGTGGGGGGGGGGGGGCTAGTACTGTTTTAGCCCACTTCCTTTCTATCTGCCGCGATATATAGTATGTAAATTTAAGGTGTAGAGCATTATAAAAAATTTAATTCACTTCATATAATCTTTAGCTCAGAGTGTTCGGTACTAATAAATCATATTCGGTGTGTTAATATATTCATTTGCCTGACATTTTCGCTGTTTTGAAGTTGAAATGGTAATTTAATTTAAATTTTTTTAGACTTTTTTTTAATTTATTTACAAATAAGAAAGAGTTGAGAGATGCAAAATATCGCTCAGACAAAAAAGGCCTTTTCTCTTTAGTCCATTGTATAGGCTGGAAATTCTTAACAGGCTAAAAGAAATATGTCTACGCATGAGCACATACTAACTTGAGACAAAATACAATAGTATTTCTGCATTTTTCATGTAAAACTCTTGATTTTTTTGCAATACTCTTCAATTAAGATTCATAACTTTATATATAAATGTACTTAATCTAAAAAAACAATAAATATAAAACACGACCTTTTTTATATTGTATAAAAGCATTGATATTAATCCTAAAATTTAAGCAACCCAGAGGTATATAAAAATAAAGAAGAAAAATAAGGCTTCAGTTAGGACACGCTAATCATGAGCAAATATTTTTATTTATTAAAACATTTTTGAAATTTTTATTTATTTACTGATTAGTCTCAGATTTGGGTATTTTTAAGATAAACATCGTTTATTGCGTGACTACAAGTTGAAGATTGCTTTTAAATCTCCGCCAATGTATTTTTGTATCTATTATGTACCACAAGATTAAAATAAACGAGTAAATTATTTATTTGCTAGTATCAAATAAACCGTGACCGGTAATTTGACTCTCGGTAGTCCAGAATCAAAAATTTTCAAAACACAGATAAAATTAGAAAATGTTTAAAAATTTAGGAAAGCTAAGAATATTAGCTTTTTTTGAAAAATTATTTTTCTTCTGTTTGAAAAAATAATCAAAATTTTCCAATCTTCTTAGTGCCCTAAATAAAGAACGTTTCACCCAATCACTGAATTTTTATTAAATATGTGATTCATCATTTTTGTGAAATACTTCTTCACTTCTCATGTTGTACACTAAGCATCAAATCTTACATTATATGTTGTTCCCAGGCAGTCAATTCATTATAATCTAAATGACAACTGGGACAAGACATTTTATAAGCTATGTGATCTTAACTGGAATTTGCTGTCAATTTTATATGTGATATTATCTTTGTCAAAATATTCTTCTCTATTTTTCTCTTTTAATAGCTTCTTTCAATTTTCTATGCATCATATGTCGTACATCATTTTTCATTAGTCTTTACTTGAAAACAATACATACACTATGCCCTACGTATTCAACAGTACTCGAGGAAAAAAGAAACTCATAGATGACTTTATATGAAGCACAGAAATAAAATCTTGACAAATCCAGTAAGACTTACGGAAATGCGAATTTAAGACTTGTAAAGCCAGAGTTCACACCTTGACGCAAGATGAAGATTGCACCATAATCAAGCATGTTGGTGAACATGAAGAGAGCTCATGTGCCTCTAAAACGAAAGTTCGCAAAATTTTAACAGGGTTATTAAAAGTACAAGCAACAACTTCCCAATAACCTCGTCTTCATTAATTTCGTCTGTTTGCAATGACCTTGCTGAAAACGAAATGGCTAGCATGCCTTCAATGAGTTGTGTCAGCCGAAATATGAAACACTGGCGTCAGGCATTAGAAAGTGCTCCTCCAAATCCGCAAACTCGATTTGGTTACGAGATACCTAATGAATTCAAGTTTCTTGACACTGAAGAACTTTTTTTACAATTTGATAGCGTTCAATCTGATGAAGACAGAAAACTTTTGTTTGCAACAAGCAAAGGTCTTGATGATGACTTGGTGAATGCGAAAAATTGAGCCGGAGATGGAACCTTCAAATGCTCTCCAAATATATTCAATTGTATACGCTACATATTCAAATAGGTTCATTAAGTGTTTTACGACTATTCGCATTACTACCAAACAAAAAGCAAGAGACTTACACTTGTCTTTTTACCCATCTTAAACAATTAAGACAAGGATTGAACCCTGAGAACATTATGCTTGATTTTGAAAAAGCTCATATCAATAGTTTTTTTATGTCTTTCCTACCGCCTCTATTTCATGTTGTCTATTCCATCTATTTCAATATACAGAAAAGTATGTGGAATCGGGCTCAAGGCTAGATACCATCATGACAACGATTTTACTATAAAAATGAGATATTTTTCAGCCCTTGCCTTTCTTCCTCCCAATGATGTGATTGACGGATTTGATGAGCTTGTTGATGATGACGATCTTCCTCAAGAATTTGTGTCTTACTTCGAACTAACTTATATAGGATGTATACGAGGTAGAGGGAGTAGACAACGAAGAATTCCTCCCACGTTTTCCGTTGATAGTTGGAATGCGCACTTTAAAATAGGCTCTGAAATGCCTCGCACAAACGACCATTTGGAGGGATATCACAACACACTACAAAGTTCTATAAGTTGCTCACTTCCCACTTTGTGGAAATTAATTACTAAATTGAAAAAGGAGGAGCAATTGGCTCAACCAAAAAAGGTACAATTTGATAGAGGTGATACCCACAGCACAAAGAAAAAGTATAAAGATATGAACAAACGCATACTGACAATCATAGAAAAATATAGCGCGGAAATAAAAAAAGATTTTTTTAGGATCAATTGCTCATAATTTGCATCACTTCTAAACATTTAGTTATCTGAATTTTACCAATAAATATTTTAATATTTCAAAATTTCAATTTGTGTTTCTCTTATTTCATTTTATATCAAATAAAAAACTAACATGTTTTTCATTATATTATAAATGTTCCTTCTTTCAAGTTTTTCCCTCTGCCGATGTTTTGACTATTCAATGTATATTCAAATCCAGCTCTCCATTTTGTTTAAAATAAAAATAGTGTCATTATGAGATTTATAAAATTGCATGTACACCCGAATGCTTAAACAACGAGAAATTTGAAAAAAATTTGTTTGTATTGTTACTTGATAATTTTAGAGATATTTATCTTTCAAACATAAACATAGAACTATCAATATTAAAATTCGCCGAGATATAAACTACTAGAAGTTCATTTACGTGGGTTAAAGTGTTAATATTTATGTTTTTAAATGAAGTATTTACTTTATGCAAAGCTTTTATTCTAGTTACAAAAAGTAAAACTGGAACTTTTTTACTGAAACACAATAGAGAAAAGTATGAGAATAATTAGTTTACACTTGAACACAAATTTGAATAATTTCCGTTTATTCCTTCATTAATGTTATATTTAGCGAACTTTGGATAAAATAACTAAATTTTTTTCTCATTAATCATAATTTAAACCACATATACTTTTGATTGGATGAAACGCTTTTTATTTAGGGCATTAAGAAGATTGGAAAGTTTTGATTTTTTTTTTCAAACAAGAAAAATAATTTTCAAAAAACGGCAAATATTCAAAGCTTTCCTAAGTTTTTGAACATTTTCTAATTATAATTTGTGTTTTGAAATTTTTCAATAATTACCGGGAATTGTCAGAGATTTATGATTTTATGATTAATAGAAATCATAAACTCCAAATGTTTCCTAGTAACATATTACAAATTTGGTAAAAATTTCTGAACTTTTAAAAAGTTGAAAGAGCAACATTTATATAAGTTCAGTCGATTTCCCTATAAAAGTGCTATATTATATAATTTTGAGATCTATAAGCTTCTTTATTTTTAGGACCACTTAAATTTTACACACTTTAGAAATAAAATATATAAATGCTCAACACTTTTTTTTACAAATATTTAGTGCTATCTAAGCTTCTATAAAAATATGATCTATATTTAGAATACAGTGCAAAATATATTATGTAGAGACTTAAAATATGGTAAAATCTCGTAAGAAAAATATGGAAAATATAGAATGGGATTTTGGACTCCATAGATTCCAATGACCTTACATAATGTTGAATGAATATTGAATGTGTTAACTAAGTCTGATTTTTTAAAACTAAATTAAAAATTTTTTAATCAAGAATAAATAATTTTGTTATCCCCTTTCAAAAAGGGGGGATGTTATCTTTATTTTACTTTAATTAAAGTATATTTAATATGTTTGATTGATTGGAGAAGAATAGATGAGGAAAAGGGTAAACATCTTAAAGGAGGCAGGAATATTCAAAAATTGTTGAGCATCATCAAGACAGTATTTTCTCCGAAACAAAGATAAAAAGAATTGGATTTCACGGGTATTATTTTGGTACTAAGAAAACATCCATAAAAAATCTGTTGAGGTGTTAAAGAAAAATTGAAAGTCTGCCTCTATTTGTTTAAGAGCATTTTTCTAATACTTGACATAATATCTTCACCTTGTTTGTTATGATCAAGAGACCATTTTAATACGATCTTTTTTTCTTGGCTCTTTTTATGTATGTTTTTGATTTTAATAGTAATTGGTCCAGAAATTACGTTCGATTTAACAGCAAATTTAAGCAAAGGGTATTCTCGTTTAATAAAATTATAGATTTGATTAATCACAGTAGTATATGAACTGGAATTCAAGGCCGAAGACTGATTTGAGTCATCGATAGTAAGGAAAGAGGTAAAAGTAATGTCGTGCTTCACCAAGTTGCACTTTTTCAAAAATGTATCAATGTCTTCTACGTGAATGCCATCACTTCTTATGGAGATGCTTGCGGTTAGCGGAATTTTAGAATGTTTGAATTGCTTTAGAAGAGTTGTGTTTGTTGAATTTAGCAAGTTTTTGGAAATCTTAGCAGGAATGAATGGCATTGCAACAGAAACCTTGACGGTTTCTCCATTACAAGGCATGAAGCAGGGGATAGAAAAGGAATCGATAATGACTTTACTCAGTTCAACCATGTTATTCTTTTCGCCGTGCACTAATAAAACGGCTTTTGGTTTCGCATTAGAAATCAATTGGATTATTCCTCTGGCGTCTGCATGAGCACTAAACGACATGTACTCGATTGAGAGCTTCACCTCAACCATAGTGCCCGAGGAATCTACCTTTATTAGCTTTGCACCAGAAAGAACTTTCTGACCAACGGTGCCATGTACACAGTAGCCTGGCATTATTATGCAGTTTTTGGGATTGGAGGCCCACGCTTTGAAAATTTGCAGAGACTGGCCGGCGTGTAGCATTCCTGGAGTTGCAAAACAGACCAAGGGACGCGGATGATCTATTAAATTTTTTTCCCAAGGCTTAATATGCTTGAAATCAAATAGATTGCGGTCGACAAACGTTTCTTTAATCTTTTCACTCGTCCAAGAAATAAATGACTTGTAGAAGTAATTTGCTTTATCAGTTAAGCCTTGCGTGAAATATAGAGGAAAGTTTAGATTCATTCTATCCCAATACGACTCCACTAGCACGCAAAGTTCCTGTGCTCTTCCCAAAGCAAAAACAGGTATCAGAACCTTACCGCCACTTTCCAGGGTTTCATGAACCTTGTTCAAAAAATCACTCTCTCTGCACTTCTTCGACTCCCGTATCGTAGTGGCGTAGGTTGATTCTGTGATGAGCAGGTCCGGCTGGCATTTATCTATCCACGCTGCCCCCAGATGTCGATCTGCTGTCATATTATAATCGCCAGTGTAGAGGATTGAGTGTGCACCGCATTTGATCAGCATCATCGCAGCTCCAAGAACATGGCCGGCGTAGTATGCCTTGATACTGATGCCAGCACTCACTTCGATGACTTCGTGCAGATTACAAGTCTTGACCTTTTTCATGCACTCTTTGATATCAGTACTGGAATACGGTTCTTTGCCCCCCTTATGCTCAACCGACACTTTGCGGTAGTCTTCGAGTAGAATGGGGCAAATGGCCTTTGTTGGTGGAGTCATGTATATTGGGCCAGAGTAGCCCACAATTTGCGTTAAGTAGGGCAGGGCTCCACAATGATCAAGATGAAAGTGGCTGATTATAACACAATCAATGAACTTGTCAACGCTCTCGTAGTCTGTTATGTAGGTGAAATCAGGAAAGCGTCTCTCGTCATTGAAACCCATGTGCATTCCACAATCAAGCATTATGTTCTTACCATTGACAGACACTAGGATGCAACTACGACCAACATCTTGACCCGCTCCCAGGGGCGTAACTTCAATCTCGCTCATACAACGTCTTTATATTCTAAATAGACATTATAGTTTATAATACTAATTGTATAGATGAGAATACCGAAGTTAGGCCCTCGCCCTCTGCTTACGCCATTAGACAGCTGTAAAAGCACAAAATATGTCAATAAAAAGTCAGATGGAACAACTAAAGATTTTGGTTACATAATCCAAAAAATTACATCATGCGAAGATACGATAGAATAGGACATGGGACTAGAACTCGTGAGATACAGTAATCGAATCAGTTAGCTTCACTTAAATCAGTGAAAATATTTTGTTATATCGTATTTTGGGGCTTAATATAGTAAATTATACTTATATTTCATATTTTTTATTTTTGGAAAGCCACCCCAAATACTAAGGATTCAACGCTATCCATGCTTTAAAAACATGAGCTACGTTGCCTTTGAGGAGATGCCTTGATCGCATTATAATCATGCATGACTTGTTTTGCAAACGTTGGATATGACATTTCTACCAATATCGAATGTGTATATTCTGGAAATTGACCGAATAAGCACATTTAATACAATATTGATAGATTAAGAATTGTAGGTCATGTCATAAGAAGAGGCAATCACGACTCAATTAAACATGCCTGGAATTTTGAAATTAGTGATGAGAAAAAAAGAGCGTTCCAAAAGGCACTTGAAGGGCCTTTAATGAACACAATTCGAAGACTTGGGATGAAAGAAGCAGATGGGCTTGATAAAAAGGAGTGGAAATGAGTTTTGTCAATTGGTGTGACAGTCAAAACCCCTTGCTGCTTAAAAGGGAATCTAACTGGCTTAAATGATGATGATCATGATATGATTGCTTTTGTACAATGGAAGTGAAATGAAATTCTACTCTATAAATCAGTCATATATTGTGTATTTGTGAGTGACGAAGGGAAAACTAAATTTTTCTCTTTCAAATGGAAGAAAAACCACGAGTTGGAAGTGTGGAAAGTGTGTAAAAAATAAGTTGTGATCATAAAATTTCATTATGTGAAAATTGTTCATAATTTCGTTTTTAAATTTTTTTTTTGTAATAAAAAGTTCAGTTCCACTTTCTTTCTATTATAAAATATGAGTGATCAGAAACAATCAGATGAAATTCCAGAGATGTTGAAGGTATTTGCAACAAGTTAAAGTTTAGTGAGTTGTATGATACTCGGTATCTTTTAATCATTCACACGTTATTCAAACTTAATTTCCAAAAAGTTTTGAATTAATATAATAATTTACTAGCCGAAAGATCAAATAATTAATGCGTAAATTTCAATTAAAAAATATGGAAGAAATAAAAAGTTTTTATAAATAGGAAAAGAGAAAATATTTAGAAACTTGGTTATTTTAACGCCATCTACACATTTTTGAAAAACCTGCAAAAAGTGGAATTTAGGTTTTATTTGCATGATTTCCGAGTTCTTGAAATGCTGTATTATTTTTGTTCCCCAAAATATATTTTAGACATATCTTTAACTAATAACTATCAATAACCCTATTAGAGCTAAGGGGCACTTCACTAAAAATTAATTGTACAAAATCTCCTAAATTATATCCCTTTAAATTTTGTAACTTTTCCTAAAATTATTACCTGGATCTTTTAGTACCATTTCCATAGTAGTTGAATAACCCTCTCGTCAAAAGCTCTCAATAAAAATTTGCACTTTTTAAAATTTTTTGACATCTGTAGTTAGCCTAATTACTTAGGGTCTAATACTCCCCTGAAAATTTAAAATTATATATTTTTAAACACATAACATGTAATATTTTAATTTTTTCAATAAAGCCATAAGGGTTTTATTTTTAGACTCATATTTTGCATTTAGGATTTGAAAATACCTATAAGTGTCAATCAAATTTGTAGTTTGCTTCTAAAAATTATCTCCAAAAGGATTCATTCAAATTTTACATGAAATATATGTTTTATAACAAATCGACCATGATAGTTTCATTTCTGGACTCAGATTTTGGATTAAAGGTTTGAAGATATCTGACAGTGTATATATACTATACTATTATATTTAATTATTTAAATAAAAAGTTCTTTTTTGAGATGAGCTATCATATATAAATCCATTTTTTAATAGGTTTTATTGATTTTGATAAAAATAGAAATCCCCACTGAATTCAGCATAGTTGAAAATGGGTAATATGTGTAAAAAACTTTATGTAAATATTTAAATGTTCTTTTTACAATAAACTGTCATTCACAAAGTATCTTTGGTCTGAAACATCAGATGTTGTATCTTTGATTTCACTGACGTGTCACGGCATAGACAGCAATTTTGAGAGACTCAGCCTCGTTTTATGTGCTGAACTACTAACAGATCGCCATAGTGGTCACTACCTATCAGAGAAATTCGACGACATGTTGAAAACGTAGAACTTGAGGAAGTTGTCCATGTTATAATGAGAGATTAAGGCGATATTTCTTAGTGATTTTCACAATTTTGATTGCACTGCTCATAGCTGCTTTAGATTGCACTGCTCAGAATGAGCTTAAAACAATTCAAAGGAGACTTGACAAGCCACAGCTCAAAACTATGAACGACACCCCTATCAGGTGGAATAGTACTTTCCACATGTTAGAGAGGATATTAGAAGTTAAGAACCTCTTCGCTTGTATTTTTCTAGTCACTCCGGGAAGGTTCTTCTCAAGTCCAAGTGTGGTCAACAGAATTCATGACAAACTGTTCAAAAAATTGAAGAGACCCAAGGAAGTGAAGCTGATGCAAAGTGTGAAAAGAGAGCAAAACTAAAAGACGGTAATCAGCCAAGCACTTCCAATACGTCCATAATGGTCACCATGAACAGGTTTTGAGCTCTGACAGCGAAGAAGGGAGTTTTCTTCATATAAATAAAAAGGTACAACTGTTGCTAGACCGTTACCACAAAGAAAAGAGAATTTCTCCAGACGATAATCCTTTGCAATGGTGGAAGGATGACAAAGAAAAACACAGTGAACTGGCAAATATTGCAAGAACTTATCTAGATTGTTCTTCAAGCAGAATTCCAAGCGACAACTTTTCAGTAGAGCTGGAAATCTCTTTAATAAGAAAGTATAGTCAGAGACTAAGTTAACTTTCTCTTTCTTTATATAACGATGTGTCTGAATTAAAAAATTTGTTTATCTTATTAATATTTAATTTTTAAGAATATTTTAATAATTTATATTCTTAAAATGTCAATAAAATGCTTGTTTAGCCCTTTCATAAAATTAATCGTCGACTTTTCTTTTTTAATGAGTTTTAGCATATTTTTGTTTTATGTGTGGTGTCCTATTCTGACTGAATAGGTTAAAATAGATCAGAAATTGATTTTTTGGTATATTTGTGGGCGCAATAAAAATTTAATTTTGACAGTAAAAATTAATTTTATAATAGAATAAAACATACAAAAATTTTCCATCAAAGTTTAGATACATTTGGAGCTTAGTTGAATGACCTATTTTTCACTTACTTAAAAAGGTAAAGGTACCTTCGAATGTTTTCATCGATGCTGGAAAGAACATAGGACCTTGTGATATCAGAGACAAGTATGCAACCAAAATTACTCGCGACACCAAAAAACATCTTTAACCTGGAAGAATCTATTATTATTTATTTCTAACTTTTTTAAATCAACAATTACGTAATATAGCGTTATTATAACAATTACGTAATATAGATTAGTTATTTGCAAATAATAAATAATTTTGTTCATGACTTTTTACAAGCCAATATTTTTAAATGAAAATTAAATTATATAATTAGAAACTATTTACTAGAATCAATTATTAAAAAACGTTATTAAAATTTTAAATATTTGAAGATCAAAATAATTCAGAAAGAGAAAAAATACCGCCATTACAAAAAAGGGAATTAAGTGTCGCAAAAATATGAGCCGAAAAATTTACTCCTCTGTTTCATCTATTTTTCGGATGTAAAATGATTGATAGGCATATCCTATGATTGAAAATTGAACTTGATTTTTCCATAATCAGGATAATTAAATTTCAAAATTGAAAAACAACTCAAATGTATAGAAAATTTTTTTATTAATAACTATTAATTTCGGTGTTGTCTCACACCGTTATCAAGTATGAATTGAAATGAAGGTAGAGGGAAAAGAAACTTGTGAATTATTTCATACTTGATAATGGTGTGAGAACCGAAATTAATAGTTAATAAAAAAATTTTTTCCTATACATTCAAGTTGTTTTTCAATTTTTAAATAAATATCCTATGATACTAAGAAAAGAAAAAAAAGTTCAATTGCTTTTGTTGTAGTGTTAAGATATTCATCTTGGTGAGGGAACAAGAATGTAATTATATTGCTATAGATGTTAGGTAGATGGGGTGACAATTGTGAACCTCAATTTAGTGACCTCAAGAAAATTTTTAAACACATAATTTAATCTATATATAAATAATATTTTAAAACTAATATTCATTAATTTAAGAATTTTGTTATTTTTAATATAATTAATAATGTTTTTTCAAGTTTTTGATTTTTCAGGAAAGAATAGCTGAATATAACCTATAGACTAAAGAGATGAATCATTTTAAATATAGAAAATGAGAAAAGCAAAGAGAAAAATTTGAGAAAAGAAATAAAAAAAATATATTCAAGCAATAATATTCAAAACTTCATTACTGACAATGTTTCTTTGCAAGTTCTAACCAAAACTGGTTTAAATGAGCGCTATACTCCTATATACACGAAAGGTGATGGAAATTGCCTATTCAATTCGATATCATTATTTTTTAACGCGGATGAATCTTTTTCTTTATATTTTAGATTGATTACTGCAATCGAATTAATTCTCAATTATGAAGAACTTGTATCTTGTAAATTAAATCCTGGAATAGAAAAGGTTTCACCAACAATTTTAGAAGAGAGTTTCAAATGTTGCTTAAATAGGTCATGGTCATCCGCTTATATGATTAAAGCGGCTGCATCAGCGATAGGAATGCGTATTAAAAGTATTTATCCTTATATGAATGGAACACATGATAAGGTAGCGGAAATATTAAATACTATTTTTATGCCTATTAGAGAAATAATAGTACCTCAAATAATGCATATCTTGTGGACATGTACCCATGAACAAATATCCAAGTACTGGACTCCAAATAATTTTGTTTTGCTGATTTCCACTCAAAATGAGTGCAGCAATGAAATGAAAAGAAAAATAAGCCAAAGCCCGATTAACAGCATTTTTAATCATAAAATAACACCTTCTCCCTTAAAAGACCATACCTATCTTGCCTCTAATGAAGACAGCACTGAATTTATTGAATCTTTAAATATTTTTAATGGAAAACAACAATTGAAATCATTAAGTAACAAATTTTTATCTATCAGGGTAGTTATAAACGAGCTCTTTTCTTCTGATTTCTGTTATTCAGATGTTATTCCAGACTATTTTATAGAAAATGTTTATTTTAAAACAAAAATAATTCATAAAGATAAAAATGATCAAAGAACTTTCTTTGATAACTTCGGAGTTTGGACTAAAACTACACAGAAAAAGGTGTATTTTTTAAACTTGAATAATGAATTGTTGTTTATTAAAAAAAATAAGGAACTTTTTGGATATATAAAGAACAAAAATTTTATTTCAATGAATCCACAGCCGGATAATGCAGAAATTATTACATTGGTGCATTACTATGCAGAATTAAAACGCAAGGATCTTTTTAAAAGAAGAATTTCTTGGATTGAGAAAGGTGCAGATATTTATTTATGGGAATATATTGGAACAAGGCCTTTAGAACGTTCTCATCATGGAAATTTAAAAATGCATACTCAAGAATATGTGAGAACCAATCCAGCAATAAAGGATCGTGTATTGGAACAATTGAAACAAACAAAATCATGTAAAAAAATTTATTCTAAAATGCTTGAATCTCAAAAGGATATACCTAGAACCTCAAAAGTCATAAGAAATATTAAATATATATCTGAAAAAAAAAATTCATTACATGCATATAATAGCAATAGCGCCGATAATATACAAAGTATAATATGTATGCTAACAACTGGACACCCATTTTTGAAAGAAATGACTCTTAATACTAATGGACTTCCTAATATAATTTGTTATACGCAAAATCAGCTATTACATCTAAGCAAATCTATCAAATCTGGGTTAAATATTTTAGGAATAGATCGCACGTTTAATCTAGGCCCTTGCTTCGTTACCGTCACAGTTTTTGACCACAAAAATCTCAAAAGAAAAGTAAAGAATGTTGTACCTATTTTCCTTGGTCCCATATATTTACATTGGGATGGAAAGTTTGAATCATATTCAAAAATTTTCTCTCATTTATCACTTATATTGAACCAGGATTTCAACTTTGAACTTACTACAGATAATTTAATCATAGGTAGTGATGAAGAAAAAGCTTTAGTTAAGGCTATTAAACATTTTTTTCCACATACTACTCTCATATATTGCCAAAGACATTTAGAAAAAATATACAAAGGCATCTAAAAAATAAAATTGGCATGAATCATAGAGAAACCATGGCATTCGTTAATTCAATTTTTGGTAATTCAGGTTTAGTTGATTCTGCCAATATTTTAGATTTTAATTCAAAGAAAAGTTTACTGATAAAAATATACGAGAAAAAAATTGGAAATTATTTAACTGAAAGATTATTACCTGTAATTGAAAATCATGTTTTTATCCCTAAACACAATTACAAATATTTGCCAGATAAATGGAAAAATAATAATTGTGAATCGATGAACCATGTACTCAAATCAAACATAGAATGGAAGAGTAAAAAGATACTAGATTTAATTGAAAGCCTGTATACCGAAGTAAGATATCAAGAAAACTTGATAAGATGTTCCCTTTATGGTTATGGAGATTTAAAAATATCAGATGAATGTAAATTCTATCAAAAATCAAAATCCGAGTGGGATCAAATGAAAAAAAAGAAAGAGAAGAATACTTCCAAAAAATTTTTAGATATTGAACCACCAAAAACCGCAATTAACCATGACAAGGGATTAATAGTTTCAACAAACAGACAGCTTATAGTAAAAAAATGTTCAAATATTGCTTCAAAACCAGGAAGAAAAACATTCAGCCTTAAAAAAAGAACATCAAATAAGGTAAAGCTTTAATACTATTCATTTTCCTTAATGACTTTTTTATTTAAGACAATTATAAAGCACTAACTGAGCAAATGTAGTTTTCTATGCGCAAGTCAGCCAAAACAAAGTGATATAACTTCAATATAAAAGTTTAATTTTAATATGTTCAATTTTTTATATAAAATTTTTTAAAATGTTCTTTATTGTATGTTGATTGAAAAACAATAAAATTTTGAAAAGTTTGATTATAAAAATTTTTTATATTTGGAAAACAGAACTTATCAAATTTTTTTAAAACATTTAACTTGGTTATAACTGTATCCATGATTAAAAGAACGAATCCTTTAAAGAATTATTAATGTGCGAGAAAAAAATTATATTTTTCCTAAACATAAAAAAAATTCTTCATATTTGCTATAAGCTAATCGGATAATGTTGCCGAATCCGTGTATGACCTCTTTCAATTTGGTAATTTTTTGAGAATTAAAATGAGAGAAACTAACTGAGTCTCTTGTGATGTTTTGCAAAAATGTTTTACCATATTGGATTCTCTTAAACCTAAAAATAATGCGATCTAACATGCATGTCAAAAATATGCTCTCGTATAATAAGCATTTCTATGCTAATAACAAAAAAGTTCATCTTGACTTTGCGCATCCTCATATAAATACACAAATTTTCTTTTTAACAAAATTTTGTATTAAATAAAAATTTATTGACATGAATTAATTTTTATTTCTCTCATATTTGTAATCTTTTTGATACTTTCGGCATTAATTGAAAAATCCTTTCGTTACATTCAAGATTAGCACATAAATATTATAAATATATAATTTTGATATCACTTAATTCTCTTCATCATTCAATTTCTTTTCAAATAAACATTATGAAATTTGAATCTTGTTTTACTTTAGCTTAAAATTGTATTTGATTTATATTTTAGAAAACTTTTATTTTGTTAATTTCATGATTTTACAGTTCTTATAAAATTTTAGCATAAATGAGCTAAAAAGGCATATTTTATTTCACTAAAAATTCAACTTAATAGTATTTTCTGGTGATACTTTTTGAACTATTTTATTTTGCAATAATTCCTATCGAGATTGCTTTTTTTTGCAATAATTGTTGGAAATTAGCAAGGCCTTTGAATGCATAATGTTTAGGCGTATAATTATGATATCAAAAAATATAAAATATGACATTGATAAATTAAGAAACTTGAGTACTCAGGTTTTTTTGAAACTAAAAAGATATTTTAGTCAATATAAATTATTTTATTTTGATTTTACGGAAAATGAAATAAAAAAGAATATAAAAAATTTTAATTCATAAAAGTATAACATCAGTTTCTATATTTGAACAAAGTTTATTGAAGATAAAATTTTTTGTTTTAATGCTTCCAAAAGACAGAACAAGTATTGCTAAAATCCAAATGTGGATAAAGTAGCATTGAACTGATTTGTAGAAACCAGATCTAGTATAGGCCTTTAACTGGCCCGTAATTATGAGAAAAAAATTAATTGCCTGTGATTTAAAAACTATTTCAGACAAAAACTCTTTCTTGGGATTGGAACTTTTGAATGAATAAAAAATTAATTTTTTATACGGAAAATTACTAAAGATAAAAAGAAACATGCCCTGAAATTTTATAATGAGTCAATGTAGAGTCGGATATAATATTTTCAATTTTTTTCAATGGATTTTTGTGCATGTTTTCCATTTCTACCAAGTTTTCAGGGATTAAAAAGTGGCCCTCAAAATCACTTTTGGATCAAACTCTAGCTAAAAAATAAGAAATTCAAAAAAAATATATTTATTAAATTTTAATTCATCAATGAAAATCACTGTAGTAATAGATGTAACCATATCTTTTACAATCTTTTAGAAATCAAGATTTGTTGACAAGCTTGATCTATTATCAAGCTTCGGAATTTCGGAAAACTGTGAGAATTTTGTATAAATATATCCATCGAGAAAGGAAGAGAGAAAAGACGGCTGTTCTTAAAAATAATTTAATATTATACAAATTAAATAAACAAAATTAATTTTTGAATTTTAATACTTTGTGAAATAATGTAAGAGAAAAATATTTAAAAAGAATCACGTCTCATCATAGTGGGAACAAAAAATTATAGAAAATAAACTAATATCCATGCATGAAAATACTTTTGGGTATCATATTATTTTTGACTATATATGTTTGAAAAGTTTTCATTATTAATTTTATGAAAAGAATTTAAAAAGTTGGGATTTTGTCAATTTAGATTATGACCTGTGAAAATTGTTATGAAGATTGTTTGTTAGTTTGAGCGAAAAATTAAATTTTAATGAAATGGTATATATTCTTTAGAATTAAAATGTATTTTGTATGTGGATGCTAAATATAAGAGTTACTAGAATATTTTTTCATTCGTAAATATTCAGATCTTGATTGTTATAACTTGAAAGAGAACGATAAAATAAGAAATACTGATATAATTATAGTAAAAATAAATGAATAAAAAATTCAAAAATTTTATAAGCGATTTTTAAAATTGAAGTATATTGCCACAAAAATAATAATCTTCAACATTAATCTTCAATAGTTTTCAACAATACGTTTTTATCGAGAAGTGATAATTCCAAATTTAATGTGAAATTAAGAGCAAGAAAGCTTTGGTGCCCGATTGAATTCAAGCAGGCATCGAGCCAAACCTTACTCTCGCCCCTTACATTACAAATTTAATTAAAAAGTACTTAACTAATTTAAAATAAACATACGAATTAAAAACAGATATTAATAATAAAGAAAAAAAGTTAACTTTGTAATTTCTCTTGATTTAGTTTGAATTCCTTTTAAAATTTAAATGTTCATTTTTCTTTGAAAGAATAGTCTTGAAAAGATTGATAAATAATTTAAAAAACATGTCGGATAAAATAAAAAAACTAGAAAAAAGTGATTTTATTGAATTAAAAAAAATCTACTTGAAGATTTATGATGAAACTTTTAGAAAATCTTATTTACTATGGTTTAAACTTACTTCCAAATTATTTTGAAAAAAACTATATTTTTCACGTAGTTGGCACAAAATACCCTAGTTGGCACAAATTAGTTACTCCCGCAAAATGGTAATATATCATTTTTTATCTTTTTGAAATTTATTGTATTACTGAATCAAAGCATTCATAATATATTTTTCTAATTTTTGCAATTTCTGAATTATTATCATCAGAATTAGGCCTCATGGATGAATCAACTTCAAAATCACTCAATCTTCGAGGGAAACTTTTTTTTCTTTGACTTCTAGTGTCTTCTGAGTACATATTGTTTGAAATTTCCACAAATTTTTTAAACGCCTGTATTGGAAGGAGTTAGGAAATAAGATAAGAGGATCTGAGGAAGAACAGTGTGGGATTAATTGAGGAAAACTTGATGGAAAAGGAATTGAAAGGAAAAGGAAGCCATTTTAGGAGGACTAAGCTTTAATTAAATAACACTTGGATTGGATTGGAATATCTAAGCACTTGTCAACTTTGTTGATATGCTTGCTTGATTGCTGGATGTTTATATTAAAAACAATGGAACAAAATTGTCTATTTTACAGTGACTTGAGATTGATAATAGGGGGGAGCTCACATTTAAGGAGAGGGGGGGCTTACTTTATGAGTGGGGGGGGGGGGGGCTCAAGCCCCCAATTTTAATAGGACGCGCGGGCCTTGCATGGTAGTTGAATGACCCCTTTATGTCCAAAACTGTCAATGAAATAAAAAATTAAAATTTTTCAGCAAAATTTTGACATTATCTGTACTTAACCTTAAAACTTAGGATCTATATTATATAATACCCTGAAAATTTATAATTATATACAGTTTGGAACGCCTAACACTTTATATATTTAATTTTTTCAATAATCATGGCTAATTTTTAGAAAATGTCAATCAAAATTTTGATTGATCAAAAATATATCTAATAAAATATACCTTCAAATTTTACATTAGATCAATTTTTAGACAGATTTGATTGATTTTCATAAAAAATGAATATCACCACTGAATTTAGCATATTTGAAAATGGGTATACATGTGTACAAAACTTTATATACTTATTTAGATAAAAAGTTCCTTTTTGAGATGAGCTGTCACATTTAGATCAATTTTTTGACAGGTTTGATTGATTTTCATAAAAAATGAATATCACCACTGAATTCAGCATATTTAAAAATGGGTATACATGTGTAAAAAACTGTATATACTTATTTAGATAAAAAGTTCCTTTTTGAGATGAGTTGTCACATTTAGATCAATTTTTTGACAGATTTGATTGATTTTCATAAAAAATGAATATCACCACTGAATTCAGCATATTTGAAAATCGGTATACATGTGTAAAAAATTTTATATACTTATTTAGATAAAAAGTTCCTTTTTGAGATGAGCTGTCACATTTAGATCAATTTTTTGACAGGTTTGATTGATTTTCATAAAAAATGAATATCACCACTGAATTCAGCATAGTTGAAATATATATGTAACATTAAAAATATTTATAAAAACTTATTAATATCTGAGAAAAATAGCGGGAGAGGGGCACTTTACGCCCCCAGCACTTGAGCGGACAAATTTTGCCCAGCACTAATAGGGTTAACGTCTTGAGACATATTAGATTTCCGACTACTAAGAGTGTTTTCTGAAAACGGGATTTTCAAAACAACTTGTTCATATTTTTCACTTTGCATAATATTTACACATTTATAGGAGGGTGATAATTTTAACATTATTCAATTCTATATTATTTCATCTTTGTAGCAATCATTTTTGCAACAGAATAACTTTTTCTTGAGATTTATCTAAAAATTAGTTATTCATTGAGATTGGTATGTTTGATCAACTATAAGTCTATTAACATTGGATTTCTTGTATAGATGATAGTGCTGTTTATAAAAATGAGAAACTATGAACATATAGATATTTTTGTAATGCTACGGTTACTATGCATAAAGGTTATTATGCATCAAAATAGTTAAAAGATTGAAATGAATTTGTTAGGCAAGTTTATATGTTAAATTTAAGGTAAAGTATTTTCATTCAAAACGGTTTCTAAGATTTTAACATTTTAATCTTACATCTAGCAAAATATGAAAAGAAAGTTGACCATTGTCTCCCTAGTCATTTATATATGAAATAGAAATCATTGTAGTATAGAGGTTGGAGATGACTATCAAGTTGTCTACCCGCATTCAACCGTTGAGGTTATGATATATATATATATATATATATATATATATATATATATCTTAGCTCTTATTCTCTTCTTTTTATACTTTATATCTTATCACCACAACTTTCCCCAACCTCATACACACCCTCTCATCACACCATCTTTCCACTTTCGCCATGAATCCACAAACTAAAGGCATAAAACAAGATGATACATCACTTCTTACATCCTCCCGAGTTATCTCCGACCTTTTCGATAGATTTATTTCCAACATTACACTTCCTGCAGAATATCTCATCAGCTTCCACAATTAAAAACCGACGTTTTGCTTACACACTCTGATAAGATCGAAAAGCTAACCAACTTTCTGCCTTCCCACTCTTCACACACAAACCCCCCACCTACAAAAACTTACTAACAAATACTCACCACTACATCGCTCTCATTCCCTAGATCCACAAATTCCAACAGCCCACAATCAAATTCCTCCGTCATCACACCTAAACCACATCACTCACTACCCAAACAGAAAAAACTCCTAGATACAAAACTCTCAATAATGATCTCACTAACTATTCCCTTTGAAAACAGATCTCAAAAAGCTTCATAACAGATCTCAAAAAAGATATCATAAAGAATATGGACACAAGCACTCAACCAATAGTAATAAAAAATACCCGAAGCTCCTCTTCTGGATCCCTCCTTTTTAAATTTGAGAATAATCATCAGAAAAACTTGGCCATCAACTCACTATCGAAAAAGGGCATCCCCGCTAAAGAAATTCCACCCATCCTCCCGCGTTTTGTTCTCTCTGGCATTCCTGCAGACCTCCCCATAGAAGACATTCCCACACAATTCACTCAAGAAAACTGCTTCCTTAAAGACCTAGGAACAATCAGGTCAGTAAGGCAACTTGGAAAAAAGGGGCTTTACTCATACACCATAACCTTCGAAACATCCACCAACACTCTTTTCAAACACTTCTGTGAAAATCCTAAAATTAATATTCACCACTCCATCCTCCACCCTAAAATCTTCAAACCACGGCTCTCTCAATGCGAAAACTGCCTGAAATTCAATCACTCCACTTCAAAATGCAAAGCAGAATCCCTACATTCCAATCACTGCGGAGACAGAGGGCACTCGAATGAGTCATGCATTATTGCTAAAGGTCCCTCTAAACTCGCTTGCTCCAAATGTCACCAAAAACACTCTTTCACTTCCAACACATGCCCTCACCGCATACAACATACAAAAAACATGCATGACATACACTCTAACATAATCAAAAATTTCATATGCTGAACTTCTTACACATAAACACCAGTGGCGTAGGGTGAACCTCAAACAAAGGTGTGCTTGAAAAAAATTATTTTTATTTGTAAGTAAACAACAATCTTCTTTCCCGTTTTAAAAATTCATTTAAAAATTTGTAGATTTTATTTCTTCTTTTATATGAGCTCTCAAAGTATTTGCAATAGCTTTAATTATATCATTTTGTATAGTAGGAGATGTACCTTTGGAAAATTTTAGACTCGATTAAGTGCTCATTCAATAAAGAGTCGTAATTTTTAATAACTTTTAAAAGCTCAACGTAGTTTCCACGATTTAAGGAAGAATCAAGTTCAGGATGTCCTCTGAAAGCTAAATTTTGTTTTGCCAAAAAACACACAACGTCAACTAAGCGTTTGAATACTTCTCTATTTTTTTTTAACTATTTCATGTGTTTCTTGATTTCTTCGTTCTTCTGACTCTCAAAAAGGATGTCAATTCTTTGATGCCCAAATACCTTCAAGTTCAAAGAAGTTTCAATGTGATTTCGTGATTTTTCATGTTTCTTTTGTGAAGTGGACATATGATTGGGATCTGTGAATCCTTTTTTGTTCCAAACACTTGACTCTTTAGCAAATAATAAACATGGCCAACAGAATAAAGCAGAAGAAACCAAATTTGTTCATCTTAAGTTTCTCCTTTAATAGTAATTATAATAAATTTAAAAATTATTGTAATATAATAAAAATAAACTTTGAAAAATTTAAGTCCAATTGATTAAAACATAAAGGGATATAAAAAACGCCTTTATAATAATATAAACTTACTCCTACTCTTTACTCAAGCTAAGTCTTCAACACTCTTTTCTCTTCACAACTTCTTATTGTTTGATAAAGCCGACTGTCGGCAAAAACTTACTTAGAAATAAACTTTGTTCTCAATAAATTGTTCGCCTTTACGTTCTTTTATAATAATAAATTATTTTCTCAAGTTCTAAACTAACTATCTAACTTCTAACTAGCCATATAATAAGAAAAATAAAGTATAATTTTCATCCTTTATGCATAATTTCCAAAATATACATTATGGATTTAAGGTCCAACGCATAATATAACGAGAGCATTAAAATTGTTCAACCAAAAATTCTGTAAATGTTCAAAAACCTTACTTTGACAGATTTACTTAAGTTTTTATGTACGGAATAAAATGCAAAAAGGTTGATTTTATCTAAAATAATAAACTTGAACTACAAAAACGGGTGAATATAAAATTCAGATTTGTGATGATCTTGAATAGTATAATTTGGTGCTGTGAAAATCGCGCACAACTGATCTGACAGATAAAGCATGTTTTATAGTCATAAACGTTGTATTTTATTTTCTTGATACAGAGACGTGATGAGTAGCAGAGAGGAAGTGTGATGAAAAAATCATACAGTTTGACGTAAAGCGTGCGAAAAGACTTAAGCACTACCCCATTCAATACAAACGTGTGTCTTATTTCTATTTTTTTTCCTTGCTCTAATACGCTGTGTCTTCATGTGAATAATACAGTTTTGAATACTGACATATGGTGTGCTTCAGAAAATATAACGCCTTTATTGTAGATATGAAGCGTGCGCCTGCGACATAGCGCAACTTCACTTATTGCAAGTTTAAATATCATTTCATTCATACTTTTGGCTACATTAAGTCCTGAAAAGCCAATAAGAAGAGTTTAAGAAATCAAACAAGTTTAACTGCATGAAATTATAAGGTGTGCGCCGCACACCTAGCACACTGTGAATATACGCCTCTGATAAACACTAATCACTCATCCACCAGCTGGGCAAATCTCACCTCCCCTCCTTTTTTGCTCTTACTATTCCCCACCCTCGAACACAAAAGCTTACACTGATGCCTTTCACTCTCCATTTCAACCGCGCCAAAGCACACATATCAGCGATTTCCAAATCTTTCTACCTAATCATTTACACCGACTGCAACGCGCGATCCTTCCTTTGGGACAAAAAAGAAAACGTACGCGGCATCGAGGCGACATCCTTCATCGCCTAACACAATCTACACATTTGCGACAACACAACAGAGCCAACCTTCCTGAGAATTATAAACAACATTGTCACCTCATCACATATTGACATAACTCTCTCTTCAGCAAACACGTACGATCTCATCTCAAACTAGGCCATCTCCGATCAACCCTCCGCATCTGACCATTACTAAATCACTTTTCAACTCAACATCAACGAGAAAGCACACACATGCACCCCCACGAAATCTCCAAAATACACGCACTGGCACACCTTCCTCCGTATTCTATCCACCAATCTACCGCATTGCACACCCGAACTTCACTCAACTACCAGCATAGAAGAAGCCGCTCGCAACATAAACAACGCTCTGACTACTTTGATAAACTCGCCCACTCCTTCAAAGCCCCATTCCCAAAGAAAAATGCTTATTTTTGAACACCAGCCCTGAGCCAACAAAAGAAAACACTACGCCGGGCCTTCAATAACTTGAGGAAAAACCCCTCACCCTTGAACATCACATTCTACACACACACACGACAACTCTACTTCAGCTCAATAAAAACTGCAAAGCAAAATGCATAGATTAGTTTTACCTCATCCACATCATCCAATCCATGGTCCACCATCACCAAAATCATCAAGTCAAAAAAGCCTACGGCCGATTTCCACAAACTACTTCCAGACCCAAACGCCGATTCAATTCAAATAAATCCACCTTTCTCTCATCCTTTTTTCCTGCCGACAACCCCCTCTCTGACGATCGATATCAAGCCCCATTACGCTTCTCCTCACTCACACTCACAACATCGCTAACCATCCATCACTTCTCAGCCATAACATCATCTGAACTCTCACACAGAATTAACTCGCTCCAACCCAGCTCAGCCCCAAGCCTCGACTCAATCTCCACAAATCACATTAAAAAGTCAATCCATCTTCTAGAAAAACACTTAATCAACATCTACAAACCTTGTGTAACCCTCTCTTTTTTCCTTCATTATGGAAAATAGGAAAAGTTATTTTTCTACCAAAACCCCACAAAGATCTCTCAGAACTTAAAAACTGGAGATCTATTACCATTCTTCCCGTTATCGGCAAAATCCTAGAAAAAAACTTTCGAAGAAGGCTCGTCCAATACATTACTCAAAACAACCTCATCCTTCCCTCCTAGTTTGCCTATCTTCCTCTCCGAAACACTGAGTTAGCCTTATCAAAACCAACTGAACACCTTCAACACTCTATCACATCCCACAAAACCGCTACAGTCCTATTTCTAGACATTGATAATACATTTAACAGCGCCTGGTACCTCGCAATCCTTCTGAACATGCATCTCAAAAAATATGCACCCTACATGATTAATTTCATACACAACTATCTACAAAATCGAGCTTTAGTTTTTCGCAAAAAATCAACACGTGCAGTTCACTTGCTATTACTCTCTACCGCTCAAGGAGGATGCCTCTTCGACATTCTCTGGCTTATCTTGATAAACCCTCTTCTCGACATCCTCAACTCAAACGCACACTTTTCACAATGCTTCTCAGACGACCTGCTATTTTTCTTTTCCTCGAACACACAACCCGAAAACATTCAGCGCATCTCATCCCTTTTCAACGCTTTAAATTTCACCGCTAATTCACTCAAAATCACCTTTAACACATCCAAAACCACACTAATTCATTTTACGCGCAAACATTTTCCGCATCTACCCATACGCATCAACAACACAACTCTCATACAACTCGCAAGAACCACTAAATACTTGTGTCTCACCTTTCAAACCAATTTGAAATGGTTTACACACTTCAAAAACATTTACACAAAACTCACCAGGACCCTATTTCAATTAAGCACAGCCATTTCATACAAAAGGGACCTCAGCATTCACCACTCTCTTTTTATTTACAAATCACTCATACTTCCATCACTTCAATATGGCATTCTATCATAAGGCTCATCACTCGGTCATCTCACAACCCTGACTTTTCTTTTCAAAATCCATCGCCTTAGTCTTTTAACAATTTCAAAAGCTTTCCGCACAACTTTCACTTCTTCTTTAGATTTCATGTTAAATTGCCCACCCTTTCTCATTCATTTGAAAAGCACACTCACTAAACGTTACGTCAAGATATATAAATCCTTACTACCTCCCTCTTCAGCCTCCATGCTCCACTTACCTTTCAAACACCCCTACACAATCTTTCTCCATACAGCACTCCCACATTTGCAACAATACCTCGTACACCAAAAAGTTCATGTAGCCACACTAACACACCCATCGTTATCTCTTCCATACAACATCACAATTTATCCCAATAACGACACCGCAATTACCCACATAAAAACGGTTAGACAACTCTCAAACCTCTCTACACTTAGAATTTTCACAGACGCGGCCAAATCAATAAACAGATGGGCTTTCGCATACGCTTTCCATGTAGGCGACTTTCTAATTCCTTTCCATTCCTCAATTTCTCCATTAAACCAATTGACCACGACATATGATGCTGAATGCACAGCCTTAATCGCCTCCTGCTACTACATTACCCATAACATTTACCTGTTCAAACAGTTCACCCACATTCATTTCTACACAGACTCACAGAAAATTACACGTGACCTACATCTTCACAGAAACATTCCTTTCCACACCTCAATCCTATTCTCAAAACTGCGTTTTTTCCCCTCTCTTTTCACGATTTCTATTCTCTGTTGCCCTGCTCATTCCAACATACAAGAAAACATACGCGTAGACTTGCTCGCTAAACAAGCCCTTTCCAAAACACACATATTACACCTACCTTGCATAAACCCCGACGTTCTCACTCAAAACCTCACTTTACACACCTTTAATCAATGGCAACAAATTATCACCAAGTCCTCCAACACCACGCTCTCAGATATACCGGATATAAAAGCAATACACAAATCCTGGGCCATCAACAAATTCACCTCATCGCGATCCATAATAAGATGGTTTTCAGGTCACTGCCCCTGTAAATCATATCTATATCACATCAAACTCACCGACAATCAAACCTGCCGTTTCTGCAACGACCCTTTAGAAACACCTTATCATATATTATTCATATGCCCTTTTTTCATCTCCTATCGACACACAATGATAAACTCGTGCATCAAAACTCTAGGCCATTTTCCAACCAACTTCAGCCAAATCCTCTTCCACCCCAATTTATTAAACGCACTATCTTCTTCGATTAAAACCATCGAACCCATCCTACTAACGCATCCTCATTAAGCACACTTAGTTTCTTTTACTTACATTTTAGAAATCTCTCACTCTATTTCCATCAGCCTTGCCAAGCTTAAACCGTCTTCAATCTTTCAACAACGCTCTCCAATGATCTTCAACTAATCTTTAACAAGCAGTTAAATTTAAATCTTGAAAAAATTAATAAGTTGTTGAGAGCTTTATGTTTGTAGAAAAAAATCGTCAATTTCGTTAAAATTACAGGTATTCCTTTGTTAGATACGTAACGCTTCTTGTGCCGGAGTTTCGAATTAAGGGTATTATAATTAGAGTTTGTATCGGATATCCACATATGCGGAAAATCGGCAAAATTTTTTACATTCGCTTTACATCCTCATCCGCGGATTTTTTCATGTTAATTATAAATATCTATTGAAACTTTTGGTATTTTTTTTGTTTAAAACTTACAAGATTTGTTATGTCTTTAAATTCTAGTAAAACGTGTAAAAAAGGGATTAAAATATTAAGACTGTAAAATATTAAACATATAATTTTTTAAAAATATTTTATATTCGCATCCGCATAAAAATTTATTTTGGATATCCGCATCCGTTAGGACGTCAAATCTAATACCCGCATCCGCATCCGTGGCTGTAAAAAAATTCACAACCGATATTTCTCTAATTATAATTATAGTATTCATTGTTGAAGCTAGTTATGACCATTAAAGGAGGAGAGCAATCAAATCTCAAATACTTCAAAAAAAAGTTGGACAAGTCATAAAAGTAGATGTCATAGTGTTGCTTTCAATAAAATTTTCATTAGTGTGGATGTTAAATTAAAAATTAAAAACGGAACGTATTATTCTTTTTGAGATATTAATAAAGATGTTTTATCAGAATGTCCCTCGTTTATAATTAATTATAAACTGTAAATGTTGAACTAGTGACATATACATCAATCATAGTAATGGGTAAAAATTATAATAGATTGTTTGTAGCAGGAAATTTAATTTAGAGTTTAATGAACTAATGTGATACTTCCATTCAAGCTCATTATCAATGATTAAGCCTAGAAAGATGAAAGTTCTAGCACACTTAAGCCCAATTCCATTGAATTTGGGGTCACTAGGTAAGGATACATTTAGTTTGGAAGTGAAAATCATATGCTTACATTTTGTTTCATTCAACTCTAAAAGATTCATTCTCAAAAACTCAAAAATCCATTTCAACATTAAGTTTAGGTCAGCAACATCATTTCTAGTTCCATAAAGGATTTGAAATGAAATGTCATCTGCATAAATATAATAACTCAAATTATTCTCTGAAATTACTTTTTTATATTCTTAATTTAAATATAAATTCATATATTTATGCGTATAAATGGGCACTACCGAAACTTCTGTAAGAGAAGAATGTGATATGATAAACTACATAGAAAGTTTTGATATTTATAATAATTCTTGTATATTTTACTCTTAATTTAATAACAACAAGAATGCCGCTTATCCATGTTTCTCTTTTTTACTTGTAAAAAATTGCACTTTTAAGACTAATCACAAAATAATGGAATATATCAGTTTTGTTTATACATTTTAATTATATATTTTTTTTAAATAAAATCAATGATTTCTCTAAAAATAAAAAAATTATTTCTTTAAAAATAAAATATGTAAATAATAAGTTGTGTATTTTAATTGGTTTTTGTATAGTTTGTTGGTTGGAGATATCAAAGAAAGCTATATGTTCGCATTATGCTTCAGATAGTTAATCATAGATTTGTGATTTTGTTTTTAAGAGTCAGGATCCTTGTAGATCGATCTCTGCCTTCAACTATTAAGTTGGGAGGTATACCCTAACAACCATTGAGGCTAATTTTTTTGTTTGTGGTTAATAGATAGTAAAAAACTAAACAAAAAACAATATAAGTTTGGAAGTGAATTATTTAGTTCGTACCAAGTCTCTTAAAAGAACTAGTTATGATGTTTTAAGAAGATTATAGTTAATTTTCTTAAAATTTAAAATAAATTTTTAAAATCAAAAATTTTAAATTTTTTTTAAATTCCGTTTCAATTCCAGGACGTGAAATTTGTATTTAAGAATTTCTTGTAGTATGTACATCAAAATGAATAAAGATGAAATAGATCTTTGAAACTATTATGTCTAGTAAAATTATTTCCAATACGAAGAATTTGTTGAAATTTAAATCTGATGTTTTACGAACTTCCATTGATGATTCTCAATCTGGTGAATCAAATGAATCTTATAATTTAAAGGAAAAATACGAATTTATTCAAGTTATTGGTATGTTTTAACTTTTTATATCTTTTTTTTAAATAATCATTAATATTTTTTCTTTTATATCTATAATACAGAAAAAACTTTATATGTGTTTGTTATTTATGAATATATTCTATATTTTATGCCCATTTGCGAGGTCCCCCTAATATGATAGTATCTCATATAATACGATATCTTACGAAATGCGATTTTATTTTTATACATAGACTATATTTTCATTATTTTTTATATCTATTGAACCACTCATCCAGACTCTCACATGGCTTTAATTATTATGTTTTAATATGTGATATTGTTTTATTTTTTATCAAAAAAATAGGTTGTTTGCCTTGCAGCAATTTATCATTATTTTTTGATAATAACCAGCCCGTAGTGATAAAAAAATTTAAAAGATGGTAAAAACAAAAACATATTAGCGACATATCATATTATATCTATGTTAATATTTCGTTTATCAGTCATCTGTATAAAAGACTGTAAATGGTGTTAAGATTAGTTTAGGAAGGGAGGGGGGGGGGGGGCTACATCCCTATTTTTCCCCTCGATGGTTAGGTCCCTGGATACTAGTCTCTGTAAATAAAACCTTGTCTGATTAAAATATCATTTTAAGTATGGCAATGTGTTATTTATAATTTATATGCTAGTCTGTGTTTTGTGTTGCTGTATAGATACATGTGTATGTGTGATATAAAAATAAAGATCACTTACTACATGAGGCGTTGAAAGGTATACTAAAGTTGAGTGGCATCATTTTTGTCTCATCAATTCTGCGTAAACCTAGGCTACAAAAATTAAAAAATAGCCCCTTTTAAATCTTGAAAGTAAAGGAGCCTTAATTCTCCTCTTCCTACCTCTGTCTTTTATTATTTGTTTGAAAACAAATTAAAAAAGTCACATAATTAGGAAGTAAAACTTAAGTTAATTTAGATTTTTATTTCGATAATTCTTCTTTTAAAACATAATTTTCGGTACTTTCCTGTTATTGCCCCACCACCCCAAAATGTTATAAAACATGTATTAAAGTACACAAATGTATTAAAAAAAACAAGTGAAAAATCTTTTAATCTGTATGTGGATAAAATTCAACCATATCAAAAAGAATCGCATCAAACATATTACCACCATATATAATCGAAGATGAATGACGCCAAAGAAACTCAGCTAAATATCCAGATAGCATCTCTCGATTAGTTCCACATTGCCTCTTGTTTCTTACCTTTGCAGAACGCCAAACACGCTCAATATGTTGAGTATGGACTCTGGTTTTGGGATCCACAAAATTGCGGCTGTGATTTACTGTCTGATGTCGGTAATTTGGCACCCCTTTAACACCTTCATCATTAATTGTACGATAGGCACGCCACTCATCGGAAAATATAGTTTTCCTTAATTAAGGTTTTGATTAATGATATATAGTAAGTTTAATGTAGGTTAGGTTAAAACAATACAAGAATATTTATCGTGGTAGAAGAGCGATGGGTGGTGGGGCGATAACAGGAAAGTACCTAATTTTCTATTCAAAAACCTTATAAAAGAAATTTGTTTCTACATTTTTTCATTATCCACAACCTTAAGGCTCACTCTTAAAAGCGACAGTCTTAAATTTATTAATTTATGTTTCTAAGCTTCCTATCAATAGCCTCAAATTTTTTATTTCTTTCAAACTTCGGTTGTGGTAGGTTTTGACACTCCTGCTAAATTCAACACAGCGGGATTCTATTTTACATTGATAATTCTAAAAATGCAATATATATTGGAAATTGATGTTTAATATGTATTACTGTATAATATAAAGTGAATGAGGTATCTTGTTATTTTTAAATAGAATTAGAACTTTACTGATTTATAATAATATGTATAATGAAGTAATGATATAAAATAGAGGGAGGCATTATTCAATTATCAAAATATAAAAATTAAAATAATTAATTATCAAATTTCAGACTTTAACAAAATAATGAATATGACCGTGAATTGATCAAAATAATAAAACAACCATAAATTTGCCTCCATTCATAAAAAATCAAAAATTAAACCCTCAAAACTTCTTTTTATCAGTAAATGATAATGGAAGCACTTTTATGACAGTTTATTGTTTTAAGTCCGAGTTTTATAGATGCTTCAGAGTGGAGTCAGATGTTTAATCCTTCGACACCGCCCGAGCTCAATAGTCAGTTTACGCAAAAATTCACTTGTAAAGCTATGCGGGTAGATGTGGGTGAATAATTAATTTGCCAGACCTGCGGGTACCCACTTATTTTTTTCGGGTTTGAATGGTTGTGGGTACAAAAGTTTTGCCACTTCAGGACTCTACCTTCAGCTATCTTTTTAAAGATGCTTAGTTCTAAATTTTCTCATTTTTTCTTTATCTGATCCTTTATGTGCCTCTATCTTTCGTTATTGTTGCGATCTTATAATAATACATTTAATTTGTTTGCAATTTCTTTTTTCAGACTTTCAGTATTACATATTTTTTGTTTCTAATAACTACAAATAATTAAACAAAGAAAAATGCTGGCACTTAAAATTTGGTTTTGTTTTAGCATCACATAGTCATCATCAACCGATGTGTCTAATATGTGAAAAAAATTTCGAACAAAGCTATGAAACATAGGCTTCTAGAACAATCTATGAAAATTCACCCTGATAAATCACTTCATGAAAAGCTTCAATAAAGAGAAAATATAGTAAACATGGTTGTTGTTGGAATTTCATAACAAACAACCGATGGTTTGAAAGCTTCATACCGGATATCCTCCTGATTGCTAATCTGGTAAGCCTCACACAATTCGAGAAGAACTTATTATGCCCGCAGTGAAAGAAGTATTTCAAACTGTTTTACACAAAACACCTGATCAAATCATAAAGTTCATTTCCCTCAGTGATTGTTCTGTTAAGAGAAGGATAGATGAAATGGCAAAAAACCTTGAAGAAACGTTCTCTCAAAAATATAGAGTTTGACCTACAGTAGACGAGTCTACTTTGCCTCGTAATGAATCTTTGCTTCTTTTTTATGTTGGTTTCATTAAAGATGAAAACTTAGTTCAAAAGCTATAATTTGCAAAACATTTGGAAACTGGCACAAAAGGAGAATCAATTTTTCATGTTTTAAAAACTTTCTTGGAAGACCTATTTTCTAATATTCTTACATGTGCAACAGATGGCGCTCCGTCAATGATAGGTTGTCATCGTGGATTTATTAGTTTTCTCAAAAAAGCTGCACCTCATGTTCTAACGTTTCATTGCATACCTTTCTCAATTCACATATTTGTACTATATAAACAATAAATAACGATTGTCAGAAAAAACTTCACGTATGATTTTTAGGGGAAAATTTTAATTGTGGTTTTCAATCAAAAACGAATTCTTTGATTCGAGTTTTTTTTTGAGAAAATTGATATTTTTTTAGAATTTGATTTTTTTCCTAAATGTCAAACTCGGTTGATAATTCTACACATTCTTGCCCCCTAATTTTGAAAATGAAGTCCTGAAATGAACTGAGCATCATAATGAAAAAAAAAAATAATTTTATTTAAAATATGTTTATGAGATAATTTTTAAGAATACAAAACTAGCTTGGCACTAAAGAGAGTGTCTGTGGATTTATTTTTCAATCTAGCAATTATGAATATAACTATTTTTAAAGTTGGAGTGGCAATAATTACTACGACTCCGACTCAACCAACCTACTTCTCCAAACGTGAGACTCCACCCACCCTGACTCCACAACTCTTTTCAATAGGTTTAATTATATACCCTTTTTTGCTTAAATTTCTATATAATGGTGTTTTCATCTGATCTTATCACAAATTAAGTTGAAATAATCACTTCAAATAAGAAAAAAGCTTCAAAAATGTTCATTTGACATGCGTATCCTGAAGGCAGAATTTTTGAAGGATAGCACTTTGATGTGATTGGCTTGCCTTGTATGCTAACGTTAATCAAATTCTTTACCCGCATTCATCCTAATATAGCATATATCTTACAATATACATGCATATATAAATTTAACCCTGTACGGAGACAAAATAAAATTTCTCATAGTTCATTATTTGCTGAAAGGAAGTGATGAAAGAGTGTAGAAAGTATTATCAAATAATGACGTACCAAGTTCTCATTTACGACGGTTCTTATTAATGACGTTTCTTCATGATTTTTATGAAGTCTCGTTTGTTTCGTATACGCACATGGCAACACCCAGTGCTGCAAAAATACAACACATTTTAATCACTCAAATTTTTACGATTAGATATTTTACATCATTAATAAAAAATGAGTTTTTACAAACTTTCATCATCAACTATATCTGATTATAATTTTTTGAAACACGATGATATTTCTGTAGCAAAGTAATATTTATATAACACTTAAAAAACAAATTTTAGTCTATAAGACATTAAACTTGAACAACTTTTTGACCTTGATTTTTTTGAAGATATTTTAGTCATTAAATCATTTTTAACATACTCAATTTTCACGTTTTAAATAATTTTTTCTAGTTTGGGTTTTCTGTTTGCTAATTGCACTACCAATTTCGGCATGACGAGATGGCGAATGTCTAGCGCTTAAAATAAAAGCGCTTTGTTTATGTAAAAACGATATTAGAATTTATCAATATTATCCTCTAAAATAACGATGTAAATGATAACAAAGTTAAAATAAGTTGACCGAGAGTACGTTGAAAAATGCTTTAAAAACTCATGTACATTTATATAAAATTAGCTATAGAAGTTAATAATATTTTTTTATTAGAATTAAACTTATGGTAGAAAATTATTATCTACCGTTTCGAAAAAACTAGAAATATTCAAAATCGAGGGTGGGGATGAGGGTCAAATGACCTATTTGCAACCCGTAGCTCACGCCAATGCAAATAAAATAGAGAACGCTCAGATTTTTTTATTATAATATTTGAAATTAGCATAATTATGGATTCTTTGATATTTAAAAGGTTTGAATGGGAAGTTAATTTAAGCGTATTACGAAAGGTGGTAGATTAGCTGTGAATAAAAATAATTACAAGCATCGATTGAATTTTATCAAAATTCCGGCTTTCATATTACATATATGATCAAAAAGAGGAAGGAATTCCCTTGACATAATGGATCCTCATACTGTGAAAAAGTTAATTGTTAATTGAAATTTCATTCCAATTTGCATCACGCGGTTTTTTCATGAACATAAAATAAAAAAGACAGAGATAAAGAAGAAAAATATTACTGCCACAAAAAGTATATAAGAAGGATAAACAAGTGATCAAACACTCAATTATTTAAAGATATGGCTTCATTCAAATCAGAATATTAAAGCCAAAAATGAATTCTTTCAATTTCATGGACTCCCTATCGTGCCTGGATCTTTATCCTTAAAACTTTATTAAAAAGCGACATATGGGTCTATGTGCATCGGTGGTTTAAAGTTAAATTACATGTGTTCCATTTTTGGTCTTGATTCCTGCAGTTCAATTTCCCAAAGAGTGTTAACTAGACCTTAAACTAACCGTTATACGGCCCCTTCCCAATTGAGGCTAGCAATGCATTTTCCCAATTCAGTTTTCAAAAGATTTTTAAATTTGAGAAATAGATTTTCCAGTTAATTAGATAAAATAGTTTTTTCTTTGTTGCTTTAAAAATTAAGCTAGGTAAAAGACTAAGTCTTAAAATTAAAAAATCCTAGTCCGTTTACTCTTCATTCTCCAATCAAAAATTTCTGGCTTACACACTGATGTATCTGTATATGTGGGTAACAGAAGCTGTGGGTCCAACTCTGGCTCTAGAAGAATTGTTTTCAAACTTCGGCTCCATATGTTATCAATTTATTTGGTATCACTTCCATGAAACATCAGACCCAATGCGGCTTCATAGAATTCTTACTTTTCAATTATTTAATACAAAACATTAAGCTAAATTTAAAATCAAATAAAAATACAGTGAATATAAAACAAAGTGGAAATTAAACCCAGATGGGAAAAAATTTAATTAAAATGAATTTGTTTTCAGGAACAAAATCGCCTTTACCAAATTTTTGATTGAAGCTCGCAGGTGAGAATGAATAATAAGAAGAGCCGAAAACAATCTGTCCAATCTACTAACTTGAGTCGGGGGCGATCCAGTTACTGCATGCAGGACAACGTGGTATAGCCTACAAGACATTCTCATTCAACTTAGATGACCTATCTATTTGATCTATTTCAATCAAAGCATATAAGGTGAGTTTAAATTTAGAAAGCTCTGATTTATAATTTCTACTTTCTATCTCTATTCTGCTGCGCTTGTTTCCAATATAAAGATTTTATAATTCATAAGTGCCTTGCACTCATTTATGTAGCGTGTGATGATTTACACTTCATTTGTAATTGAGGTCATTTAAATCTCATAAAAGTCGATCAAATAGTCCAGATGAGAATCGATTTTTCTAAAAAGATGTTCATAAATTTTCGGCAATGGAGAATATTTTTTATAATAATGTAACAAATTTGTGTGTATATGAATATACAAATTGTTTGTTTTATGAAATAATTTATTTGTAAGTCGAATAACTTAACCAATAATTAACTTTTAAAATCAATTAGTTTGTGATTAGTTCTTAATAGCTTTCTTCATTACTTAGTTAGCTAAGTCAATTAAATAGTTTGTAATTATTTCTTTTTTGTTCTATTACTTGATTAGTTTTATTTCTATTTTAGTTTGATTGAGTTAAAATTAGTCTATCGCTAGTTAATTATTTAAATAAACTGTATATAATATTGTCAATTTTAGGTATATTTGTTTCTTTATTAATTAAAATTTGTTAATTGCTTATTCAAATAGTTGATGAAGAAGTAACTTTTCAAATTTTATGCCATGTTTTCGCTGGTTAATTACCATTGTTGCTAAGTTAATGAGAGATGTGATATTGAGAGGTGCCAAATATTAATTAGAAATTGGTTAGCAGCTGCAGCCATTGAAATTCTAGTAGATCTCTCTCCACTCATATGAAAAGTAGCTTGGCTCCGCAACAAAAAGTCCCGGTAAAAATCAATTTTTAAATGCATTTTTTATTAGGAAACTCAAAAATTAAAGTATTTTGTTTTTCTACATGAATTCCTCATTTTATGATTTATGAGTTGGGTGCAATAATTGACGCTTAATTTTAAAAACGAGGCTAAGATTACGCAATTAAACGTTATATGAAGTGAGCATCATCTGACTTAGGGAATCGCTTTAGAAGTAAATTCAATCATTTAAAACTATTTAGTTGAAAAAACGAAACTATGTATAACTAAGTTTGCACATTAATTTTTGGAATTTAATCTTTGTCCAAAAATGTTGTTTATTTAAAAGATTGGAAAATTTTTATAAATTTGAAAAACACGCAGTTAACTGATATTGTTATTAGCTTAGCGCTATTGAGGAATTTCATGGTCTCTCACTTTTGAAAAATGGCTCCTTCGATAAACCCTGAATGTAAAGTACTTTCTTTAAATAAAGATTGCGTTGTATCTAGAGACTGCTTGGGCAAATTTTTTCTGTGGTCGATAAATTAAAAATTGTTCATGGCAGCGAAGACTATGTTGAAAAGCTATGCCGATAGTTGTGATCATGAATAAATTCTTCCATTCATAATTGTGAGTTGCATTTGCCATAATTCATGCCTTTAATTTTCTTCTATTTCTAATTATGGTGTCCATTTGTGTCGTCTTTTCTCTGCTTGGTTTTGTTATTCCGCGTGTAACATAAGGGGATTTTATTGATTTTATTACACATTCTATATTCATGTCAGTGATATGATATGTGAAAAAATGAATCGTTGTTATATGTCGTATTTTGCAAGCTTTGATGTGCAATTAAAACAGTTTCCGATAAAATGAAATATGAGCCATTAAATGCTTTAATTTTTATTTTCATTGCTTCTAATGCCAGCATTCTATCTCTCTTTCCTAGATTCTAATTCTTCTTCGTTTTCCATTTTCTATGGGGTCGATGTTTTTGATTTTCTTTCTCCTTTCTTGTCTATCCTAGACATCATTTCCATCAAGGTCTTTAGCTTTGAAATCCTTTCTTAAACAATCCATCCATCTGAGTTTCGGCCTTCCTTTTTTCCTCTTCCTTTTTATCTTCATACTCATCGCTTTTTTTCCTATATGATCCTCATCTTTTTTCTGAGTCTACTTTCTCGGACTTTCTCTGATACTTTATCGACTTTTTTTACCTTTCTGATTGTATTGTTTTCAATTTTGTCTTTCCAGTCATCCATCTTAACATTCTTTAATTCTAATCAAATCCAGAAATGATAAAACCAAATCTTGAATATCTATATTTGTAATGAACATAATAATAAGTTTCGCAATAATACGTTTACTTTGGCATTCTATTTTTATACATTGCAAAATATTGTGTACATTATTGATTCGGTTCAGGGACAATTCGGCCTGAGGATAATTTCACCTCTGGGCAATCCGGCCTCAATACAATATTAATATCAATATATTTAGAGACCAAATTTACCCGCTTCCCTTGATTTCCATTATATTTTTAAGTTAGAAATATTAAATCTTTTATTCATAATATTTTTGATTTATTTGGTATTAAAAATTGATTAGTGTGAAATATGTAAAAAGTTTATTTGGACAAGCAGCATAGAATATCTTTTATCACCTCTATATAATAAGCTACTATAATTGTTAACCCTTTTTTTGTCTAACATTTTAATTTTGAAATGAAAATGGATCTTGAGATGCAGACGCCGATATCGTATAAGTTATTATTATTAAATGGTTTTTTTGAATGTTTTCACTTCCAAAGACGATTTTTATTGCAGATAATGTGAGAGTGTGTTGCGTTTATGTTTTTCTTACATATGTTATGATGTTCATATTTTTTTATGTTTCCATGTTAAAAATGTGTTGCTCGCTAGATATTATAATCAATTACATATGATTCGCTTTCTATATAAGCAGTGTCCTACCGGGCATGAGTGCTTCCCGGGCGAATGTTAATTTCACTAGCCATTAAAAGTTATAATAACACTTCAAAATCGGAAAATGAAGAATATAGGTAGGTATGCAAAATAACGCGATAAAGTATAACAAACGATTATTCCATTACTATTAAAGTCCATAATATATTGAATTTTATTAATGCTATATTGATACAAATAAATTTTACCGTTTGAGCCGGACCTTTAGGACTTTCAAAAATCGCGCCTCCAAAAATCCTCATTTAAAAATGCCACTTTCAGAAATCACTCCTTGAAAAACTTTCATTTTTTTTTTGATTTTTTCCATCGATTTAATAAAATTGATTTTTTTCCACCCTATGATTTTAAACCCTTTAAAATATGGAATATTAGTATAGTGATGCCATTACTATTATTTCGATAATGCAAGGTATTTTTTCCGTTTTCACACTCAAAGTATGTGAAAGCAATCAAAGTATTTGTTTTTTATTTTAAACTTCAGCATAATGTAAACCTTACTAGTTGGGATGTACCGGATAGCGGAAAACCTTCTTTTGAAAAGAGCCGGATACGGATATCCAATCAGATTTACAGGATAACCGGCCAAATATTAAATTAACCAATAGACATAATCATTTATTTAACGAATTAATTATTATTATTAAAGAAAAAGTATAACTTAGTTTCATTTATTTAAATTTCACAACAAATTAATAAATCTTTTATTAAAAAAATAAGAAAATTTGCAAATTTGAAACATTAACTCAGAGGGTTTAAAAATAAATTTTTATTTTTGAAATCATTATCTTTTTAATTTTCTAAATTAGACTTCACATTTTTACTAAAGCAAGGAATTTTTTTAATTATGTTTTTATTCCTTAGAATTTAAGCTTTATTTCATTTTGTAAAATCTTTAATTTGAATTGTTAGACAACGAATAGAATTATTTTAAATAAGAGGATGAAAAATATTATATATCAATTTAAAAAACATCATTGTTTATTCAAATTTTAAATATTTTGTCACTTGTGAAAAAGTTTTTAAACGGAAAATTTAAAATGAATTGATTTAGAAAAATAAATTGAACACTTTTTTTTATTTTCAAGTTAATTAACATTTGAAGTATATTTGATTTGAATTGTTATGTAATAGATAAAAAAAAAATATTTGACATCAAAGTTTATAATTTTTATCAAATAATTTTTAGAAAAATAGAAAGGGAAACATTTTCAAGTTATCTTTTTATTCATGAATGTTATTTTCAAGTTCTCTGTAATTGAAATTAAAGTTAAACATAGTTTTATAAAAAATTATATCTTTGTGACTTGTCTTATTGCTCAAAATAATACTAATTTAATATTAGTTATCCTCTTAACGTATTTTTGAATATTCGGTAAAATTAAAAATAACGTCGGATATTGGACAGTAAAATTTTTGCCGGATATTTTCCGGTTACCGGCACATCCCTACTTCCTAGTTGTTATGGCAAAAAAAAGTATCAGATATCGAACGTTCGCAATTTTTCTCTTGATTTTGTTTTAAACGAGTATGATTGAATATATGTAATTTAGTATTTGGTATTAGAGTCATATCAATCTCTTATCTTACTTTCCCTTGGCTAGTTTTCATCTATTAATTTGTAAATCATTCCTGCATTTCAAGTGGATTCAAGTATTTTGTTTTATTACCGATTTGACTTTGAATACCTTAAAAATTTCATTAAGTTTCAAACATTTTACTTTATTTATTTATGAAACTAAATAAGAAAGCTATTTATTTTGGAAAGCTGGTTTACGCTGGAAAAAATGGTTGCAAAGATGGTTAATCCTTGCAGAATATATATCATTTTGGGCGTTCCCATGTTAGATGCCCGATCTAAAAATGCATTCACTCCTTCAAAGATCAAAATTTTCATATGGTTGTTTATTTACTCGCTCAAAACGAGTATAATTCCTTTGTTCTCTGTGAAAATGGCAACTTCGATGAACGCTTGACCCAGAAGCAACGTGAAAAATATAAAATTGCCAGAAAAGTGCTTTTTATTCGATCAATTGATGTATTTAAAATTTCGAGCAACTTCTTTTTACGTATTGCATACATTATAGAGTTAAATGAATCAAACCTGTGGATCATCAAAACCACAAAATGTGAAAAGATAAACATTTATCAAGGTCATATGATTTGAATTCATCCAAGCTTTGTCATCTGTTTCATAAATAACATCAGCGTCGTCTACATTAAATTAGTTGTGTAAACGTTGCCTTAAAAATATAGATGAGAGTTTCTTTTTGGCGAATAGCCAAATGCTGAAAAATATTGTAACTTTTGTATACTTGTCAAAATTGGATGTCTTTCCTATCTTGTCTTTGTAACGAGACGAATGACAATTTCGTCCCCATCTTTTTTTTCACGATACAAATCAAAATGTTCAGAATATTTGCACTTAATAACTAAGAATTAATTTTAAAACATCATCCTCAAATTATAAATATTGATACTGTCTAATTTTCTATATTTGTAAAATGGCCTTTTTGATCTTTGAAGCCACAAAAATTTTAAATGCTATGTGTAAATCCTGATATTTTCGTGATTTCTTATTTTCGCGAATATAGAAAAATAGTTATAACATATGGAGATAATTTTGAAAATATATGATTGCTTGCGAAAATAATACTATGCAAACATTTTTTAACTCCCAGATCTTAAAAATTTAATTTCCTAGAAAATTTCTTGATTTACAGTATTTAGTTTTTATTACTTTCGCGGTGTCCAATCGTAAATATACGCCTCCCAAAAATCTGACTTCGGCTCCGGCTTCAAAGTCCAAATACTTAACATTTAAATCCAACTCTTATTCCCGGCTTCTGCTAAAAAAAAGGCTATTTCATATGCTTACAAAAATTAAAATTATTTCTTCCATTTTTAGAAATACCTAAACTCCTGAATTTTATTGGATACAGACTCCGACTCTTATCCTTTTTAAAATCTTTTGAATCCCACTTCCCGACCCTGCATTATTAATTATGGTAATGGCCATTGCCTCTCTATCAAGTTTGCTGTATTTCTTTTTGTATTGTGTGAAATGTAATGCTAATACAAGACTTTATACTACTTATCACATCCTACGTTTCAGGATGTCAATGAAAGCAACTCAAATTTCATTCTGGAGAATTTCCGTTTCCCAGTGCATCCGAGCTATAACTATTGTGTAATATTTTTATGTTGATTTGATACCCTGAGCTATAAACGTGTGTATAAGGAAGGAGTCTTTAAGTTTATGGAAAAAGAATTTTCAAATTAAATTTATTTATATCTTTCGTTTTGACGATAGAAGTATTTGTATTTCACAATTTGGTAGCGAGAGTATTTGTATTATTATTTGAGACTTGAAAATAAAGATTTGATCGAAACCTGCCTGTGTGTGTGCAGTGAATTTGCTCCTACTAACTTGCCCACTTTGTGATTTGGAGCGTATGTTTTCACAAATTAGAATAATGTTTAATTTGTCATGAAGTTGTGTGAAATTTTCTTATTAATCTACATAAAGCAAAATGTAAGCATTTCTTTCATCGTTCCATCTATTTTTAGCCAGGATATTTTTAAATTTTTATTCACAAATGTTCATTGAAGTCAGTGATGTGGTATAGTAAAAATATGCTCGTATCTCTTTTACATTGGCACTAAGGGGTTTAAAAATGAGATGCCATGATTTTATTTTAACGAAACTAACATATTTTTTGGAAAATAACGTATTTACAATTTCTTAAACACTTTTTTAAATTTCTTGAAATTTATTTTCAGAAATAGACTTGAAGTAAAGCAGAATATTAACTTGATATATTTTTTATACGTAAATATCATCGTATGACAAATTTTTTGAAAAAAAAGCTCGAATATCCCATTTTTGTATTTTGATTAAAAACGATTTTAAAAATACTTATAAATGAATTTTATTTGGATGGATCAATTAAAACCTGAAAAAGGGCTTATTAAATTCATAATTTCAAACCAAAAACCAAAATGCTTGCTGTAGTAGTAAACGTGTAATTGCAAATAATTCATTGATAGAAAGAAAGAAGATCCCCACGCTCCCAAATTTTTGCATGGCCGCTCCTGATTGTCAACACTCCTTACTCTTCCTCTTTACAGATTGTTCAGTAGTAGTGGTGATGTTTTGCAAATTCAGATCATATATTTTTAATTCATTACAAGCAGCCAGCATGAGATGGCGAACAAATTTTAAAATGAGTTTTTACTCCAAATGAGAATTAATATACATGATCTTTAACCATCATCATGACTTATTTTCATTCGCTGATTGTACCAAGTATATAAAGTTATAAACAAACAAAATCGTAAATATTTGCACAAAAGCAATAATTCTGTCTTCAAATGTGCAAACATAAAATGAGAAACAGTTGCAAATAAGCAATTATCACTATTTTCATAAGAATGACAGACCACCAGTATCATCCAAACCCAAAACATCCACTTATTGCCTCTTTTATCCTACACACAGATAAACCTGTCTTTAATCGATCATGGAAACTGGGAGAGATATAGCCCCTTAACTTGACCTCTTTCCTTATCTGCAAACAAACAACTGAGATTCAATGCTCATTCGGATGTTCTCGGAGCTTAATCGTGACTCTTCTGTCAATGATGAGTTTTATGGTCATGACTTCTGCATATTAGTTTTCGGAGCATCCCAAAAATAAGCACGATCGCATTGAAAATCCTCATTCTGTTTCCATAACCTTACTTTGTGAGTCTGTATTTATCTACTTTACTCACAATCAATCCCATATTCCCATATTACAAAACGGACTTTAGGTGAGATATGATATACGTTGCGTGCTTCTTACTAATCTAATTCTGAAGTAGACGAACAAACAAAAGTTCTTTCAGTTGTTACTAACCATTCTCTATCTGCTCTACCTTGTAACTATGTTTATCAGAATATTTCTACATTTTTAAAACAAATTAGTAAATAGTCACAGGTCACAGTTTGACTAATCTTTCTCGCATAGACATGAAGAAGGAAATCTCGATAGTTTAACTGAGTGCAGGGGAAAATGATAGGAAAAAGATTCGGAACTACTGAGATACAAGAATAAAGCGTCATCTCTATATTGTTACTCTCGCTTGTCTATAGTTCGAAGGCCAACTTGAATTTTTTTAGTAATCAAATTTATGTTTCGGCGCAAACGGTTCGAAGATAAATTTGTGGATATCTTCCGTATTCATTCCTCATTTAAATCTCTCATTTAAAATTATTTATAAATCTCATTAAAATTTGACAAATTTTATCCCTTTTTATGATTTTTCAAGTAAATTTCACGAACAACTTAATTAACTCTTTTATTTATCAATCAGACGAGGATTCTTCAGCCCATGGGCCAAAATGGGAAACTGATTTAGGCCCTATTACTTTTTATGAAACTTTAAAAGTAAGAGTTTTTGAATTGAAAGAAAACATTAACAATGATCTCACTAATATATTTGTATTTGAATATATTTTAACATCGATTACAAAGAATTGAACTATTGTGATTGTTATATTTTTATGTATTGTATCTTTTTACCTTACATATAATTTTTGGGGCCTAGAGTTAATTTGAATAAAATTTTGGGCTCTTATTTTAAAATGTTTGGGACGGCTTAATCAGACAAATAAAATATTGATTCATTAAAAGATATAAATAAATCAAAAATATTTTAATTAAACCATCGGAGAGAATTTGCTCATTTCTCTATACATTGAACATCACCAAAATAAAAACAACAAAAAAGTTTAAAGTAATTTAATCGCGCAGAATTCGCAATTTTCCGCTTTTAGGATAATTACCCCGAGGTTGGGAATATACATATTCTCTATTAGTTAAGAGATAAGTAGTTAGTTAAGAACTGTTTGTGACGTTCGTTACCATCCTTACGGATAACGTTTACCCTCTCAATATGCTGAGTCGAGGGTCTACCTGGAATTTCCATCCCACTATAACATACGGCCTTGTAAATATTTTTACAAAAATATGTTTCAAATATATGAATACAGATTAGTGTTTGATACTATCCTAACACGAACGCTCGCCGAATTGGAAACAATCTTAATGTCCGGTGTTAGCCTGATTACCAACAACGTAACGATATGATTATAAAAGAAATATGCTAAAAAGATACGAAGAATAGAAGGCATGCAATGCCGATATGAATATTGATGATATATAATATTTGTACATGTTATAGAAGTTAAAAATATAGACAATTTTAACAAACTACTCCTGCAACTTCACTCCGTCCCATATATACATGATATGAGTATATAAGGTGGCCCTAGTACAGTTATTCTCAAATGGGGGCAAATTTATCGCTTGGGGCTAAAAAATTATTTAGTGTTGAGTTAAAAAGTTACCTAAGAAGTATATCAGACCTTCATATTTGTTGTGTATATTTGCTATAACTTTTAAAAAAAATTTAATAAATAACTTTACAATTTTTATCCCAAACCTAAATTTTATCTCGTTTAAATCCCGTGATACAAATGTATATATCATTATTGTTATGCAGAACGAGAAAATTTTTTTTATCTGATTATCATCTTTTTTTACCGATAAAATATTTTTTTATTTTTACAAAGACGTAAATGACGAAAAAACCATTCAGAGCTCCTTCCTTAAAATATATATTACAATATGAATATATAATAATTGGTCCTACAAGCAGATTCCAAGGCACCACCAACCCAGTATGCAAAACACCCAGCTCTGTCTTGGGACTTGTACTTTGTGGTAATCGTAAATTTATTTTGGTGGATCTACTACTTAGAAAAACAGAACTGAATAGCAAAGCACAGATTTCCCCATTGCTCTGGGTATATGGATCTATTGTCACCTACGATTATTTTTCCTTTTTTTTACATATACTCCCAAAAGCGCTTTAGCCTGAGCCATTTTTTCTAAAGATTGAACCTAACTATGTCGCTAGTCTTTTCTATTTGTGTGTATGTAATGCTGTGCAAATCAATCATGGATTTGGGTTGGGTACGAGAATACGTGACTTTTTCATTATATTAGTAAATCAATTCATTGTACTCACTTTTTGCTGCTTTGCTTCATTATTATGCTCACACCACGGTCAATGCATTTTTAGACGTCATCTATTTGTCTGCACAGTAAATGCCTTCCAACGATGAATACAACACACAATCCATTAAATGTGTATCTTATCTATGCTTCAATAATAATAATAATAATAATAATAGCGTTTTGCTGGATTTATTTCGCCTAACTTTTAAAATGTCTGCACTCTAAGATTTGAATATGTTACAGGCGATCTGTGCATGCGATAACGACTTTCCTGAAATTACTAAAACATGATTTGGAATTTCGTGGATGCACTGTCACTATGACAAGTGCCTAGAAATGATGACCAATGACATTTTTATCCCCTCAGGAAATGCCTATTATAGGGTTTATATATATAAATATTATTTATGTGGTCTTTATTTACAATTTATTTGTACTATGTATACGAATTTATTGAATGCGACAATGACAATCGTAGCCATTTTTTTTGTCAGAGGCTAGCATAAAAAATTTAGGGAAGGCAGATAATATAGTTGAACATTTTGGTGTCACAATTTTCTCAGGGGCATACGTTTTATCATTGGAGTCTGGCCATCTCCAGGGGCGGATCTAGAAATTGACATTGGTGGGGGGGGGGGGGGGGGGGGGAATTTTACTAAACTAGAACCCAAATTTGAAGCATATAAATTTAATCTTTATCAAAAATTTTAAAACAAAAAGAAGAATGAGAGCATTAAAACGATCCTCATTCATTGAAGTGCGCAGTGAATTGATGTGGTAAAACTTGATGTGTTTAAATAATAAATTTAGAAAAAAAAATTGGATAATATAAAATTAATAAGTGTCACACTTAACTACGATTGAAACATAAAAAACTTTTTAGGGCTTCTCACTTTAGAGAAAGATTGAATCTAAAAAACGAGTTGCAGAAATCGTCATAATATTTGAGTTCTACGAAAAGAATTAGATCAAGAAAATTTTCAAGCAATTGGTAATGCAATTTTAGGGCGCCGTACGCCGGTTCCGCCCCCTTTAAATCCGCAAGTGATCTCAACCACCTTTGGCTAAGCTTCCTGTCACATTTCGTTTTGATGCGCTTGTATAATGACTCTTGTAGTCTATATGCATTAAGAGAGATAACGGTTCGAAATACTCAATTTTACTCGTGATATAAAGCAGAAGTCACGATATATGTATAAAACATCAAAAATGACTTATAATGAAGCTGAGTAGTTTTAAATGCTCGATTCTTATTTTCAAATTGTGGGTAAAAATTTAAACTCTAATTAAATGATGTCTATAAATACTCAGTTTTTAAGAAACTTTGATCATTAAGAGCAGGATATTGTTTATCATTCCCCTTAAGAGCAGAAGCGCACATCCTCCAAATTTAGAGGGCGAGCTCTTTTTTTTAATATAATTTTCAAAATTTATTATAAAAGAATTTTTGTCCAATGAACACACCGCCATTATTACCCGACATTATATTTGCACTGCAAGCTCTCAATACCAAGAAAACTGGACTACTTTTATCAAATAAAACTACCTTGTTTGTAATTCTGATTGCATCACTACCTTTTAGTTTAGTGGTTTTCAAACTCGAGTCTACGGTGCTGCGAAGCAGTTCTATGGGGATCGAGAAGGGGGCACTGAGTGAATCGTTTTGCCCAAAATTTTGCACAGGTATTGTGTCATTTGCCATTTTTGCCGATAAGGCCTAATTTTATAGATATAAAAAACCATACTTAAAATTTTGTTTTACTGCATTAAAGTCTGGTGGGAAGAGGAAGTTAAGTGTTTTTTGTGTTCTAAAATGTTAAAGCATCCACTTTTCTAAAGCCCGTCAAGTGAAGCTTCCACTGGAAGTGAAGCATTTGAGTTCAGTAGTAAAACTATTGACTATTTTAACTGAATGATTGCACAAATCCAGATTTAATAACTTGCAAATGTTTTTGCAAAATATTAATTGTGGTTTGAAGGGCTTCTCTAAACTTTCAAAAAACATCTCTTGTCAAAAAGTCCCTAACATAGGAGAACAGTTGATATTACCTTGCTGCAACAATATCATGTTGAATGTGCAGAGAAGTTCTGAACAGTTGAATCATATCTTCTTGTCAACTGATACCGTTAGAAGGCTAATAGGAGAGATGTCTGGAATTAGATTTTCAACTTTTTTGCAATTCAGTTTGATTGAAACGATGGATGCTGCAAACTTAGCTCAGCTTTGCGTTTGCTTACAATATCTATATGACAAGCACCCGGCAGAAACTACTGCCCGAGAAACATTTGAAAGGTAGACAGTTTTTTACAGTACACGTTATTAAGACAGAACATCCACTTGGAGTGTTTTTTTTTGTTGTTCTAGTTTTTAGACTATGATTAATCAAAAATCTCGGGATGTAATTGTTACTAAATAAAAGCAAATGCCTTCAACTCTTCTTTGTTTTCAGAGTTATGCAAAGAAAATGATTCCCAATTTGAAAAAGTATCTTAGAAAAGTATGGAAAGAAATGCAACAATTTCTGCAAAACAAACTAGACACGCATGTGAAATTTTCTAATGCCCGTTCTCGTATACTCCTATCATTTTTAGTGAACATATTTGAATCTATGAATTCCCTTAACCTTGCACTGCAAGGAAAAGAGATCCCAGCGCTGCATTGGCATAAAAAATTGACAGCTTTTGAAATGAAGCTGGAATTATGGCATTCTTAGACAAGAAAATTTTTGCTCGATTGAACATATTTGTTGATGTAAATATTTTCATCAATAAAGATGTTCTAGATGCCATAAAACCTCTTGTAGCATATCTTAGTCAAGAAATTTCTCTTTATTTTTAAAAATTTGAAAAATACTATCAATTTATCGAAAACCCATTTATATTCTTGATCAGTATCTGGCCTCAGAAGATTTCTTAATTCAAGAACAGTTTATCAATTTGATTTGATAGAGGATGTTCAAAACATGTTTTTTTGTGAAATGTCTCCTAGTGATTTTTCGATTAAAATAGGAAAGTCCTGTTTCAATCGTTACAAAGATTACTCTGAAAGTTCTGTTTCGATTTGAGACTACACATGGTTGTTAGCAAGCGCTTTCCATGCTACTTGGCATTCAAAACAAATCGGAAGTGAGTAATGATATGAGAGTTGCATTGGCCAAAGCAGAGCCAAACTTAGACAAAGCAGGTGAATCGACCACATTGTCTTGTTCATTGGATTATTCGGACAATTTTTGAATAAACTTTTATGTCAATTTTTTTAGTACAGTGGTTTTTATGTTGATTTATTTTTTAAATGAGACCTCGATCTATTATAAAATTACGGAGAGACCGCCGCCCTAAAACTGTTATAAAGCTTGTGAACAGCTCAACAAGAGAATAAAATAATTCATAGATTCCTATTTTCCAATTATTGAAACGGATGGTCACAGTCTATCTGTATAAGTCTATCGTTAGATATGCTATACTCTAACCCAATGAAGGTTTTATACCATGACTCTAAAAATGATCTTTTAAATGTCTAGCAACAAAATGTTATCAAACTAGATTAGTAACACAAAAAAACAAAGAATCATCTTATAATCTCCATATTCTACCTACACATATGTTCAGTTTGTAAAGTAAATTGACAGATATGAAGTCGTGAATTTATATTTGAGCCTTTTAAATAGAAATTAAAGGTTTAAAATTTTTGAAAAAAAATTTGCTACAAACCTCAAATTTATATGAATTAGCTTCATTAACAAAATTTTTAAGGAAGGCGTGAAAACTTTGCCAACTTAGTCAAAGAAATCTTGATAAAAAAAAGCAAAAACATTAAATAAAATGAACATCTAAGAATAAAGATGCCACATATTTGATTTCTGGAATCTTGATTGTTTAAATTATATTTAGCAAATATAAAAAGGGCATCTTTTCTAACGTTAGAATTCGATTACATTAATTTAAATCTCTTTGAGTTACATTCAGCCCCGTTGCTCGACCTCAATTAGAAGGGGGAGCTTAAGGTGAGCTGGGCAAAACTGATTTTAATGGGGCCAGGACTATAAAAAAGTGTATACATTTATATATTTGAAAGGACTTTCAGAAGGGCAACATAAATCCCACCGGGGCAAAGCTCACCCCCCCCCCCCCCCTTTTACCCTGGCCTGTTTACAAGGATAAATATTTTAAGCTTTGAACTATAGAGTTCTTGTATAGTTATGTGCTATAAAAATATTTGTCCTGCTCAAAAATTTATCGACTCTTGCTCAAATTACTGGCTACATTACTGCTTCTGACCAAATATAGCCCAAATTTGCATTATTATATCAAAGAAGGGGACATTAATGAAAAAATAGATTTTAAATATTAATACTATGTCTTAACCTTACAACAAAAAAAGTAATACGGAAAATCTACTCACAAGTCTTTTTAATACTATAAAAAAGATATACAATTGAGAAAATTAGAACCCACTCGCCCCCTGATGTGCGCCCCTGCTTAAGAGATACCTTTGAAATCTTATTTTTGTGAAATTCAGTCAAACCTACTTTAACGACCATCTATCTGTCTAAAACGTCCAGTTTCAATTCTCCTCAATTAATCCCGATTGAACTTATGCGACCTTATGACCACCAGTTTACAAAGATCACTTGTCGGCCTCAACAAGTTTGGTGTAACTATTCTGAAGGCTTAAAATAGAATTCTACGATTATCAGAAAACTATCCTGAGCATTAAAACAGTAGATGAAATATATGGTTTAGAATAAGTCATATTAGTACCTTTAGTTTTTTCTTATGGGTTGCTAGTTTCTTAAATGTTCAATATATGAAAAATATTACTTGTATAAAGATGAAGATAATGAGAGGTGAAAGATGTTCAAGCATATGGGTAATTTTTAAGCGATATGTAAGTCTATCCCTATTTAATCTCCCTGCATGTTTCCTTTCGAGGACACATCATACTTTTTGTATCATTTAAAAGATTTGGATTGTTACATGCATCCATTTTTCTCGTCCAAAATCTACTAGTAACTATATCCTATGTAATCATGTTGTTATTATTAAAGCTTAGCAGAGATTAATATTATTCGAGTCGATTGATGTTATTCTTTCAATTTTGTTATTGACTTTTTTCAAGCCCATAATACTTCTCTCGGCTTGCTGATTTAATAAACCTAGCGCTTCAACGTTAGAGGCAGTGGCGTAGCCAGGGATTTGAATCAGCAGGAGGGGCCACAAAATTCCCCATAACACATAACCATAGAAAATACTTTTAGTCGGAGGCCCGCCCCACGCAGCATCTTTGAATAGGCCTCTGTTCAGAGCAGTGGTTCTAAACCTCTTGTCATGATTACGTAAATTTATTGATCTATTAATTGGGGCGTCAGGGATTTCTTTCCAAAGGTTTCAGGTTCGATTCCTTATGTATACCTAGAATAGAATTTAATGTTGGTTAATCTAATACCATTCGGTTGATTTCAGACGGTCAAGAAATGGAGGCGTCTTACCCTGTGGATTCGGGAAGATAGAACGTTAAACGAAGTTATTGATCGTTTGTGGAGTAGTTTTATATCTATGTTCTGCTCTTAAATTTTGTCTATGCAAGTGGTGGCAATCGTTATTTTTTGACTATATCGATGTGTATCATCCTTTATTTTGTTGCGGTCCTCTAGTGCAATGCTGGTTCTTGATTTGGCCTTTATTAAAAAGGGATTGAGAACGACTGGTTTTGAGGGAAGATTGAATGTGATCAATTTTTTTCGAAATTTTAGGATTTGTTTGAAAAATATTTGGAGGATTCCATTTTAGAGACTTCTTTTCTAAAGTTAACAAGTCTATAAAGGTTTGGATAAATAAGCACTTGAGAGAAAATTAGTAATTATTTATTTTCAAGGAAAAGTTATGTGAAACACGCATGTAAATCAGTGAACAGCTGTTTTACACTTAATCGCTCATGTGATAATCTCATACAAATATATATAATCGATAATAAACTTGTAATAGATTTCTGAAAAAGACAGAACAATTTCACACCCTACTCTTGGAAAGGTCTAATCAATACAATTTTTTCTTGTCTCTATTGAAAAATTTTCACGAAGAGATTTAGATTATTTTCGAGTAAAAAAGTCATATTGATATCAGGGGAGCGAAAAAAAGCCTCCTTAGTCAAAAACCATCTAGAAAAAAATCCCTTGCAAAAGGTCACTGACTCCCAATCTTCGAAAGGCGTTTATGCCATTGTGATTTGCGAGAATTTTAATGGTGCACAGGTTAAATATCCATAATCACAATAATAGAAGTCCTCGAGTGCTTTATTTTAGTATTTAAAAAATAAAGAAAAAAGAAAACCATCTTATTCGAAATACCTCAAAGAAATCAATGATCTTGTAGTATGAATATCTTTCATTTTTAATCGATCAATTTTTGGCCCAATGATAATAAATTAACTTTAATTGTAACTATTTTATAGGACCTCATAAAAATCTTTGGGGCCTATATGTCGTAGTTTGGCTACCTCTTGTGTAAATGGTCAAGCTAAAGAAAAACGTTTTCAAATTTAATTCTAAAAGCTCTATAAAGGTGGGACTTCTCTCTAACAAACTTCACACTGTCAATTATACGAATACTGCAGGCGCTAACTAAGCCCGCTTTTTCAAAATTAAAAGTAAAATTTTTTAAATCAAAAGAATAGGACTCGTAAACGCAATTACCCTTATCTACGTCGTAATTCAAATCGTCCAAAAGTTTGCTATCTTCCCATCACCACTACTTTGAATGCATGCACAATGGAACTCCCAAATAATAGAAAGTGCGTCAATAATCCCATAAATATTTTCCGATTCTCACGTTTATTTTTTTTTTGGCGGTAGTTCTCTCAAACTTTCTGGTCTCATTTTAATTTTTGCCAATTATGTTCTAAATTTAAGGCGCTGTTAAATATGAGAAATTATTTCAATATATTTTTATAGACATTGCTACATCATATTGTTTATAAGCATCAAATGAATTTTATAACAAAGAGTAAATATTTTCAGGTAGCACTCACTGTACTATGTAGGTAGCTAGGTCGCAATAAAAATGGTTTACCTATTACAAGGCAACAGTTTTCACAACTATTTGCTTGAATTCACCAATTAATTGTCTTGCAACCAACTTTCGATTACAAAATACCTCTAATTTTTAAAGGGTGTTAATTAAAATATAAGGCTCTTCTTGTTCCAGTGCATTTCGAGAACTTCTTCCCAAAGTTACTTGATTCGCTTACCCTATTTCTTATACTGTCTAGTTAAGGACGAACAGCTTCGCTATTCTTAAATGATTTATCTATTTATGCTTATTTAATTATTATGACGTAGCTTAGTAAACTTTAGTGTTTTAAGTGTTATAGAAAGAAGCAAACTAAGGTGGTATGGTCGGCCATATACTAAAAATAAAAGAAGAGAACATCTTTCGAAAAGCTTTTGGTGGTACTGTAGTCGGCAAAAATAAAAGGGGAAGACCTTGCAAGAGATGGAAAGCTCTTGGAAAAAATACACACTCTCGGGTTAGAACAAGATGATGCTGAGGATAGAGGAAAATGGAGGCTCAAGATCATGGCCACCGACCCCCAACTTGGGGACAAGGTGTAGAAGAAGAAGAAGAAGCGAGTGTATAATTTTTTGAATGAATTTATTTGAGTAAAAATCCTACTCATCGGTTAACGCCTTTAGGCCCAATTTTAGACAATAGTGTCCCATAAAATATAAACTAACATGATAAAAACTGTTGAAAAGCTCAATGAAGTGAAGACCGATTTTGAATTAGAAGAAAAACTTAGAGATCAACACTTTGGATGCTGTTGCTAACAAATTTATAGTTTCTTCCTGTTCTAATGTAATGTAGAACATATGACATGTGGTATGGTGTTTTACTGCTTGCATTCCGTGATGGTCTAAAAAAACTTCATGCTTCTAGCCTCATAAGTAAGTTGCATCGGGTAGCTTTAATTGATCAAGCTACACGATGGGGTAATGCCTATTTGAAGCTTTTATTCCAAATCCGCAAATAACATTATCTGAGGATGAATGTAAAGAAGCTTAGCAGCTTGAAAGAATAAATTTTTACCGATATAATAAGACTTTAAAGTTCCAAGAGTTACACCTAACACTCATCTTTCTACAAAGAATGGAAAAGTGTGATTTTCAAATTTTCTCAAATCGAGTGTTTTATTGCCTATGGAATTAAGCGGTCTGTCTATGAAGGGCAAAAAGAGTTGTTTACTTGACAATATTTTGATAGCGACAATATTTGTTGACACAAATGAAATCTTAAGATCAGATAGCCAGAGGAAAACTGTTCTACTAAAAAATTATAGAACTAAATCAATCAAAAAATGTGCCTCATCTTCATTTTAATGCATCATCACCTTGTACTTCTAGTTTGGATGAAGGAGATTATAAAAAACAGCTTGATAACGCATTTAAGCTCAAGCTAGTAATATATATAACAGCAAAGGGGAAAATGCAACTTTTTCTGCAACTAGTTCAGAAAAATTCTGTTTTGATTTATATCAGGCTTTAACTTTGGTGGAGAAAGTTGGTGGCCCATTATAGTTGCAAGTGATGGATGCGATAAAACCATATTTACTCTTGATTCAATGGCATCCTTTTGTGCTTCTGCTCTACCCGCTACCCAAGTCAGCGTTAAAAGACTGTTTTCAGCACTCAAAATAATATAATCAAATTTTCGCGTGTCAATGAAAGAAGAATTGATTAAATCCATATTGTTTTAAAGAACTAATATGATCTAAATTTTTTATCAAGTCCCCCTAAAATTTTTGAATTTTACTCACCTTCTTCCCTCTCCATTATTAAATCTTAAATAGCACATCACTTCCAACATAGGGCATCCTGATTTGGGTTGACCATTCCTCTCCTCCATTACCTTTGGGCATGACCCCTAAGCAGACTCTCGAAATCTGTTTGGTCATTCATGAGATAATGTCAAAAAAGTTCTCATTGAGGGGTAAGAGTAGGAGTAACATGAATTAAAAAATTCTAAAATCATCACTACTCCCCGGCCTTGATTGATTTCCGATTCATATATTGATTCGTGATGCTGATTACCCATGAAAATCTGCTAAAGTACGCCTAGAGATTGATTTAAGCCGAATTTGCGAATCATTGATCTATGGTATGATATTTAATTTGCGTGGAGAATTACTTTGGCCATTATTATATTGCTAATATTTTTTTATCTAAATATTGCTATATTTATCAGTTTCATTCATAGTTGACATCGATTTTCCATTTCTCCGGATATATAAGAATATAAATTTATTCTTAATGACGTCTTTCAGCAACGTTCATTGTGATTTTAGTTTAATATTTCCAATGAATTCTCATTTTGTATTGAAATGATTTAGAATCAAGTTCACTCTAATATTTCGTGCAGCATCTATCCATATTGAGTTTGCATTAATCTATCTCACTCAACTCTTTTTGCACACGCTTTACGCTTTTTATACTCTGAAACATATTTTAATGGAAGTGATTACAAAACGATCTTACACACTGTATTACAAACATGCTCTTAGAGAAAGTTCAGCTTGTCTAACTGCCATCTTTGAATACTCTCTATTTCTTATTTTTAATGAGGCGCATAGCTATCGAATCCCCCATTTTGTATAATTCATCCTGACCTTGAAGTTTTGAATTTATTCGATAAAGGAAAGGAGGCTAAATCAATTCTTGCTTTATCAGGGGTGTGGAATACGAGTTATCCAATTTTGAAAGAGAGGAAGTCACCTAAATATTAGTGAATTCTTCATAATAAAAGTATGTGGGCATTATTATGTAGATTTTTTTATTGTAAATGCTCTCGAATACAAGTATGTTTTGAGTGAATTTTCTCTGCTCCAAGAATGTGAAAATGTGGTCTTAGAACCACATGAAGAATCATCCATGTTTGATTCCATCCTTTTTTTTGAGAAAAATTCACACACCTTCACTAATAATGATGTTTTAACTAATAAAATTTTTTTAATTTCATCTCGTTTATTTTTTTTGAAATGAGATCTGGGGCGTCGTTGAAGTAGGAGATTTAAAAGGGATATGAGCAGTGGCGTAACCATGAGAATTGCCGCTCGGGACGGGTCATAAATTTGACGCCTTTACGTTTTTTGGTTAAAAACGTATAAAACTTTATTTATTTATAAATTAGTTTTATATAAATGCTTTAATATGAAAATAAAAAAAAAATGAAAAATTTATTTAATTACATACAAATATTCATTTTCAACTTTTTATAGATGAACTTTTCTAGCTTTTTGGTTAGCAAACTCTTCAATAACTTCGCCAAAAACTTTTTCCAGGTCTCAGATTTGTTGTGTATGCATGTTTTTTTGTGTTTGTCAAATGAAAATCTCTTACAACACAAACTGTTATAAAGATCTTAACATCATATTGATTGCAATATATGAGTGATTTCAAAATGTGCCGCCCCTAAAAATGTGCCGCCTGGGGCGGACCGCCCCCACCTAGTTACGTCACTGAATATGAGTCTGAGTAGGAGTTTGAGTCGGTATCTAATACAATTTAGGAGTCAGACTCGGAGTCGAATGTTTTGCCTCCGACTTACCAGTCCTGGAATAAATATCCTATCAAGGAATTAAAGATCGGGTTTAATAAAATTTTATTTTTAGACCTAGTAAATAAGCAAAATTGCGCAAGTACTATAAACTCTATTATAGTATTATTTGATATGCCTTTAATGATGAAATGTCTTCATGCTTAACTGTGGGTTGATGAATTTGCCTTATCGATTAAAAGACGAGTGGTTAATTGTCGATCGAAAATTGTCGTGTGGTGAAAAGTCGTGACTCTTTCTAAATGTCTTTTGTGAAAATGCGAAAATGTACTTATGGATCATATAGCCGCCACCTGTTAATTTACCTTGGCCAAACCCAGTCTATTGCTTTTTTTATACCCTCTCTACTCTCTAAAAGGGTCGTTCGTTTTTTGAAGGCAGTGCTTATAAAAGCCGTTCTCGCTTAAATTTGGCAAGAAAAAGGAACTTAATTTTTAATATCCAAACACTTTGTAATTTCTATATTTTCCAATGAAATTAGAAAAAAAAATACTTTTCGCCACTAATTTCGATAGTAGATCAATTTCTATAATTTCTAAATTTAAGGGACTCTAAATATAAGAAATTAATTTCAATAATTTTTACATTCGATTTATAAGCATAGGAACAGGGCCGGCATTAGGCCATTGCACCTATGCGGCGACAGTTGGCCTCGAGCTTCTCATTTTTCATTTTGATGATATATTGTATGATTTCGCTAAACGCAAGGTTCGCAAAGTAAAGTTTCTTTGATCGTCATTTTGTGTTAATGAAAAAGTAATAAAACAAATCCCTTTTCTTTTTTTCAAATCTTATTTCTCACTTTTAATCCTCTTTCCTACCCACACTGGGCCCCACGCAATCCATTTTGCATAGAGCCCGGCGAACACTAGGGCCCGCCCTGCATAGGAACATACATTAAATGCATTAATTACATATCAGTTAGTTTCCAAACAAAGTTGTGGAAGACATATTAATTGAAATTTTATTTATTCCCATTTTTACTTTTTTATATATTTTATTTTGTCATTCATCATGATTGATTTTGCGATTTTGGTATTCCTCATAGACGTTCATTTATATATATATATTGATATTTGATCTATATAACCTTGTTTATCCTTATAATAGTTATTTTATTGCGTGCATATAAAGTCTTTTTCTTCAGAATACATATAACGCTTGCATATGAATAATATATGAGGATAGGTCTAAAACTTCTCTCTGTTTTGCATTAGTTAAGTATCTTCGAAAAACATCAATATTGGTTGCTATTTTTTCACGAATATCTGTATTGCTAACAATGCCTGAAAACATGCATAGACAGGCTATTTATTAGATTATTATTATTGCTCAAATATCCTCACGGATATGTGTCACGAATGTCTGACAGTGTATCAAAACACTCTCAGCGTTTAATGTTTGTTAGTAAACTCACCAATTGTCAATCATGCCAAATTTTTATCTGTACCACAACATATTCATATATACGCCGGAATCGCATCAACTAGCGAGCTGTACCCTTCATAATGGATTAGCCGTGGATTAAGCCGCGAAATAGCAGCCGGTTAGTGGACAATAATAGAGCAACACAAGTGGGTTCCTTATAGCCCTTCATTAAGAGTTGTTAAAGGCCTAAGTTACGAGCATCACGGATACACGATATGACGTTTTAAATAAAAAAGTCAACTTTCCAAAAATTTTCTAATTTATTTGAAATTCAACCAAATGACGCAGATTCTTTTGTATGAAATATTAGTTAATCTCGTTTGCATTTTCTGGGATGAAATGAGTTATTCACACGTATATTCTAGAAGAACAAAAATGTTTGAATGTGTGGTTTATAATTATTTAATTATTTAATTATTCATATTTGATTTTTGGACTCCATCTATGATTTAAAAATCATATTTTACACCGCTCTTTTGCTTATCTGATTCAGCTGTTTCCAACAGTTTTGTACTTGCGTAACCTTTGGCTACATCTTCCATTAAATTGTACCGCACATTCAGCCATTGTGTGATCAATATTTATGTAAAAAGTTATAGTGCATCCGCAATTATGATGTGTCTCAATGGTGTAGCCCCTTCACTTCCACTTCGTGCTTCCCCTCCCGCATTTTTATTCCTTCAAAAATTTAAAGCTATTATAAATCTATCTGCATTGCTGAAGTATTGAATTTTTTGCGCAAAAATCCGACTTGACTTTTGAGCTTCTGAGAAATTAGAGATTTTTCTTTTATTTGGAAAAAATGTGTTCCTTTGTGCAAGCCCATTTTTTAATTTTCGCTGGCTACGTCACGGTGTGTTCCGTGCTAATCTGCCTTCCTTATCTTAAATTTAATATTTTATTCAAATTCAAAACACACTTAGGCACCAACCAAGTTCTTCTGGAAATAGGTGTAGGCCGGTTTGGGAATTGATTATTATTATTATTATTGCTGCAAAATGGCAACACTTTTAGCTAGCCCTGTTTGATTCTTAGAATTGGGTTCTAAGTATGACCCGTGAGTTTAAAGGAATCCTCTCAAGTTCTCTTGGAGATTGATTTTCCTATTTTTTTAATACAGCATATATTATATAATATGGGGTATTTTGAAAGGTGTCTGGTCAAAACGTCCAAAACGTTCGAAACCGAAACGTCCGAAATCAAAAACGTCCGAAACCGAAACGTCCGAAAACCAAAACGCCCGTAACCAAAAGGTCCGAAAATTAGATTAATAGTATCTGAACCCTAAAAAACATTTTTTTCGAGAATCAAAATTGTTTAGGAAAAAAACTGAAAAATTGAGCACAAAATTTTTTTATTTAAAAAATTCTATTTCTAGTTTATTAGTTTAAAACTTTACATATTTTAGATTTAAATGAAAAATGCACTATAATCAAGCGTGTCTTTTTAGTGGAATAGATAAAACTTCATTCCAATCTCTTAAATTCCATTCAAATCGTGTAGTTTTTCCTTTGATTTTTGATAACAAGTCTAATTTTCAAAGTCTTGCAAATTCGACTAATTAGTATAACTTTTTCCGAGACTTTTTTTGTTTTGTGAAGTTATGATTTCTAGACGTTTTTGTTTTCGCACCTTTTGGTTTCGGGCGTTTTGGTTTTCGGACGTTTTGGTTTCGGATGTTTTAGTTTTCGGACGTTTTGGTTTCGGGAGTTTTGGATTTCAGACGTTTTGACTATGAACCTTTTGAAATAGGTCAATCGTCTATAATTTAAAATGATATGCTTTTAAGGAACTGGTACATTCGGCAAAGTGTTCCTTGTTAAAGACAAATCCAACATGACGTATAGCGCTATGAAAGTGATGAAAATAGCAGATATATGCAGGCTGAAGCAAGTAAAGCACATACACAGCGAAAAAGATGTACTCACAGGAATTCAACACCCCTTTATCGTTTCGCTGTAAGCATAATTATTCGCTTGTTTGCCATTGATAACTCAATCAATCATCTTGCATCAAGATGGCAGATGGGAGGCGGCTAAGGATGCGTTGTATCATTTTAAAAGCAACGTACTTTATAGACATTCCTTTTCAGAGTTTAGGCCAGTGGGTCCGTGGACATTTTTTTTTCTAAAATAAACTCAAAATGAGCGAAAATATTCAACAAATGTGTACGTCGAAAAATAACAGAAACAAAAAGCTAACTTTTAATGTTGGAATTCAGTGGCTTTGTTTCTTTTCCTCCTTGAATTTGCGTAACATCTACTTTGCTTCAGATAATTTATGACCTGCATTAAAGTTTTTTTTCACCATTGATAATATTTGTGTTTATGTGAGTCTCTATTTATATGCATCTATTCAATTTCTTATAAGCACACGTTTTTTCGTTTGCATGGCGCCAGCTTTAAAACCACGCACAAGTTCGTTGTCTTATTATTAAAATTTCACCTTCAGAACAATTCGATACTTTATATAATGAAAAGTTTATTTATAGCTAAGCCCATTTATTAGATATTTTTAGCCACATAAATGAAGTAAATTTGAGTAATCAAGGTCCTGGAGTTAGGACAGAAAGCTTTGCAAACTTTCTAATGTTAGTGGAAGCTTTGAGTAGCAAAGACTTGTTTAAATTATTGCAGACAGAATTTTGTGCACATCTTGTTACTCAGCGGAACTCTTTATTTCTGTTTAGAAAACGTCACAATTAGAAATTGGATTCCCCATGCCGATATATAATATGTTTTAGTGATAATAATCTTGCTAAAGGTGATGTTATTGACCCAAGGAGAATAGAATTGCCAAAAATTTAATCTAACAGAAAGAGTTTAAAAGAATTTAGTTGTGCATTATCACAGCGTATTCTCTTTTAGCTATTAATAATCTGATTCCCCCTTTGTTACTTATCTTTCTGAATCCTCATTTTCAGCACATATGTACTAGATTCGCAAATGATGGCATATCAAATTAAACATATCAAAGATTTAACTAAAAGTATTTATTTACAAGAAAATTATATTGAAAGTTGACCTGTTCTTTCCTTTTTTCAACAACAAGGCCGGCTTCATCGTCCCAGTTCTAAGCCTTCATAGAAGTGAGTATTTAACACCCTATCATCCGAACCTTTCACTTTGTCACTTAACTTCCTTGACATGTAAATCTCCCTTACCACCGACAAAGATACTGATTTCGAGGAAATATGGTATCTGTGTTATGAAATTGTCAATTATTTCGAAGTGACTTAAACATACCCTATTTTTGTGAAAAAGGACCCGTTGATTTTGTTTTAAAACCCAGTAGTAATCCGGTGTTTTTTCGAGTAGCCTTATTTTCCAAAATTGTTGAATTAAAAGGTTTATAAGAAAATCACCATTTTTCATCTTTTTATTTGAAATAAATCATAAAAAAGCATTAAAAAATTTCGTACACGCCACCAGTGGCGGTTTTAAGGGGGGGGGGGGGGGTATGCCCCCCCCCCCCTCCAAACAATTGGGAACTCATGTCAAAATGTTATGTGATATGTTATCCGGCAATATTTATCTGATGATGATGTATTTTTTAGAGTTTTAAAACCCCTTATCATATATGCTCCTTTGAATTAAATTGCTTTAAAATGAATTTCTAAGAATGTTTTTCCAATCTCATAAATTTTAGTTAAAATGACTTCAATAAAAGCAATTTTGTTCAAATTAATTAAATAATATATTTTTTTAACTTACTTCTTGTTAACTTACTTGCAATACCAATTCTGGTAATAATTTAGCGCTTATAAACAGTGATGGCGAAATTACGGTATGATAGGATAACCTTTTTGTAAAAAATAAAATTCGAAATTACATTCGAAAAAAAAACGAAGCTAGGAAGAATATTGAAGTTCGGTACGATTTCTATCTTCGGTACCTTTTATTTGATCGAACATTTGAGTTGAAATAGATTTATCAGGTTCAAGGACGTTACTTCAGTGATAACATATTCCAGTCAATAAGGTTTTGTGATTTATTTGTTCACCACAAATAGATGTAATATAGTCCATAAAGAATATCGTATATCAGTTATATAAAATCTAATTATACGAAAGAGTAAATAGCAAATTAATATATGCACAAGAGAAAAGTAAAATTAATCTTCTATAAAAAAGTAAGTAGGAAATATTGGTGTTATCTTAACAGATTGATGCTAATAGACGACATAAATGAGAGCATTCTTTTTTACGTTGCAATAATTGATTGAATTATTGATAAACTTTGTCAACATTTATCTAAATTTGACATTTTATGTTTTGAATTTTACTTAAACCTTTGAGGACCAGTGTGACATCGGTGTAGCATGAAATGAAAATCGTATATGCTATAAAATTCCATGGAAAAAGAAAGCAGGCGATCAGTCTTAAAAATGCTCGTCCTCACAGGTTTAAAGTATATTGTTTTAAATTAACTTTCTAAGTCGTCTCCTTTTTTCAACATCAAACTTATTTTGGTAAACAAACATCAAACAAATACTTTTGATCATGTTTGATTTCGTTATTACGTTTCGACTCTTTTTCCAAAATTTCTTTACGTTTTTTAAATATTGCATTTTTTTATTCCAATACGATTTTACAGTACGAAAAAAATCACTTCTAAAAAATTACTTAATTAAACTAAAAAAATCATTAATTAAAAAATGAATGTATAATATTGAATAAATTAAAAAAATTTTTTAACTTTTTTCTTCTTTATACACTTAAGTCGAATTTAATTAGAAATATTCCTGTAAACTACTCTTCGCCTTCTTTAGTCTTTTAAAAGAATATGAGGCTTAAAAAGAAGAGGGGCGTTTAACAGCAATGAGGCGACGATCACAGCTGGTAAAGTAGTTTTCTTCACAGAAATATTTCTGTAATAAGATTTGTCTCCAAAAGTGGCAAGAAGAAAAAAGTTTTTTAATAAATTTTTTTTATTTATTTCTTTTTTTCAAAAGAGTGTAAAAAGTAAATGAGAAAACGGAATTCTTTTATAAAGCGTCAGTTAAAACTGAAACACCTGGAGTATAAATAATATTCTGAAGCATAGAAAATATATAATTAGGGCGTATGGATAGAATAGTATATCTAGTTTTGTAAATGAGCTTTTTTCCTTTCATTCTCTTTTGTAAACTTGCAGGTATTGGACGAATCATGACGCAACCTACCTTTACGTCTCAATGGAATACCTTCCTGGCGGAGAACTCTTCTCCTACCTACGCACTCAACAACAATTCACTCTATCAGTCACGTCCTTCTACGCAGCAGAAATCGTTTTAGGCTTAGAGTATTTGCATATAAACAACATCATATACAGAGATCTCAAGCCCGAAAATTTAATACTTGACTTTGAAGGCAATCTAAAGCTCATTGATTTTGGATTCTCTAAAAGGCTTGGTGATGGGTAATAAAATTTTTTAAATTCTCTCTTGAAAACATCAATCAACCCCCTTAGATACATCGTCATTCTCATTCATCATTCCAAATTTATTTGCCTATAATGCAGAGTGTAATACTTCTTTCACTCTCCAAGCACGCTGCCTTGCTATTTAATATATCTTATGCAAAGTAAATATGATATGATCAGTTGAAATTAATGTCATGTGTGACCTCGGTATGCCGCTGTCTTTCTTTTTCTTCAATAAAAGTTTAGCCGCCTTGTCGTCACATACTCGGTGCATAGACACGCTTGTCATGATGATCTAGTAACACAGATACAAGATGATCGTGATCACCATGATGATGAACGAAGAAGCCATGCTAAAACTTCATCAATATTGGATAAGTGTTTGGCTTTCTTTATAGTCGTCATTCACTCCTTGTTCTGTTACACTTTAACTTCGCACTTCTTGAAAACATTGTACACGTTGAACTTTAAAATAATCGCAATTATTTTCTGCCTTTATCGTGTCAAATTCTATGCCTAAGCTTGTTTATAGTCTTTGGCAATTTAATATTTGATCCACACTTGGCGTTTATAATTATAAAAATTACGCAGATTTTGATGGATAATTTATAAACTTGGTTAAGGGGGCATCTGACGTCACCTCAGAGGCGGTTCTAGAAAAAAATTTAGCCCGGAACATTCTTTTTCTAAAATGAACTTTTCTTAATATACGAAAATAGTGTGCATGTACGTTCATCCATACTAGACTAGATTTCCAGCCCACACGCAAGGTTCCCTCTAAGCCGCGCATTTGCGCAGTGATTTTTTATATTTGCGCAGCAGTTTTGACTTTTGCGCAGCAACTAATTACGAAAAAAAAATTCGGTAATGTTGCACTATCCGTGAATTGATGAAAAGCCATTTTAATTGGAAAGAAGTTCATCAATGAAATGGTGCTATCATACGTCAATCTCGCAATAATTTCAAAAGTGGAGATGATGAGTTTTTTTGAGATAATTTTTTTCCTGATAAGATATAACTAAATATTAAATGTTTCTTTAAAAAATTGCACAGTTGTTTTTGGTTTAAATATTTTTTGCCCAGATGATTTTATTTTTGCGCAAACAACAAAAAAAGTAGTGGGAACATTGCCCAGACGCCGCATTGTGGCCCACTTAATATTTTTATATGCCTCTTTAAAACCAATGGATTAAAAATCTTAGAGGTTGTTTATGTGCGTTTATGCTTAGAGATAGATGTTTTTATCTTTTACTGCAAAGATATGTCATTTGTAAAGAGAAACATTTAGCGTCGTTGCTCTTCATAGCATCCATATAATTTCACGCGGAGGGGTAGCTTTCTTCATATGAACATTTGGGATGAGCTTTCTTCTCTTCGTAGATCGGACTATATTTCACCGAGGTGAATTTTTATTCCACTACTTCTTTTGCATATTGTGCGTAATATTTGCAACTCAAATTTCACTGAAGATAAATCATGTCAGTTTTCTCTTTGAGCTGTCTCTGAGCTGCCAGAGTCACTCTTTGAGCGTAAGCCGTCCTTTTCTCTATAACTCGCCATCTTTCTCTGTGTTATATTTTCTCTGTCACTTTCTTCACTCTCACTACAATGTATGACGACATTCGCAAGCTCTCGCATCGCAGTGTAACCCAAATTTTCAGCAATATCTAATCCTACATCAGGGTTTCTCAACGGGGGCCATAGGGGCCATGAAATAATTCTAGAGAGCCACAGAGCAGAGCTAAATTTGAAAAAATATGGGACTACGTAAAGCTTCGGCGGCCACAGAAAATTTAAAAATCACAAATTATATCAACTTAACATTAGAACGCCTGAACTTTTTATATACCTTTAAAGCCTAAGTGGGGTCAAAAAGACCCCTAACATTTTTGTGTCTTTTTCAACATATTTCACTTATATATTTAAGATAAGATTATGGAAAACAATAAAAATGAAGAAAAAAACTTTATTTACACATATAACAGCTTACCATTGACATTTTTGTACACTTGCCACACACAAGTTTATGACAATTACAGCATTTTATTAGCGTTTTGTTTCCATTGCAGTTGGCTTTTATTTGACATTTTTTTCTATTTATTCCTTTTTGATTATTTTCAGCAACTTTATTACACGTAATTTTATTTTGAACATAAGTTTCAGCTAATTCCACCACAAGTTTTTGTAGAAAATCTTTTCTTGAAATTTTTTCTCCAGTTATCTCTCTGTAAACTATACATGCATTGATATCAGCTAAATCTAAAATATTATAGAAGGTATGAATAGGCCATCTTCTTGATGAAGACTTGACACCCATGCTTTTCTGTTTCCACAGTAATCATCTGGCAATGCACTAGAGTCAATTTTTTTAAACATCTTGGTTTTAGATACTTTCCGATTTCTAATGCTTTTTCTTTCTCCAATCATATTGGCGCACAACATAACGCTAACGCTATCTTTACATTTTTCCATTGCAGTGCGAGATTTATTTTTGACTTAAAGTTCTTTAATTGTTTGTTGACGAAATCACGTTTTGATTGTCCACGAAATCTTGTGTTCCTTTGTGCATGTAGCTTAAATTAATCTAAAAGCTTAGACAACTGAACTTTCTTTCTCTTTCTATGTGTTTGTTGTCCTATATCAAAATAAATGTGTGGTATATGTGTAGGTTTCATTCATTTGTTGTACAAATTTAGAAGACAACATGTTTGCACGCAATTTTTTGCGTTAGTGAAAGCACTAAGTAAAAAGTAAGTCAATATAATTTAAATGGTATATTCATAATGGGACGGAAAGTTTTGTGTTGCGACTCTTGCCTAACGCTTTGAGGGTAGTGTTTTGAAGACGAATAGCATGTGTATTTTCATTTCTTGAGACAGTGGTATCACACGAACCGTGAATTAGTTAAGCAACACTGATATAGTTCAATGAGTGTCATAATTTTTTGTGTATCGTTTAGTCGTACATGGACTTTGTGTGGAACACCTGAATACCTTGCTCCAGAGATCATTCAAGGAAAAGGACACAACAAAGCTGTTGACTGGTGGGCATTAGGAATACTCGTGTTTGAAATGCTCGCTGGGTAAGAATTCTTCTATCGTGTATGTTTCCTTATCCTAAAACTTTTAGAAAATTTCAATTCTTTTTAAATGAAGTATCGTAGAATTTGTTATTAACAAAATTCCTTTGCAAATAGGATTTTTGGAGGGATTTGAAATATTTTCTTAATTTTATCAACTTTAAAGTTAATTCATATTTTTTGTTTACAGTCGAACCTGCGTTAACCCTATTAGTGCTGGGGGGGGGGGGGGGTACTTTACCCCTTTTTCTCAGATATTAATATAAATTTTTTAATGTTACATATATATTTCAACTATGCTGAATTCAGTGGTGATGTCCATTTTTTTTTTATCAAAACCAATCAAGCCTGTCAAAAAAACTGATTTATATTTAACAGCTCATCTCAAAAAGAAACTTTTTATTTAAATAATTATATAAAGTTTTTTACACATCTGACAGCGAAAATTCATTAGGATATTTGGAAATAATGATTGAAATTTTAGAAGAGGAACTTTTGGAAATTATAGACATTCTAAAAATGAAATAAAAGGGAAAGTAAAATTTAAGTTAAATTGAAAACCGATTTTGTCAAAACGAAACTACAGCTCTCATTGATAGTGTAAAGATTAAAAATATAGATTATGCTAAGATTCTTGTTTTTGGTGGTTTTCATGGAAAATGCATACAATTGGGTATGTAATTAACACCACATTTATTCATGAAGAAAGTGTTTTTTAACACAATAGCAATCATAACCAGAAGTACAAATGAATAATGTTATTTAATCAATCGTAACTATAACTTGAAATATGTTTTGAACGATATGTAAAAAAAGAAAACAATAATATTATTATAGGTTTTTTATCGTGAAATATCATCATAAGTTAGTAAATTAAGAAAAAATAACCTAACCTAGAAAATAGTACTTTTATGACCTAACGTCAAGAATATGACTTTTTATGACCTAAAAAAAGTGTTACAAATTAATTCCGGAGTCTCAAAATGTCAAGATATTTTGTCAGAACTTTTTTTTTGAAAATTTTTTACAGAACTGATTTTCAGGCATACATTACTAATTCAATTGCCACTTCGAGATATATTTTTACCGTATTATCCAAAATGGAGGATAGGAATAAAATAAGCATAGTCGATTTGGTATAAAACAGATATTTTATTTTTTTGAAAATATTTTTGAAGACAGTATCTAGAAGTAAACCACAAATCTGATTGAAGCTTTCAGATATTTTAAAACCATAAATGCCAAACTTGAGTTCAAAAATGAAACCAGCATCTTCAATTTGGCATAAAAGCAGATATTTTATAGAAGTGAAACCAGCATGGCCGATTTAGTATAAAACCATATATTTTATGTAAAATTTGAAGGTATATTTTATTAGATATATGACTGAAATCAAAATTTAATTGACATTTTCTAAAAAGTAACCATGATTATTGAAAAAATTAAATATATAAAGTGTTATGCTTTCAAAACTGTATATAATTATAAATTTTCAAGGAGTATATAATGTAGATCCTAAGTTATAAGGTTAACTACAGATAATGTCAAAATTTTGCTAAAAAATTTTAATTTTAATTTTGATTGACAGTTTTGGACATGAAAGGGTCATTCAACTACCATGAAAATGGTTTCAAAAGATGCAGATAGCGATTTTAGGAAAAGTCACAAAATTTGAAGGGATATGATTCAGCCAATCTTGTACAATTAATTTTTTAGCATAGGGTTAACGGACCAAGTAAATCCAATCTATAATGCCCGGTTCCAATTCTTCCCAATTAATCGTGATCGAGTTTATTTGATCTTCATTATATTACCCATTTTGTGTTATTGTTAATGTGAAGCAGTGTTTCTCAACTGGTGGTCCATGATGATATATTAGATGGTCCATAGCAATAATAGATTACTTTGAGCTTCGAAGTAGGATACGGCTATTCCTCAGTTAAAAATATGGTATTTAATAATTTCATAGGAGAATAAGCATGAGGGTATAAAATATAAAGAAAACAAAAATTTAATTACACGTTTTTTTATGCCATTAGAAATATATAACGGTTATATATGCTATTCAAAATTTTTGGATAAGTGTGCTTCGTAGCTATCCAAATATTTCAAAATCCCTCAGATATAATTTATCTCTACTTTTGAGCATCAAATATAAATAGAAGATTCAACTTTATTTTTTGTGATTTATCAAGTTTAAACTCATAACACTAAAAAGTTTGTTAATAAGAAAAAGGAGTTTAAAACTCTGTTTGCAAAGATAAATAAAGAAAAAAATTTCACAACAAAATGTTTTGTTTCAAATCTTTGTTTTGAAAAAACCTATTTTTACCCAAAGTTTTTAGATTCATGCATTATATATACAGGGTTGCGCAGTCTCGAGGAAATTATGTGACTCCGACTCCAAGTACTTATAAAAATCCGACTGCACCCCGGATGAGAGATGTACCGATTAATCTTCTATATCGGTTTCTTTGCCGATTAATCGGTATATAACAAAGCAGCGCTGATTAAGAGATCTGATTTATCTACTTTTGTAAGACTTTTGCTTCTAGATATTAAAAGACTTTACATTAAAATTTTTAGTTCAACATTTTTTTTAAATTATTTTTTAAGAAATGGAAAAATCTTTCGAAAAGTTTCCTCCAAACTTCTCTCACCTGACAATGAGACCAATGACCCTTTTTTAAAGATTACAAAAAAATTAATTTAATTAAAATCTAAGTTAATTTAAATCTTTGAATAAGTTTCAAAATGTTCTAAAAATTTTGTTTAAAATTTTTTTTAGAAAACAACAAATATAAAATAAAATTGTAGAAGTCTTAAAAATTAAAATAAGTAAAATCATTTTTAGAATAAAACTAAATTTTTTGAAATTTGATGAAAATGTATCAAGCAAAAAATTATAATTTAGAAAAGTTGTGAATTATAAACATTTTTTTTAAAAATAAAAATAAATCTTTAAATTATCTAAATAAAAATTTATAAAAGATTATTCTAAGTAAAATTTGTAAAGAGAACCACCAAGTTGCAAAATTAAATAATAACCAGCTGATTAGTCGGTATTGGCCAATTAATAACTGCATACATAAAATAAACTGTAAGATTATGGATTCAGTGCTCTGTAAAATCGTGAACGGTAAAACCTCCTTAACAGGCAGTGGTGTTGAATGAGGAGCAAGGATTGTCCTATTTCATGCTATGACCGCTAACTTCATCTTCTCTATTTTAGTCATCCCCCATTCTACGACACAACACCTTTTGGCATCTATGCTAAAGCACTTGCAGGAACGATAAAGTGGCACGATGATTTCGATTTGGTTGCTAAGTACGCCTTCATTCCACCTTTGACTTTTTTTGACGTGAACACCCTTTCTTTATTTGCAGAGATTTGGTTAAGAAGCTTTTGGTCTTTGATCGCTCAAAAAGACTTGGTGCAATGAAAGTTAGATTTACATTCTCTTCTATTTCTGGTATATTATTTTCACACTTTTCAGAAAGATGCTGCCGACGTTAAAGACCACAAATTTTTCAGCCATCTAGATTGGGAGGACATTTACTTCAAAAGATATCAAGTACCCTACTGCATTCTACGATTTCTATTTCAACTTCACGTAATTTTTGCAGGCGCCAATCATTCCCTCTATCAGTCATCCAGGGGATGCTAAGAATTTTGAAAACTACCCTGATGATCATTTATACCTAGAAGATTCTCTCCCTGCTACGATTAAGGACCAACTTGAATTTCAAGACTTTTGATCTCACACACCCATGTTTACATATTTCGTCTTCAAGTGCAATTAAAAGAGCTTACTTTACAAATGTTTTATATTTAGTTTTATACATCTAATACGACGTCACTGTCGCCAAAATGGAGTTGCAAAGCAAACGTTACAAATGTATATATAATATATATCCCCAAAGAGTGTTTTTAGGGTATAAACAAGATGTTGTTATGCTCTACAGATTCCTTATTTTTTTAAATCGCGGAAATTTATTAACCTATTCACACTTACTTTATACAATAACGAAAAGAGTTGTTATATGAACTAAATTCAAATTGCATAGTTTTGTATAGTTTTTATTGAATAAAGTTTTATCTGCTTACTTTACCTACTCATTTTCTTTATTTTTGAAAGTGTGTACTCTCAACGTTGAAATGATACCATCGTGATTCTTGGAGTGTGAATCTTGATTTCTGTTAGTTTTTACCTAAAACCTTCATAATATGTATTCTTAGGTGATCAACACTCTATATAAAATGTTCTTCAAAGTTTAGTTTTTTAATCCAGTTACTAGGTATTTTAGTCACGATTTAGTAAAGGCATGACTTAATGCGTATATTACAAGATTGCTAAATTAGTTCTGGTTATCTATCAAATCCTAAGGAATAAGTTTGAATGATGGGATTCTTACTTGAGACCATCAGGAATCAAAGCCAGATTATGGAATATCCTACGCATGCCTCATTAAAGTGAACGTATCCCATGCTATGAACATTTTAGATTTGGAGAATATTTTTTACTACTACCGTTAATTTTTAACAAATTCTATTAGATTAACCTGTTTCCCTCATTTTATTCTTAAATTATAATATATATTATAAAAAGAGAAGAGCTAACTTCTAGCGATTCTTTTAGCACGTAATTATCGAATTTTTCATACCTCAAACACTCTATTTATCTATTCGACTTTGTAGAATAGATCAACTATAATAGAAGCTTCATTTCAAACATAAAAAAAATTTATTTTAAAGTTTTGTAGCTCTATTTTCAAAATTCATCTATAGTACCTTGAAATTTTAAGTCCTGGGGTGTATCATATTTAAAATGCATGAGAGATAAGGATCTAGCGGTGTCTGTGCCTGTTGCAATTTGATAGCGTAGATGCTATTCTTTTACAACTTTCATATGATTTACCCATACATACTGTGCAACAATTTCCATCGACTGAATCATTTCATCTGAAAGTCGTAATTCTAAATCAAGTAGATGAAAGTTTAATTTCTGATGTAGGAATTATTTCGGTATTGGTCTAACTAATCTCTCCCAATCGTAGACAGAAAATAAAAACTTCCTTCCAAATTTGATATGCATCTACACAGTGTAGAAAATATAAATCCAGTTGTTCCAAAACATTAATGTACGTGTAAATCTACTTTAAGAGATAAGTATTCCTTTATCATAATAATATGTTCTTATACGTATTAACGCCATCTAGCATTTTAAAAACAGGCATGGCACATGATGCTTTTCAGAGTTGTGTTCCTCGTCAGAGTTGTGTAATGACCTAACTTCTGAAATGCTAGATTTATATGATGCAAGTAATGGTAAAATATCAAACTAGATGGAACATATCTAGACATCCGCTGAGGTTGGCAAACAGGTATCTTCCATTGGATTTTAAATATTTGTGTATTTTTTTTTTGAAAAACGTAGATAATTCTTTTCCAACATAATTTTACTTGTAATGAAAAATACTATTCCTTAACTTATATAGTTAATTTTATATAATTCTAGATGCGTTTTTTCATGATTTTTCAACGTATTCTTGGTCGTCTATCTATTTAGTATAACTTTGTTATTTATAGCTTTATTCCTTTGAATACGGTTATGATCATTTCTATTTTTGTTTTTACATAAGCAAAGCGTTTTTATATTATACTAAATAAAGGATATTCGTTTTCAGCAATCCCAAATTTCTTTTCTTTATCTTTTTATAACAGATATATTAACGAGATTTTATTCTTTGCCCAACCCTGGTAGAGTTCCATCGGACGCCCATTTTAGTCCAAATGTATAGAAGTTCTACACAGTTTCTGATTTCGCCATTATTTACATCATTTAAATCTAGCTTTTTAGAAGTTAAGAACTGCTGGTGAGAGGCCAACTCCGAAACGAAGAAAAAATTAGATCTTCATTTTTCTCCATCATATAGCTGGAGCAGCATCAGTGCACACACCAAATTGGTAAAATTTAATCCTACTTTAAAAAAGTGCTTTTTTGCAGCATCAAATGCTAAAAATGCCCGTTCAACCTATCCTTTTTATGTGCATATAGTAGTTTCTTTTTTGTGTCTATTCTATCTTTCTCCTTGATATCATGTATATAATGTATGATATATTGTGATGTATTGATGATATGCAAGTCATATCTATAATTATGTTATTACAACGGTCCATTCCTAACTTTTCAAAATCATCTAGCTAATCGCTACTTGTTCTTCTTGCAGTAGCACGTGTTTTAGCATTTTGCTTTTTGTTGTAGTTCATTTATTTAAAAACTTTTCCTATTTTCTCAGGCGGTAAGGGGGAGGCGAAAAATCCTTTCACCCCTCCTCCCCCAATAATTTTTAATTCTCTCAATTCTGTATTTCTTTTTGTATTATGACTTGGTTGACTTGTGAGTAGGCTTTCCATATTACTTTTCTTGTTTTAAGGTTAAGTCTTAGAATGAATATTTAAAATCTATTTTTTTTCATTAATAAAACCACCTCTGATATGTCATCAGGCATCTTCTAACGGTGTCGTTTGACAGGAAGATATGCTTCAACTTTTTAAGTTCATAACTTCTTAGCATATTCAATGGGATATCTTTGCAGCAAGGTTTTAAATATCACTGTTCTCCTATGTTGTGGGACTTTTTGAAAAAAGATATTTTGTGAAACCATAGAAGACTTTCAAACCTGGATTTGTGCAATTGTTCAGCTTAACGTTTAGAACGGTTGACTGAACTCGAGTGCTTTATTTCCAGTGCAAGCTTCACTTGCCGGGCTTTAGAAAAGTGGATGCTAACATTTCAGAGCACAAAAGACACTTAGTTTCCTCCTCCCCACCAGACGTTAAAGTAAAGCCAAATTTCAAGTATGAGTCATCATATTTCATTTTTTAAGTCATTAAGAAATATGTACATTTACATCTATAAAATCAGGTCTGAAAAGCAATAAAATAAAAAAAATCAAAGACTAATCTTTTTAATGTTTTAAATGTCACTTATAGGCAAAATCTCAAATGACCCAATATGGGTGTAATATGTTGCGCAAAACGATCCACTTCTTGATTCGCGATCACCTATGGCACCGAGGACACCATTTTTGTTTAGATTCAAACACTTTTTTTTTAATTTTCCATATTATGGACTTATTTAACTTAATCTTATAATAATTTCTTTTAGTCTGGATAAACATTTTTATTTTTGAATTTAAAAAGTATTTTATAAAATAACAAATAAAATTATTATTTATTTTTATATTTTAATTAAGTATTTGTTTTTTATTAAGAGAATGGTAAAGTTAAGTGCAAAGTACTTCAAGTAAGATTTATTTAGTAAAAAAGACCCCCAAATAAAACAGAAAATTGTAAACATGTTTTAGAATAGAAAACAAAAGCTGACTTGATTGACTTTTACTGAACTAGTAATAACTATACAATCAATGCTTTTAACCAAATCAGAATACTGATCGCAAAAAATTCAAAGATTTTTCCAAACCTATCATATTCGTACTAGAAGAGCTAGTGTATTTAATAAATCTCTTTATTACACGGTTTTCACCTCATATTAAACAATTAGTACCCGGACAACTCAAAGTGGACTTGATTTTCTAAAATTAAGCTTTTGTTATTCTTTTTGAAAGAATTTCCATTAGACGGTTTTTATTTCTTGGGTCACTACTGGAACCTCATTGTTTCTGAAGATGATAAAGAGCTTTATAATCGGAATAGGAAATGCAAAATGAAATAATCTTCGAACGGATCCTTTAACAGGTTTTAAGTAATAGAACCATCAATAATGTTTCTTGACAGAAAATGTCTTACTTAGAACATGTGCCGTATAATTTGCAGTAAGTTTTCAATAATTTTCAGTTAATAAAAATTTATTAATAACTTGTTTCATAGCTTTTATTATTTAGTATTCTATTTCTTTCACATATTTTATAATTCATTTTTAAATGCCTGGTTTGAGTTGATCTGGCATGACATTATAGATTGCGCAATTTATCCAGCTTGTATCAAACTATGAGCAGTCAAGTTAAAAAAATATATTAGTTTAAAATTATAAAAAAAAATAAATTATTAAAATTACTATATTTGCATAGAAGTTTATTGAACGTTGAAAATAACCTTTCAATAGACTTATTTAAGTTGCTTGGCATGTTTTGTAACTGAAAAATTCAGTGGGTTGGAAAAAATGATAGGAACAATTTTTTGTCTTTGAGAACAAATTTTAACTCTAATTTTTTGCTTTGTTAAAGCGAACCTATAATTTTTGACTTTATTGACATAAAAAATTTAGCACAAAAAGTCAAAATCAAGCAGTGCCTATTTGTGTCTGCATGGCTTCGTTTTCTCCTGGTAATCACTTTGATATCCTTCTAAGTCTATTTTTTATCAATGTTCTACAACTGCAGTCTTCTCTATTATTGCATGATATATGCTAGAATGATAATAAAAAGATTAAACTAGGATTCACCATTCCTTGTTTCACAGAAAGAAAGAGAAGCATAGGAAAGAAATTTTATTAAAAAAGATCAAAAATTCTTCACATCATCACGGGTACCACCGCCTCTTAGAGCCAGGACTAGATGTAGAATGGAACCGCCAGTCATTTTGTAATCCTGAGCAGTCCAGATGTCGTTCAGTTGCTTGCCGAGAAAAATTAATCTTTGCTGCTGGGGAGGAATGCCTTCTTTTTCTTCCACTCTTTCCTTTATTCTTTCAATTTTGTCCGTTGGTTCGATGTCTATTTCTATTTCTTTGCCGGTTAGCGTCTTCACTTTTATAAGCATAATGAGTAAAATAAGCTTTACTTTCTTCGTATGTTGCAAGAACACTTAATTATACTTAACTCTAAAATACAGAAAAAAATTTAATATACTTGTAGTGTATGATGAAACACTTTATGTCCTGAAAAACACTAAAATACTACATTATTGTTTCCGAATAAGTCATAAATAGGATATGGAAAAACTGACTTACCCTTGATTAATCTCTCAAAGCCAAAAATCCTAATTTAAAAGACTTATTTGGCTTGTGAATAGACTTTCCATATGACTTTTCTTATTTTAAGGCAAAGACTTTCAACGAACATTTAAAAACAATTTTTCTTTATTAATTCCCCTTTCATTATATAATAATCAAGCCCAATTTGAGCTATAGTTGATCAGAGGCAGTAGTAATGTAGCAATGCTTTTGAACAAGAGCGTACAAAAAATCCCCTCTCTCGATAGCTGTGTTAATATTATTCTGTTGCTGTCATAATTGCTTCAATTACTCTTAACTGTCCATTAACACTAGGAAAGCCATGGGATGGGGTAGAGCCCTAGCCCTAACTTTTTTCATAAGCTTTTTTAGTTAGAAAGAGATATTTTCAAGGGGCGCATTGTCTTCAGACATTAAATATTTTTGCGCATTTAAGTTAAATTTGATAAGATTTTATGATTAAGATTGTTTTTAGAGTCATGGTAAAAAAACATCCACTTGGATAGAGTATAGCATATCTCTCGATAACAAGGCTGCGTAGATTTTCAATATTACTTTTCTTATTTTAACCCATTTAAGACCAAGCAAAGCAGACGACTTTAGTAATTCCTATTAAATTACATTTAAAGTAGGAATTCTTCGGTGGGCTCTTTGGGTACATTGGTCGTAAATGGGTTAAGGTTGTCTTAGAATTTATATCTGAAATCTATTATTTTCATTAACATCCACTTCTTTGTTATAGTAATGCACATCTGAGCTATATTTGATCAGCCACATTTGAATAAAAGCTTAAAAGGAATTTAACTGCTTTAAAAGTAAGAATAAAAAAATGATGCTTTAAGGGAATCTAACTGACTTTATCTAACTGGGAATCTAACTTGTAAGTAACGAATATCTTTTTCTTCAGTGCTCACTTTTGCATCCAGTTCGTAAACAGTTAGCATTAAATAAATAACTATAAAAGGCAGACGAAATGGTAAATAAAAGAGTAAATAAATAACTATAAAAAGCAGACGAAATGGTGATTACTTAAAGTGGCCATCTAAACGAAAAGACCCAAGGGTTGGAATCAAAGGAGAAAATAATCAAGAAGTAAATACCACTCGAGCTAGAAACAACGTTTGGTCAATATTATTGGTCTAAGAGATGTGATTTCCATTTCCTTTCGCCCCCCCCCCGAATAATTTCCAATTTTCTGAATTATATATCTTTTATATAGTATTTATTAAACTTGTTTGCCTTCTGAGTAGATTTTCAATATTACTTTTCTTGTTTTAAGGTTAGGTCTTAGAATAAATATATATATACATTTTTTCATTAACCTCAACTTATTTTTTATAGTAATCCACATTTGAGCTATATTTGATCAGAGGCAGTAATCTAGCCAGTCATTTGAATAAGAGCTTGAATTCAAAATCAATTTTTGCATAAAAACAGTTTAAAAATTTTAACTCTAAATAAAGTTTTTCGATTTGAATTAACATTTTGATTTTTTGAATTTTGAAACTTCTTGTGCCCATTATCCCACATGTGGGATGTAAAATATTTTGAAGCTGATTGGAAAAAACAATTTTTATGTGTTTTAAGACTTAATTATACAAATAAGTTTATTCATTCAAAATTTCGATCAACTACATCTTTTTAAATTATATATAAGTGTCCAATATCACTCTAAAATGAGTAGAATAAAGTTATTAGAGAAATGGAGAATTTAGTGACCACTCATTCGTCAAAATAAATTGAATTTAGAATATTAAAGCAAAAAATAGTAATAAACAATGTTAAGACTATAATTATAAATTATAGATACATATACATATAGATTATTGATTATTTTAAGTGTAATCTATAAAAAATTGTAAAAAGGATAAATGCAGACAAGTAATATTTCTTTAGCATTTTGAAATTCTAAATGAATCAAGTATACTTTTTTTAAATCTTATTTAGCTTTTCAAAACTACCAATCAACAAATATAATCAAAAAAATAGTGAGTCGCATAAAATTAGTAAATTTTAAAAATTAAATTTACAATTTTAAATCTGCCATTTTAAAGAATGAAAAGTAATGATTACAAAATTATAAAAAAAAAAGTAAAAATCATAGACTTTAGTTGAACCAAAAGACTAAACTCTTTCACTACCTTACTGAATATATTAAGAAAATTGAATTTTTACTATTTACAATCTAATTAATATTTTGGTGTATTAGCTTTGCTGAATATTTTCCTCCCTATATAAAATATAAATTTTTTTATTTTTGTATTTTTTTTATATGTCAGGAAACTGCAATCTTTCAACCTTTCCCCTCTGTGGTCTCAAGATCTAGTACAGTTTAAAACAAATTTATTTTCTTTTATAAATACAATATCTGCTCTTTGGAAAAAACAATCTCACAATTTTGTCAAAATATCTTGTTTAATTTTTGTCTTCTCTGATGGTAAACAATTTTAGTCGGTTCCTACGCTTTCGTGGTTTTCTTACCTTCTAATGCTTATCCTTTTTTCAAGTTTTCCTATAATCTGGATCGAATAGTTAGTTTTATAATGAATGTGTTGCCTTTTTTTCTGCTATTTGTACGCTAATAGGTTTTCTTTTACGCGGTTTTCTTTAATATTATTCTTTTCTTGTTGCTTAGCATTGATCCAAGCACTAAACTCAAAAATAATATCACATATTTTGTCTCAGCTATACTTTTCATATATTGCAAGCTAATCAAGTTTTTCGAAGTTAGAATAATAGGGTGTCCAAGTCATACTAGCATTAGCAAAAACGCATATGTAGACTGTCTAGCAAAAAAGGCCTTGAGTTTGTCTTCTACAGTGCATGATGTTCCCTTATAATTGGCGAAAAAAGTCACTTAATGATGAATTAGTAAAAGAGTGGGATAGACGTTTTCAAATCCATAATCTAAGGTTTTTTGAATACGTACCTTGTATGAATAGTTTAAAACTTTTTTATAGAAAAATGAATTTCTCAGCCATGCCAGCAGAAGTTATTAGATGGTCAGTCGGTAATTTTTCTGGTAAAAGTTTTTTTGTCGTATAGATAAAGCGAAAGATTCATCATGTAGATTTGGTTGTGATGCAGTGGAAGATGCTGATCATTTACTTTTTAAATGTTAAAAGCTGTGCGATAAGAGAGACACTTTCATATTTAAATGTATCAGAAGATATAGCATAAGGATAAACTCTCTAAAAGAAATTTACCAAGAGCCTCAACTCATTCACTACCTTACTGAATATATTAAGAAAATGGAATTTCTTCTGTTTAGTATCTAATTAGGTTAGGTATGCTTTGATGAATATTTTCCTCCCTATATAAAATATAAAAAAAAATTTTGTATTTTTTTTATATGTTAGGAAACTGTTATCTTTTAACCTTTCCCCTCTGTGGTCTCAAGATTTTAAGCTCTACGTGAGCTGTCCAAACCTTAGCGTTTTATAAGCTGTATTAAACAACAACAACAACAAATTTATTTTAAGTGTCAGAAAAAAATTGTTTGAAACTGTACTTTTTTTGTTTCTCTTTTTATTTAAAAAATCATACATCAGCACTTTACTTATATAAATTTTATTGATAGTTTTTTTGTAACACAACCAAGGCTGGATTTACTTGTATTGGAGCCCTAGGCTAAACTCTATTACTTAATTCTTTAAATTTGAACCTTAATTACTTTTATGTACACATATTGTGAGCATGAAGCCTTCGAATACCAAGGGGCCAACATAAAATATACGGTTTTAATAAAAAGATGAATTAATTTTATTTAAAGTTGATTTTTCAACAAGGTTTAAAGGGTGTCCTGCCAATGAACCTAATATGCTGTGTATTTATAGCATTGAAAATTACAGACATATTAGCCAGTCATAATTCGGTCCTCTCATATCATGCAAATCAACACCAAAATCTTTGATCACTTATTTCACATTTGAAGATAAACACTCAAAACTATTGTCATGGATTTTAACCAGAAAAATCTTTCAACTGGCTTATAGTCCGATTTTACATAACGATCTAAGGATAACATCAGAGCTTGTTTAACTTCATTTAGAACAATTAAGAAAATTTCTTCAGTCATTTAATTTATGTAACATACTTATTTATTAAATGAACAATATTCATTATACTTCTTCCTAAAATTAGAGCTTTTTAAGTTTTTGTTGTAAGGATATGTTCAAAAAACAACATGAAAATATATCGTAAAAACACATTATATAAAAATATATATCCTTAGATTTAACACCATCTAAATTTTTCTTTTTTCAAATCAAGCCTTTTCTGTATCTTCAGGTGTGCATAATGTGTTTATAGTTAATTCAGATCGTCTAACATTAAAGAAAAGAACACTTTATTTACATTTTTTTATTTACTTATATCTGTGAAAATAGCATTAATAGTAGTCCTGACTAATATATTTAGCAAAGTCATCGTTTACTAATCCCAAAAATAGCTTTACTAATCTAATTAGTAAGTGATACTAATTTTTTCTCTCATTGATATTAGGGAGCTCTTTAACATAAAGGGCCCTAGGCCAATGCCCTATAGTCAAATCCGGCCTTGCATATAATAATAATATAAATTTAATAAAATTATATATAATATTTATATATGATAAATAGAATGAATAAAATGAAAAAATAGTTTTTAAGGGATTAATTAATCTATGCCAAAGATATATTATGTTTGTTTTGCCTATTTTCGTTCACACACTTTTCTATTTCAACTTTTTTTTCTTGATATAAATTCTATTTACGTAGATAAGCCATACCTCCGTTTTTAGAAAACTAATTCTGTCAAAAAAGTTTACGTACTTATTCTTCCAATAAACATTTCCAATTTGTAGAAAATGTCAACCAAAATTTTTCGCAATGATAAGATTGCTTACCAAAATTTAATTTAAATTTTAAATGAAATTAATTTTTTTTTACCAAATCGACCATGCTGATTTGATTTCTGAATTCAGTTTGATTTGCAATTAGGGTTTCAAATGTTTAAAAATGGCCATTAATTTTGCAGTTTACGTTAAAAAATTTTCTCCACTAAATTTTAAACAAAATATTATTTATACTAATTCAAGCATGCGGATTTCATTTCCAGACTAAATTTTCGCAATTTGTAAATCTTTTTTTGCAATTTACATTTGAAAATTTTAAGAATATTATTTGAATTTTAAAAAATATTTTTTCATGCTAAATCAACAATGGGCTTTTCATTTCCTCACTCAGTTTTTGCAAATTATGTAGGAAAATGTCTCAAAGTGTAAATAATTTTTGCCGTTTATATCTAAAAGTAGTTTCTAAAAACTTCCATTCACATTTTAAATAAAATTAAATTTTTTATACTAAATAGACCATTCTTATATGTGAAATATTCAATCATATTTTTGGTTGACCACTATGGATTGATTCCTAGAATATTATTTATATTTTAATATAATATATTTTTTATGACTAGATCAGTCATGCTGCTGTTTTTATTTTTATACTCCTTTTTGGCCATTACAGTGTAAAAATCGATGAAAATGTCAATCGAATCCAAAAAATAATTTCTACCAAGTTTTTCCTCACGATTGTTATTCATTGTTTATTTAGTACAAATATATGAGTATGATAAAAGTAAGGACCTGAAGGCGCATTGTGAGAACGCGTGATCATTAGAGGAATGCAATTAGTTACTCGTTTGTTAAAATGTATAATAGACGTCAGTAGTAGTCATTTGATGAGCTATATATCTTTAAGAAAGAAGTGTTTAGCTTATCCACAGACAAAATTTCCAATGAACTAGGAGTTAGTGTAATAATCTAGTGTTCAGTGTTTCAAAAAAGATCTCGACCATAAAGAAGAAGCTCCTCTCTTGTAATTGAAAGATATATGAACCGTTATATTATTAGCTAAGATATAATTAGTATAATGAATAAGAAATCTGAAAATTTTCAACCAGTTATAGTTACCATAATTATGACAGATACCAATATTTGAAGATATATTCTCTTGTCAAAAATTTTTTATAAATGTGAATCCAAGTTGACCATTTTTCCTTTTGGTGTCAAAGAGAGAGAGTCTTTAAGGTGATGAAGGTGAAAACTTTTTGTAATAGAAAAAAGATGATTATGAATGATTTCATGAGGACTAGAGTCGTCATTGATTCTGATTATAAACAGAATCATAATCAGATTCACAGAAATTTCTAGAATCGTAATCTTTTTTTTTTAAAAAAAAACAGAAATTAGATCAAGTAAACCATAAAAATCATATCTCATTAATTGTAACGGTGGAAGCTTTAGAGAACCAGAAGAGTATTGTGAAAAACTAAGAACTGAGTTCCATAGTAGATCCCATATTGATACAACACAATTAGATTACATTCCGCGTACAGAGTAGAAACCGCGGGTAGAGAGTGATTTTTCATCCCTAAAGTCAGGAGTTTAGTGAATCATACATCAGCATAGATTTGTAGCTAAAGGAAACAAAAGCAATTCTTCTTTCCATACCTAGCTAAACTCGTCTGTAAATATCTACACATTTGCTTCAGAATTAGAATTAGAATGGCATTTGGAAAATCAGCATTTGAATTTTATAAACTAAAAAATCAGAATTAGAGTTGTGATCAAAAAATTGAGAAAATCAGAATTTTAATCATTAACTAGAATCGGCCTAGTCAAAACGCAGTCACAAATTTTGAAAAATGATTGGTTAACAAATATCCAAAGTGATATATGTTCATATCACCTGATACTACAACACATGCTATTGATTAAAATAGCCTAATACAACAAAAAGATTTTTTCAAAAGAAAAGTTAGTACTCGAAGTGAAGGATAAACTAAGCAAAAATAATCGAACTTAGGAGCGCCAAAAGTGCTCGGTTTAGTTAGTGTAGTACCGCGTATATTATTTGTCACCATGTCATTTTACAACACTTTATATAAACATTTTATGACTGAATTAATTATTATCATTGAATATATTATAATATATAACAAGTTATTATTGAAAAATTTCATGAGAAATAAAAATTAATAAATTTAAATTTTATGAGCTTTTAGCAAACATGAGCTCAGGTCATCTTAAGTATAGATGGATAGAACCATTATTATATCAAGAGAGAAAGTAATTTTATCTATTTGGATTAAATATATTAAAGAATTTCGAATTAGCGACATATGTAAGCATTTTAACAAAATTAAAATGCAGTATTTATGTAAAGAATGATAAAAATACTGTCATGATGAAATAGAGAAACGTCGATATGCTAGATGTAACGAAAATTGTTCAAAAATGATAAAAAAAATCTTACCACGAGATAACCAGAAGTTTAAACGCAATTTAAATCTAGAGCGACAAAAATATTTTCAGGTTGAAATTGAACATGCTCGATTTACTGTGCAGGGATATGTTCATTATAAAATATTGAGAAAGAATGTTTCCTGTTAAGTCACCTGTGAAGGCTAATTTACTGATAGGTGATATATTTTGAGTGAATTAATCACCATAATCTGGTTTATTATAAATTAAGATAATATTAAGGAAAAAAATTATGAAATCCAAATATATTTTAAGTTTATATATATTTGGCATTGATTGATTACCTTGATTAATTTTTTAACAGGTTTGATTAATTTTCGTAAAAATGATGCCACCAACAGATTCGCAATAAATTATTTAGTTTGTTCGCGCCAGAATTTTGTAAAAATATTTTATAGGCGAAAAGGCACATCAGGAATAGAGAGTTGTTGGTTGGTATCAAAGCATTTTCATCCGTTAGGCAAATATGCTCACATTTTTATTATGTTATTTGTGAGTTTTTAAGAGTTGGGATCTCAATCATCTCAAATCATCTCTCACCAACCAATAAATCCTATAAAAAAGACTAGACCCGAATCTCGCAATAATCGTATTGCGATTATTAAGAAAATGAACACCAAAAACAACCCAATAAGCATTTAAACACTTATCTTTTTGAGTTCAAATTGGCATTAAACAAATTCTAATTGACACTAAGCAAATTCAAATTGGTATTGAAGACAAGACGATAAGCAGCTGAAATAAAGTTTTTTATTTAAAATTTATCAAATAAAAATTGAAAGTTTATTCAATTAAAAGCTTTAAAAAATCACATCCTCCATGCTTATAACTTTCGAAAGGAATCCTTGAATCTTTGCTATGGATTTTTTGCAATTAATAGAATTTCAATAATTAATTTTATTGATACAATTTCGCGCATTTCATGAGCGATGCGAATCTATTTCACAGCTTTTTCATGCTTTTCAATGACTTGTACTTTTCGCTGAAGAGTTAGAGACACCCACGTTTCCTCTTTTGTTGAGTCATACGAAGTTTTATATAAAAAATGTTTGGAAAAGATCAAGAAAAAAATTTACTTCTTAATGACCTAGATAAAAATCTCAACTGCCAATAATAGTAAGCAGAGACATAGGAAGAGAGAAGACAAGGTCCCTCTACTTTTAAAATTGAAAGGACGATAAAAGAAAATATTTTTAAATTTTTCTAGCCTAGATTTACGCCAAATTGATGCGACAAAAGTGATAGCCCCTCAACTTTAGTATATCTTCCCACAGAAGAGCAATTAAAAAATGAAATTCGTTCGGAAGAGTTCTGAAATTCGTTTGTCTTAAAAATGTGAGGACGACAAAATATTTTCATGATTTTCTTAAAGAACTTTTCTAGCGTATACGCGTTACATTATTCACTCTTTTTCTCAAAACCAATGCCTGAAAAAAGCTACATTATTATTTGAGCTGAAAGTTTAAAATTTATAAATTTAACAAAAATCTTTATTATATCTGAAAATATAAATAAGGATGATTACATCGTTTTTATTGCTAAAACTTCCCAAATAAATTGAAAAATTACTTGAAAATTCCTTTAGGGAAGAAGAAAACTCTAAAAAGTGGAGTGGACAAACAATGCATTATTCTTTTTCAAGTTACTCAAAAATCATAAAACTCAACATGGATATTAAAAAAAAGGAAAATTCATTAATTTTTAAATTATTTTTAATTAAATTATGAGCAGAATGTAACTCTAAAAGTACTGTTGGGTAAAATTTACCTATGATTGTAAACTAAGCGTAAAAAACATTCCATATATAGTACATTTTATACCCAAAAAGAATATGAAAGTATAACAAAAGGAAGATAAAGCATACAAATGTATAAATTGATATTCCAAAACATATAACTGTATTCGCATAGTCATATTAAAAATAATTTCATAGATTTTACTTTTATTGCCGCAATTTTGGGAAAATTTAAAACGATTTACACTTATTAACACTAATCATAATTTGTAAATAAACAGCCATGGCAAATTTTTCATATTTTATTATATCACAATATCAAAAAAAAATCCAAAAAAAAGCAGAAAAATAATTTAAACCTACAAACAGTAATTCCTATAATGTAATAAATATATATATTTGACGCCAGCCTTGAGCCAATCGACCTACAGCACACCGGTTGGGAAAGAGGGCCTAGCAAATAAGTTATAGATAGAACTTAGAACTATATTTCAATCAGACGCAGAACGAAAAAAACGACCCAGGCTAAAAAGGGAGAGTTAGATGCACCGTCGTTCAGGAAAGGTAAAGTTAATGAAAATATGCCGGTGCACAGTCTTATCTCAGAGGAAGTTGTATATGATTTATTCTTCTCAATGTGAATGATAGGAAATAATTGTCATCATGATTGATTGATTGATTGATTACATTACTATTTCTTCAAACACTGTGTTTCGTGTGCATTATTATGTATGGTATATGTAATTATTAAATATGAACCTGATAAAGACTTCATATCACCCACTTTCCATAATGAATAGCAAAGATATCTCATAGAAAAGTCGATCGAAACAAATAAAGAATGGCAATCAAGAAAGTGACGTAAGCATTGGATGAATTTGGAGATGAATCAATTTGTCATATTAGAAATAAATTGAAAAGCGTTCTTGAAAACTTTATTCTTCAAGATTTATTATACCTTAAATTCATTGTTGGTACTCCTCTTTTGATATCTAATTAAAAGTCATATTATCTGCCTTGGTGTGTGTAAAGAAAGATATTACGTATAATAATATATTACATCGATCATATCGATTTAATCCTTCTTTTGTACAAAATTTACCTTTCTTGCCTTTTCTAAAATCAATAAATATTATTTTTCAATCATTTATATAAAATAACTCTTCACTTTTATTTACCTGTCCTACACAACCAAGTAGTCTTTTATTACTAATCATATTTTGCGTTTTTATTAGCGCTTTAGCACCATATGATGAAGTGAGCAATTCCATACTAGGGAAAAGGGAAGCATGTCATTTCGGTGTCAAAACAATCCGCCTTCTGGACAATCTTTAGGCTCAATTATCTTCAAACCGACTAAACGGTCAATAAACGCGGAGACACTTTAAGCTTTTTATATTGATATGCTTAAGATGAGTAGTTAACCTGTTCGTATTTGCAATACATGATTACACGAAGATTTAAATTTATAATTGTCGTCTTTTGAATAAATAAGTATACTATATTGTATTCAATGATGTCTAACTAATGTAGGTCTTAGATTTTTAAAGTGTCTCTTTGTACCCAAAATAATATTTAATTTCATCCTGCTAAATTATGCTTCATTCTTCCCGAAAACTCTACAAATGGAATTAATCCTCACAACTAATGACCACACGAAAACTAATGACCCTATCAGTGCCTAAAATTTGTATTGTACAAACTTTGCTTATATATATATATTGGAACACATAACACTTATATATTCATATTTTTCCAATAAACAGGGCAAACTTTGTAGAAAATGTCAATCAAAATTTTGATTGATGATAAAATTGCCTACGAAAACATTCATTCAAATTTTAAATAAAATTAACTTTTTTATACCAAATCGACCATACTGTTTTTATTTCCGCCGACATAATTTTCGCAATTAGGATGTGAAAAATTCTGAAAGTATCAATCAAGTTTGTGGTTTCGCCTGAAAATTGTATCCAAGGATATTATTCAAGTCTTAAATAAAATTTATATTTTTATGCTGAATCAATCTTGCAGGTTTCATTTCCATACTAAATTTTGCAATTAGGGTGTCAAAGTGTCTAAACGTATCTATCAATTTTGTGTTTTACGTCTGAAATTTTTCTCCAAAATAATTAATTAAAAAGAAGAAGAAGAAGAACTTATTAAATTCAATGTCACAATATAGAATGATAATTAAAAAGTAGGAAAACTCATATTACATTACTATAAAAAAAGAAGATTAAAGTTTGTGTAAATCCAAAGGTTTATGCAAACCGCTGAAGGATATTACACAGAAAATGATAAGATAAAATAAAATTATTTTTTAAAAAAACAGTCTTTCATAGTGCATATACTTCGCTGAGCATATTTAGAGAGGAAAAAGTATTTTGAAACTTTTTTATTGATGAACCAATTTCTGCTAACAACATTCGATAAGTTTCGTAAAAAAACAACAACTTTATATCTTTTTGATGAAGCAAGTCTATAGAAAGCTTTCTCTAAATTATATACGTTCCTGAAAGAGTAATGTGATTTGGATGTTTATGTAATCAGATTTTAGAAGTGTTCATGAAAGGAGTTCAGATTTGATAAGAGAAACATACCAACTTTTTGAGAATAGATATCTTCTAATTTCAGCAGACTATGCCTCAAGAATAAATCGTTTGTGTGGGAAAACTTTTTTGATTTGGAGACAACTCGTACAGCTTTTTTGTATAAAAGTTCTAGTGAGCGTAAATTGCAATGTCCATAGTTAATCAAACTGTAAAGAGATGGGGAAGAAAGAGAGTCTTCAAGAGAATGAAAAGTATATGCGTTGGGAAGAACTTTTGCGCGTGTGCTTTTTAGAATTGCAATAATTTTTCCAAGTTTTATAGAGAGAAGATTGACGTGTTGCTGGAAGGATAATTTATTGTCAATGATCAAACCAAGAAGACTAACTTTATGAAAAGACATTCAAACCTTCTTTACAAAAAAGTAAAGTTAGCTTTACATAGGTAACATTAGACTTCTTCGAAATAATCATATCTTTCGTTTTAGCTTCATTAAGAGTAAGCTGATTGTTTAAACACCATTGCTTTATTTGTGAAAAATTTAGTGCAAAGGAATCACTGTAGTTCAAAGCATTAAGAAAGAGTAAGGTCACATCATTCGCATACATTATGACATTGAAAAAAGAAGTACATTAAAAAAAATCGTTCATATATATGTCAAAAAGTAAAGGACCCAATATAGATCCTTGGGGAACGCCTCTACTGGTAGTACGATGCAAAAAACGTCCATGTCACTTCAAGAAAATCATAGCCAAAGAGTTTTTTCAATAGGATTTTGTGTGAGACACTGTCGAGCGCTTTGATAGATCCAGATATATGACTCCAACATCGATTTTTTCTTCAAGATAAGAAACAACTTTATCGAGAAAATAGCAGTGAAACAATTCTGTTGAGAAACGTTCGCGAAAACCAAACTGATAATCAGACAGCAGTTTATTGTCTTCGAAAAAAGCAAAATTTAGAGAAAAATTAATTTTTTAAAAATTTTAGCAATAGTATAGGTACAATTGATATTCGCCTAAAATTCGAAATTTTTGAATCATTTTCTTTTTTTGGAACAGGTAGAATTCGGTTGAGCTTCAATACAGAAGGGAAAGCCGAGGCTTTAAAACATATGTTGAAACAGTAGGAAAGTATTGTAGAAATGCTGGAGCTTAAAAGTTTAATATGATAATCACTTACACCTTATGCATCTTTGGACTTGCTGTTGGATAAAGTATGAATTGCATTTTCCACATCTACTAAATTCACTTCTCTTAATTTGAATAAATTTTCCTTTGAAAAATCAGTCTTCTCATAAACAATGCTTGATTCACCTAAAGAAGGCAAAGTAAGAAGTTTAATCATTTCTTTGGCAATGACATCTTCATCATTTATAACAGGTTTATTTATTTCAATTGATTTTCGTTCTTTTCTTGTAGGTCTTATTACACTTTTAACTTTTTACCAAACTTCTTTTGAAGCAGAATTAGTGGTAAAGAACTTTTCATAGTAACACTTTTTCAAATATATAATTTTATTTTTGATGAAATTACGCAATCTTTTAAAAGAATTCAAAAGAAATGAATCATCGTCAGAATATTTAATCTTCTTATATACTTGATCTCCTTTTTTCATCAAATCTAAAACATCAGTTGACATTTTAAGCTTGGTTCTGTACTTGTTTTTACTATTAAAGCTTAAACACTTATCTGAATTTGAGATAAAAGATGAGATAGTATGAACCAAGTTTTGCATGACATCTTGTGGAGAATTGTAGTTGTTAAAGAAACTGTTCCAATCATGTTTCATGTAATTCTCAATAAAAAGTTTCTCATCAAAAACAAGGCTTGTATACGCTGTTGATTCGCATTTTCTTTTTTTTATTGAGAGAAAACCAGATAGGAAAATGGTCCAAAATTGTTGTTTCAATGACAGCAGCTTTGAAGGTCTAAATTGATTGAGGAACGATAACATGATCAATTATTGTTCCAGAAACATGTTGGGTAAAGGCATTTATGCAAAATTTGAACCCATTAGAATTTACAATATTAATGCAATTTAGAATAATATTTTTCTCAGATGATATGTCAAAGTTAAAATCACCAACAAAAATATTAATTTCTGAACTATTACTATCACATAGTATGTCATCCATGTAAGAATATATAGATAACAATCTATATTAGATTTAGATAAATTATTATTATTAGCTCGATAAATATTATGAATATTCAAGTATTTATGATTATATAGGAAAATTTTAATAACAAAAACTTCAATAACATTTTGGTCTGAAATCTTTTTGGTAATTTTGTAAACTAGATTATTTTTTATGAAAAAGCCTAAACCACTATGATTAGATAAACCACTAAAATAACCAATATATTCATATTCAGAAATATTTTAGGAATTAAAGTCCTTGCTCCAACACTCTTAAAGACATAAAATGTCAATTTTACATTTAAAATAATTTTCAAAACAATACATAAAGTTTTCGAATAAATCAAGTTTACTGTTAAGAGATTGTACATTCAAACTTAGAATTTCAAAGCTATCACCTTCATGTAAGAAGCCATTAGAAAAGTTTTCAGAAGAATCAAATTTCAATACTGGTGTACAAATATAATTGACGAAACAGAGTTAAATTCTAAAAAACTTGAAGACGAATTAAAAGCAAAATCTGAAAAAGGATTAGAGCTACAAATCATAATACGCAGTATTCAATCTAAACTTAGAGATTTCTTTCTGAACAAAAGGGCAATTAAAATCTAGAGAAGAATGATTGAAATTTTTTGTACCATTATTTTTACAGGTTATAGAAAATAAACTATTAGAATTTTTATTAGGACAAGAATTTCCATTATGAGAACCAGAACAGTATCTACAAACAGAAGAGCGTGTACAGTGTGATGTCTTATGACCTAAAAAATAGCAATTTGAACAATGCTTGTACATAATATAAGGAAGAAGCTTATGACAACTGAGATCCATATATATGTTGAAGTCATTATCTGAAATTTACTTATATATTTTAGTAGACCCATTGAAAACTAGAACTTTACGATTCTTGTATTTTAGCTTTCTTGAATTCCGGGATTTTTGAAATTATTGAGTCAAAAGCTCCTTTATTAGATAGCTCACAAGATAAATTCAAGCTAACTTTATGTAGAAACCTTTTCACATGGTCAACCTTAAAATTCTCAGAACGCATTTCTTCTGATGCCATTTGCAAGCTATTAGGATCATCAAACTTGAAACAATATTTATTCTTTAGATTTTTGATAGAACTGACTTGAATGTCTTTTAGAATTTAAGAAGCCTTTTCAACAATTGAATCAGTTGTTCCAGTTTTTGGAACAAAGAAAAGAGGCCTCTTAATTTTTTTAACTACATCTGCATATGAAGTTCCTTTATAAACTTGTTTATCTGTAACTTCCTAATCAGAAAAATTAGTAATTTTATTATCAAGTTCTTGAATTTTTTCAAGTATTTCATCTGATTTTGAAAAAACATAGCTCGGATGACAATTCTCAAAATTATCAATTTTTTCTATGATACTCTCTATTTTAGAAACAACACTTTTCGAACTGTTTGAAAATATATTTTTAACCTCTTTCTTTATTTCAAGGCAGTCTTTACAAGCATAATTCAAGCCTAGAGGAGAATATTTGTCAAACATTCTATTAAAACAATTATCTAAACCAATACAAAAATAACAAAACCAATTATCACAAATAACACATTGTAACATGTGTTCGGAAAAATTATCAGCTTTATTATCTTTTGAAACATCTCTATTGCATGATCTACAAGACCAACTTTCCTTATTCCAGCAAATTGAAAAGAAACAGTACTTTAGTAAGCAATTTTTTAGAGCAAATTTGGGATGAAACACTAGCACTTTTACAGGAAGTCCGCCATTAATAATTTAAAAAAATAATTACGAATTGAATATTTACTTTTTATCCTATGTTATTAGAAAATATTTAAATAGAAATCAATTTACCCTTAACTTTTGACAACAATTTAAAGAAAAATTTCCACCATTTTGAAGTAGAGGGATTTTTAATTAAATTTTAAGTATTTTTTTCTACCAAATCGACCACGCTGCTTTCATTTCCGTACTCAATTTTGCAATTAGGGTGTCAAAGTGTCTAAAAGTATCAATCAATTTTGTGTTCTACGTCTAAAATTGTTCTCCAAAATAATTAATTAAATTTTAAGTATATATTTTTGTACCAAATCGACCATGCTGCTTTCATTTCTGAACTCAGTTGTAATTAGGTTTTGTAAAGTTGACGTCTTAGAAAGTGTCTCCAAAACATTTATCCACATTTTAAATAAATCTAACATGCTGATTTTATTTCTTGACTCATTTTTTGCAATTAGAATGTTAAAATGTCAATCAAATTTCCTAGTTTCGTCTAAAAAATTTCTTTAAAAACATTTATTAACATATTAAGTAAAATATTTTTTGAACTAAATTAACCATGCTGATACCATTTTTTGCTCATTTTTTATCATTATTGTGAAAAATGTGTCAAAGTGAACATAGAATTAGTGATGTATGCCTGAAAATGATCTCAACATATTTTCATATTTAAAATAAAATATTTTTTTTATTTTAATTTTCTTTATTACGATGTCAGACTTGATTTCAGGTTTTATTTTTCCCTAATTAGGGTGCAAAATGTGTGGAATTATGAATCAAGTTTGATATTTCTGAAAAAAAACAAATTCTGAAAAAAACTCTATTTTCTCAAAAAATCTCAAATCAAAAAATTAGTTTTTATTGAAAATCAATATTAAAATTTTGATTGAGGATAATATTCTCACCAAAAATATATTTCAAATTTAAAACAATTTTTTAATACAAGGTCCATGTTTTTCATTTTTTTACTCCTTTTTGGACATTACAATGTAAAATCGGGTGAAATTGTCAATCGAATTGGTAAAAATCAGTTTTTTTCCCAAAAAATTATTTGTCAAGTTTTCTTACAATCGTAATTTATTATAGTACAAATATTTAAGTATGCGAGAAGTAAGGGAATGAAAGCACATGGAAATGAGAACGCATGACAATAAGAAAAATGAAATAATATCCCGTTTAATAAAATGATTTTATGTTGTCAATGTAGTGGCGCTTTGAGGAGCTATATATTCTTAGGAAGCAAGTATGTACCTTGTCTACAAAGAAGATAAACCGTTTTCCAATGAACTATTATAAGGTGTATTGAGATTTTCAAAAAACATCTTGACAGTGAAGAAGAAGCTTAGTTATTTGAAACAAGTTAAGCCTTGATTTAGTGCAAAGCTTTCAAAATAGCAAGCTTTAAAAGTTGAGTAACATTTTTCAGTTAGTGTGGAAGCTCCTCCCTTGTGAATAAAAAAATCTTTCAACAGTTATCTTATAAATTAAAAAAGTCATAAAATTTTCAAACAGTAAGAGTTACCATATGGTACTAATATGTGAACAACATATAGCTATTGTCGAAAAAAATTTATTAATGTGAAACGAATTTGACCCATTTTTTCCTTCGTTATAAAATAGAGTCTTTTAGATGATTTAAAAGAGGATTATGAATGATTTGATGAAGAACACGAATTTTAAAAAAAATTGGTTAGCAAATATCCATTGTGATATCTGTCTTCATGTCACACATGATATTGATAAAAAAAAGGTCAGGATCAACAAACAGATACTCTTCAGTAGAAAAGCCCGGAAATCGTTTAAATTTTGAGCCAAATAAATCTTTCAAAAAAGGTTTTCAAACATAGTTTGCACAAAATGAATTTCTGATGAAAGTCCAGTTTTCAGTTTTATCCAGTTCAGGCAAAATGAAGACTTAACCATATAAAATATACGAGAAATGAAGAAATGTAGAGTGGCAAAAGTATTTTCAGAATCAAATTTAGCGTGTTCGATTTGCTGTGTATGGATAAGTTTATTTTAATATAATGAGAAAAAGCGTTTGCCATTAAGTTACCCTTGAAAACTAATTTACTGAAAGGTGAAATATTATGGAAGAATTAATCACGAAAATTTAGTTTATTAAATAATAATCAATACAATATTGATACAAAAAATGTGGAATTATAATATATTTTGAAGTTTATATATTTTGGATTGATTGATAGCGTTGATTTATTTTTGACAGTTTTTATTGATTCCCCCTTGTTACTGACGAAATAAAAATAGTCCGTCACGAATATGGTTAATAATCGAAAGTTAGGCAATTTTTATTCTTATGTGCATATTGATCATAGGGGTGTATCTAAAAACGAATATATACAACAGCTTATATAAATTAGCGTGTAAATATAAACAAAATTTTATCCCCTCCCCCGATACATATTTTGTTTTTTGAAACTTCCTTTTCTGGGTTTACTAGCTTTGTAACATAAAATCGTAGCCCCCTTTTGTTTTGTTTTTTATTCATGATTGCAAAATCCAATCAAAAAAACATTATGATAAAAAACTAGGAAAAATATTTGAATAATTTTGATCTTTTCATGGAGAAAGAAAAGATAGAGGTGAAAAAGAAGTGATACTGAAAGCTTTCACAAATTTAATTTATAATTAGCTCTTTGCCAACGTTGAATATACAATGAATTAGATTTTTATTTAACACTAAGATACGTTTTTAACTAATCATCTGCTTTGTAACGTCTTATTCTAAAGCTTCTGGACAGAATACAAATAATATTCAAATACAAAATAATAATTCAGAGGACTAAAATTGTCCAATTTGGACAAGAATTGGCAATATATATGAATCAAACTTTTATCGAAGTGTTGTTCACATCAGACTTCAATATTATGCCGAGATAGGCAAACTTCTGTAAGAGTGTAAGAATTTTTTATACTCGATTTTAATTACACGTTACCTTAGGTCTTAAATCTAAGGATTAATTTTATTCTCTCTTGTAACTTTGCGACACTTCAGAAAGAAAATAATTCAAAAAGTCAACTTTCATGAATTTTGTTTCCAAGTTGCCCGGTCTCCAAATATTTTGGGAGGATTTGATTGCATGTTTGGATTGTAAGTTAATTCTTCATATTTTTGGAAAGAGTTCAAAAACAATTTACTCACACAAAAAACCGGACTTCTATTTTTTGCATCTTTACTTGAGAAGAACAAAGCGATATCTGCCATTCGTTTTTTGAGAGAGACACATGATAGAGTGATATATATTTGCGAGAGTAAATTGCATTCATAAGTTAAAATTAACGACATATTATTTGTAACATTAACTCCAGACAAATATTTTTGCATAATAAAGCAACCTAATAAAAACGAATAATCTTTCTAACTTTTACCTCATTTTTTATTCTGAAAATTAAATCCCTTTTTGCTGTCATGGAGTTGATTGATAGTTTATCCACATGTCTACCAGATTAAAAGAAGGTTTACCGAAGAACGTAATAATTCTGTTGAAGCCTGCCATTATTTGTCGTTTCAAAAAACTCTACAATGTGTATTCATCAAAAAATAGAATGAAAAGCGATAGTCAAATATTTTTGACATTTTGACTTATGTAGAAAATTTTGACTTAAAGAAAAATGTGAAGTTTTTTCAATAACGATAAGTTTGTAGATTAAAATTGGTTCACAGTGATATTTTTTTTATGTTTTTTTTAACTTTTATTCATCTTCGAAGGAGTGTATATTCAATATTTTGTAAAGGATGTTTTATACGAAATTTTTAATTTAATATTTCCCTTACTTTATTTTAGCTTTTCATTCAACAACAAAATTAAAAACACATTTATGGTGAAAATATAATCAAGGCATGAAACTGATGAAATAAACGTGTAAATTCAAGTTTTGAATGATAATGACTTTTTAAACATGAAATAATCATTAAAAATGTTTTCAATTTTTGTCTCTAAAACAGTTTTATACAAAATATATTTTTGATCTGAAATATTCAAAAAACAGAAGAAAATATAGTTTAAACTAGTTTAAAATTGGTTTACACTGACTTTTTGTTTTTTATAAAAAATTGATTTTATTTACTCTTGTTTACGCTGTTGATTACACATTGCATCGATATCTATCATTTTTCGAAAGAACAAGCTTGGTGAAAACGTTGAATCCATCTCGCAAATAATGTTGAGTGAGTTGAAAGAACTACTAGACTCTTGCATTTTCAGGTATGTTTTTTACTCATTTAAATTAAAGCCAGGCGATTCACCCTTTTCAAGCAAAATCTATATCGGATATAGGATTTGAGAAACAACTATAAAGCATATAGCTGCTGAAATGCAGAAGCATTGAGCCAATTTTTGACTATTTTGCTACCCATCCCTCTTACAAATCCAAAGATGCCTGTGAGTGCCTATATGCTATTTCGGGTATAGTTGAGCAAGTTTGCAAATTCGATGTTTTACTTTGAACATTAAATTATTTTAAAAGAAAATACCTTTTGTTTATATTAAAATAAATGCTGACTTGCAACAAAATGATATAATTTCCTTTGTCAAACGTGTTAACATTTTCTATGTGACGGAAAAATGCATCCAAACTAGATTATTTTGGAAACAAGCATGGGGCAAAATGCGACTGAAGTGATATGCCTTGCCTTCCATGAGTTTAAATTTGGACAAAATAAAAAAATTGATTGTAGAAAAATTAATTTTTAATTTATGAATAATACACACAAAATGTCATTGTATTTGGTTATATACCAATAATAATAATAATAATCGATTCTTTCAATCATAAAGATTTTTTATTGATTTTTTTTTCCAAAAATTTTAAGCTCTCGAAAAGGGGCATTTTCTTTTCAAATTTTTTTTAAAATCTGTCAGTTTTACCTCATACCTCTCATGTTGATATCTATATTTTTTTTAATTTATACTGATCGAATCTCCTGATTACTATTAAAAATCTTAGCTTGTTTATTAAAAAATAAGCTTTTTTGGAACTTTTTTTCATTTGTTGTTTTTAAACGATTCGGCATTTATTTTTACCCGTTTCATCCTTCTTCACAAAGTGGTGAATGTCCATATTAGGAAACACCGCTATTTATTGATACATACATCCATCCATCTTTGTTCCTCCGATTTTGACATTCACAGGTTAATTAGGACACTGCAATAATCACTCACGTTGAAAAGGACTAGAAGGTGAAGAGGAAGAAAATTGATTGATTACAATGCAATAAAACAAGTTGAATATACAATATGAAGTATATTTGATATAAATTTTATTCCACGTGATAGGATATTTCGCAAGGGCATAAAGCCGCTTATATCCTAACTAAATAAACGACAACAAAATAAGGAAAAATGAGTTATAATCAAATATATAAGTTATAGAAATGAACATAATACTAATGAAGAAGAAGAAGATATTTTATTTGAGCAAAAAATGACTCCCGATTTTTCCCAAATATTGAAAGACACATTATCTAATCAACGTGCTGTCGAATCAGACTTTGAAAATTCAATCACAAAAATACATGGCATTGATGAATATGAAGGTAAAAGAATTGATGATTCTCTATACATTCAAGAACTATTTGAAACACATCTACCTCTGGATAATATTAAGATTAAATTACCCGACTCGGGAAATTTAAAGGTGTCAAAGTTTCTAAAAGTCCACTCCGAATTACTTATGTGTATAATCAAGATAAAAATTTAGTCAATAGCGCTCTACCAAACTTGAAAAAGGCCCCACATTCATGAAGGTTTATATTTCTAACGATCTGAACCCAGAAGAAAGAAAGAAATTTAACAAATTAGAACCTAGACTAAAGCGCTGAACAATGAAAACAAAGACTTATTACGAGGATACTCTTTAAACGAGTTTCGCATCTTCAAGAAAACAAAGTACGAGCATAAGCTTTTACCATCGAACAGTTTAGAGGAAAGGTCTTCAATCCAGAAGAACTGACTTCTCTTGCCAATAATGTCAAAGCTTCGCTTGAATTTTATACCAATTCTAATCAACTTCTCTCAAAAATTCCAGAGCTATCTTTAATAAGTTGTAAGACAAACTCGTATTAGTTTTTATAACTAAGGTCTTGCCCAAAAATCCTGGATTGTCTTCAACAGATTCCTCTGCTTACAATCTGTACGATTTTAACATTTTAAGTCATTTTCACACAGCAAACACTAATCGTCCTAAAACTGGAGGGATTAATGCTTTTTTCAAGCCTTTTTTAAAAGTTAAAAAATATCTCCTTTTGTACCTTCCTATATAGATTACTTACGTCTTGAAATTGAAAAGAATGGTAAAATCTTTATCTTCTGCTGTGTGTATAGAAGTCCTTCAGTTAATTTATTCTGCTCGACTCAAGAAATAATTCATCTTTTTACTTGTTTTTAGACTTATTGCCCAATTCTACTTTAATCCTTGTTGGCAATTTTAATTATCCTTCTATCAATTGGGCTTCGCCTGATGAAACTCTTCAAAGCAACTCTTTTGTACGAACCTTTCTAGAGTAAAATGCAAATAACCTGTTTCAGTTAAACCACAACGCTACAAGGTTTGATTACACTGGAAAAGAAAGTCTTCTAGACCTATTAATAACGAATTACCCTTCGGATATAACAAGCATCACTATTATCCCACTTTTAGCAAGTAGCGATCATTATTCTTTGAAATGTGATCTTTCATATTGCAGCAAATCTACAGCTTCTGCCACTTGCAAACCTAATGTGCGTTTTGTAAATGATGACAAAATGAGAGATATCCTTTCTAACGTAAAATGAGACCCATTTCAAGATTATACGTTAGAAGAATTTTAAATACTTATATGATTAGTTCAACCATTATCAATTACAAGAAAAAAAAAAAAACACTTAAAAAAAACATAAAAAAAAAATACCCTTCAATACTTCTAAAACTCAAAAAAAAAAAAAAAAAAAAAAAAAAGAAAAAAAAAAAAAAAAGAAAATTTGAAGTAAATCTTTAGAAGAATATAAAAACAACCCATGACAAAGACGGACACTCTCTGAAAAACGATATAGAAATTGCTGAAAAACTCAATCATTACTTTTCAAACATTTTTCGCTGACCCTCAATGAGAATTAAATTCGCATCCAAATTTGTTTGTCATTCACAAATGAACAAAGTTATGATCAGTGAAAAATCCGTTCATGAAAAACTTAACTCCCTTTTAGGCGACAAATCTCCAGGAATGGACGGTTTACATCCATATATTTTGAAAAAACCTGCATATGTTTTGGCTTCTCCTCGTAACTTTCTAACCTTTCTTTAAAAGAAGGAAAATTTCCTAATAGTTGGAAAAGGGCTTTAGTTGTGCCTATACACAAAGGCTTAGATCCCAAAATTCCTGCAAACTACAGACCAGTCAGCTTAACTCCTATTCTTTCAAAAATTTAGAACCCATAATTGCCGATAATATTCTTTCTTATCTCAAAAGATCAAATATAATAGATAGCAATCAGCATGCCTTTATTAAGAAAAAAACAACGATAACACAATTACTAGAATTTCATAATGGTGTTGCAAACCTTCTAGAAAAAAACTATACAGTTGATGTCATGTACTTCGACTTTACTAAAGCTTTTGACAAAGTTCCACATAATTGTTTAATCAAGAAATTGGAAGCTTGCGGTTTACGCCTCGAAATTGTTAAATGGATTAAATGTTTCCTACCTGACAGATACCAACTCGTTTAAGTTCATGAACATCCTTCCAATCCAAGCAAAGTTATGAGCGGTGTTATCCAGGGTAGTACACGTGGACCTCTTCTATTTATTCCCTACACAAATAATCTTCACCACAAAATAAATTCCTCTTTCAAGTTATTTGCTGAAAATCATAAATATATTGTGTTTCGACTTTTGAATCGAGAAGGTAACTTAAAAGTGATTTGTTCAATCTCAATCAATGGTGTAATAGCTGGCACTTGGACCTCAACTTTTCAAAATGTTACCATCTCCAAGTTGGTGCTAAAAACAACTTTATTTATTACATTGGAGGCAATAATATAAAGCATGTGAACGAAGTTTATGACCTGGGTATTATTACGGATGAAAAATGAAATTTAAACCTCAAGAGTCGTTCAGAAAGCTTACTCACTTTTCCACTTCATCCTCAGGCACTTTTCATCCCAGGAACCGCTCACTGCTATTTTTATATACAAAGCATTGATAAGACCTATAATGGAGTACGATAATGTTATCACGCACCCTACCTGTACTAAAGATATGGATGCCTTAGAAAACATGCAGCGCTTTATAACTAGAAAAATTAAAGGGCTTGAAAAACTAAAATATACTGAAAGATTAAAGTTTTTATCGCTTCCACTTTTGTCTTACAGATTCAAAAAAAACGACATGATAACAGTTTATAATATAATCAATGGAAACATTCAAATTGATCATGAAGTTTTATCATCTTTTTCTCAACGACATCAAAGAACGGACCAGTTCAAATTTTTAAAAGTTGAAGACAAAAACGCTTTTGTAGAAGTTCCTTTTCTAATAGAATTATCAAAGATTGGAACAGCTTGCCAGAATATGTGGTGAATTCAGCTTCATTGAACACCTTTAACAACGCCTTGATCTTCTGGGGAAAGATATAATGTTTCTCTCTCATTACCAAACACTTTGACACCAAGGCCCTGCACACTCATAGTAGTTTAGCTTTTTTTTGATGTGATATATATATACAAGCCCCGCCTTTCTTTTTATCTTTTAATATAATATGTTAAATAATAGTAGAGGTATACAATTATTTCTATATTTATATTCAAATTTAGCAATGCAGTTTTCGGCTAATTAAATGAAATGTTGCAGATTTATTCAAGCGTTCGTTATAATTTTCAATTTTTTTTCAAGAATACATGAAATAGAAAATAGCTTAGTCACAAAGAAGAAATTAACTTCAAATCAAATAATAGATCAACTGAGAGAAATTCGAGAGAGTCTTGACCAGGCAAGATCATTGCGCTGCAAATGCAGGTAAGTGAATACTGAGGAAACGCGCATAATTGGGTTAATGAATGTTTCTGGTGTTTAGCTATGGATTAGAGGAACAAGTCGAAGGAGAGGAATTAGATGAAAAGATAAAAACGATGCCTGATGATGTTCAAAAGTGGCTTTCCAATACTTTCACCAAAAAAATTGTTGTTACAAATCTGAGAGGTACAACCGCTCCAAAATTCAAAAGCGTCGCAAATGCTATAAGAGCTGGAATAACCGTGGAAAAGTAAGTTCTTGAAAAGTTACCCTATACATATATGTGTTGTGGTAAGAATGAGAATCTTGCAGGTTTGGCAATTGTAAGAGAATAAATGAGAATTATGAAATACCAGGGAAATATTCATTCATGACATAACCATATTTTATGATTCAATAAAGGTAAAGGCACTGTGTTGAATTTTTCACTTAAAGGCAGAATGCGCCTCTTGTATCGAACTAAGGGGAAAGCAGGCTTGATGCTACATCGAACCCAAGATCTTGAGTTATCATATCCAGCATCTAACCCAGTGGTTCCCAACCTTTTTTATCCCGTTCCCCCTTTTTCAGTAACTTTTGTCCTGTGGACCCCTACAACTGAATAGTTTGAGCCAACAAGATTAATCAAAGATTTTTATGCAAAAAATGATTCTAGTCATCTGATTAAATCGTATGCTTATTCATATGAAATCATAGAAATCGTAAAGCCTGACATAAATTGTGAATAAAATTTTTTTCCAATTAAAATAGAAATTTTTCAAAAATATTGTAACTAATAAAAAGGATATATAAACATTCAAAATATGAAATTTTAAAAAAGAGAAGAAAATATTTATTTAAAAAAGCTCTAAATATATATATTTATATTGATTTGGAAAATAGAAGTATATTAAAGGAGATTCAGCATAAGTAGTTTGAAGTAGAATTTCCATGGACCCCTTGAAATTCTTCCATGGACCCCTAGGGGTCCATGGACCCCCGGTTGGGAACCACTGATCTAACCAATCCTACTCACGCCCATAATTTATTAATTTCGATAAGGAAATTTGATTCATTTCTCGGTGTTAATTAATGAAAAAATTAATGTTTTTACCACAAAAGTTGAAAGAAGGTATTAGAAATTAAAAGATTCAAAATTAAAGATTAAATGTAAAAAAAAATTTATTCTAAAAAGTTTACTTTTAATAATGAATAAATATACTTTTTCAGAAGTTTCGAAGCTATTAAGTTTGTAAGAATCATACTTCAAAACAGGAGCTGATACAGAGGGAGCTAAAGAGGTTCTAACCGCTAGTTTATTTAGAATATGAATGAAGATTTTCTTGTGTCAAGTTTCCACATTGATATTTTTCAGGTATAATAGCCAATCATAACAGATTCCCGTTTGTATACAACGACGTATATACTATATATATATAAGCAATGAATGCATATTTTTATCATTATTATAATTAACCAATCAGCATCATTATCATAAAGATGATCACTATAGAAATTTTTTAATCTTATTTTTTAGACTGTTTAGTAAAGCAACTGCACTCAGTCTCAATATTCCTTCAGCAGTTCAAGCACAATTAAAGGTAAAATCTTAAAATTTATCCTTACGTTCTTATTTTAATTCGTGATTTCTGATCGTATTCTTTTTTAAATTTTGCCCCCCCTCCCCTAAACAATTTTCTGGTTACGGGCTTGTTTTTATATGTATTAATAAAGTTAACAAATTAACTTTACTATTTTTTCTTACTATTCAAATATGTATATTTTTTTAAGTGTTTTCAATAAATTTTTTCCATTTTGTTCAGATTTGCCAAAATTTTAATTTTTCTTTAAATGGAAAATTCGTGTTTAATAAAAAAAATATATTACTTATTACTATAGAAACAATCCATCCAAAAATAAAGGTAAGTAATTGAGACAAGAAAAATAGTTTATTAGCGATAATTTAGAGTAAATAGGTCAAGATAAATTTGGTATCAATATTGTTTTCGGGATCTACATGAAAGGATGTTCATCTTCCTATAATTTTACGTTCTTCTTTGGCGCCTCTGATAAGTTCTTAACTTTAAAGAAAACAAGATTTATGGATGTTTTCAGTTTCAGCTTCATAGGCCTGGTTTTCTTTGGTTTTGATCCCACCCTCTTCCTTCCATTTGCCATCTTTCAGCCAAAAAGTAGATATGTTTTTTTATTAAATAAATATTAATCATTAAGATAAGTATAATTTATATTACTTGCACAATTATAGCTATATTTTCCACACTCTAACAAAGTCTAATAAATAAGTTAATTAGATAACTTTTTTATTGTAATTCTTGAAATATTTGTGAAAATTGGAAGAAATACCTTATTCTTGAAAACAATAAATCCTAAAATTTCAACAATTAATGCAATATATCAAAGCTTTGAAAATATAAAACAAAAGAACTCCTGAGCTATTAAATATCAGAAAAAGTAACTTTCTTTTATTTGAATAATAAGGAGGGTGCTTAATTATAATTGTAATAAAATGCCCTCGAAATTTCATGTCGTATACGCACTTTGATTAATTTTTGCATTCTAGAAATACTTCAACATCACATGTTCTGAATTTTAGGAAATTTCGTGTTGGGGATTCAATCCTTTCAAACTGCAAGAATTAAGCAATGGAAGAGCTTTAAGATATGTTGTCCTGGAAATATTTTCAATTTATCAGCTGTACAAGAAGTTCAAGGTTTCATTTTTATTTATATATACTTACTCATTCTTACAAATATCACTATTATTTATTTTATATTCAAAAAAAAAAATTCAAAAAATCTAAATTAAAAAGTTTATGTACATTATAATCTCTTTGAAATATTAGTATATATGTGTGTAGTGCCCAATTAGATAATCGATAGCAGAGCCGCTTCTATAGAAGAGTAAAAATTTATGTATGTTTAGACAGTCTGCTCGTCTTTAACCAAGGCATTAAATATTAATGAAAGTATTAGATGCTCATATGTTATGTATGATATGCCAAAAGTTTGATAGACAATATAAAATTTATATTTTTTAATACACACAAAGTCACTACTGCTCAATGTACTCAAGTTTTTTTGAAAAAGACTTTTTGGCCTATTTATTTGCAGAATAAAAAAATTGTCTCGTGATTAACAGTTTTATCAATTTTCTATAAATTTTCTTAGAACACATAAATGACTTAAAATAGTAACTCTGTCACTGTCAGTGCTTGTGCAGCACTCTTAGGATGCGGGGTAAGTCAAAGAAATCATAACCTTAAAACAGCCCTGTGTGTGCAAGTGCATATATCTGTGTGTATGGGAGAGGGAGGGCTATGTTGTTTGTGGGTGTGTGCATTAGGGTATGTCATACTTTTTGTAAAAAACTTATTATATTTTTTTAAAATATTTAGGTTAACTTAACGGGAAGAGAAGATTACATTTTGTTTAGAAAAATTCATATAAATAAGGATTTGTTTATATATTTGAAGAAACAACAAAAGAAGCCATTTCGTTTCTCCCATCTATAAACTATTTCAGCCGCCTCTGTGACCAACTTTACCGCTCGCTCACAACTTTGTGTATATGTAAAGAATATCGAAGAAGTTTTAGTGGAGTACTTTTTAAGTCATAGAGCTGCATGCGAGACATTTTTGCTGTGAAAATTAGCTCTGTTGCAGTTTCTTTTTTCCAATGTAAAAGTGTTCTGAGATTTGTAGCATTAAGGTTGAATGTACTTGGAATCTTAAAAGGTCGCGTACTGATAGATCCATATGCATTCCCATTTCTTAATTCTACTATTATATAAACAGCAAAATCTCCATTAACCATCATTTCAGAACAGAGTAAAGAAACAAGCACGTTTTCTGGATGAGCCCACCATGATTCAATTATTAGATAATGCTTTAAAATAATTTTAACTTTCATGCCCTGTTTTTCTAAAGCCTAAATAATTTGATAAAATGGCAAGGACCATGTTAACCCATTTACGACCAATGTTCCTATTTTGGAACATAAGTAATTTCTCCTTCGTCTCTTTTTTTCAATGATTTTGAAAATAAATGGTTTGGGTTTTTTTTGATGTTGGCTTTTTTTTGTTTTTTTATGGTTAATATTATGCGTTACTTTAATTTCAAAAAAAACATTGGTAAATATACTTGCGTTATCCAGGTTGCAAGCATTTTCAAGATTTTTGTGTCTTCAGAATCAAGATTAAGTTCGCTCACATACAGAAGCAAACATCGCATGCTACAAGTCATCCACCTGCTGTGCGGCAATGGTTCGCACCTATATTCTGCTGTTTTAGAATCAAGCCTACCTTTTCTTATGGCTTGAAGATATTTCCAAGCCAAAATGCCATCATTGCTCATTTTGTGGAAAACATCATCATCAATTTCAACAAGTGGCTCTAAAAGTGAAATGAGTTCAAAATCCGGTTTTCTTTCAAGAGTTTCTACTTTGTTTAAAAATCTTGGTCTATCAAGTTTAGTCATAAGATGTGGTAATGGTAACTCATTGATAAGAAAGCAACAGAAAGAATGATAAATTTCTTCGATCAAGAAGTTGTTCAACGTAATTTAGCATTCCGTTTCTCCAACCAGACATATGATTGCTAGTATCACTTTCAATAAATTCAAGACTTTCATCTATTCCTTTTGTTTTCATTCAATCGTAGAGCGCGAAAGCATATTTTTCAGATGATTTTTTTTCCAAATCTTTTTCAACGGCATAAGGAGTTAGGTAGGTCCTTTAGGTTCTTCTGTTATAAGCCATGTGAATCTCTTTTTTTATAAGTACACGTTTTAGTATTATATAACATAGTCTTATCTGTTCTGCTGTCTACCAAAATTTCTGTATGTTTTTCATTTTTGTTTAAAATAACCAACTTTCCAAAAATCGCTTATAAAAACGTTAATAATGGCAGATGTTGCATTAGAGGAAACTCGAAACCTTAGAGAAGCAATTGCAGCATTGTTTATATTCACATAATTTCGTTTGAGAGTTTCTGATTGTCTAAATTCATTTTCAACAATTTCATCCCGAAAAGATCCGATTTAGATGAAAATAAAGAAGTATTAAATCTTTCTGAATTTATTTTAAGTTATTTTCTTGATATTCATTTAATATTTTCGGTTAACCAGTTTTAGTCAAGTATTTTTTGTTCATTTTTGATGTTACTCTATAATCTAAGTAAGATTCCTGCATCGAAGAAATACTTCCTTGTTTTTCACGTTGACTCTTAATCCAAACTAGTTCTTGTTTTGGAAGTTTCATCTTTTGATCACATTTACAAATACAGTGGGCTACATCTCTACAATTTTTTTTACGAAAATCATTGTTTTTTCTATACAGAGAACAATAAGACATCTGCATAAAGATAAATCAAATGGCTTTTCAAGTTTTGATTTCCATGCGTCTTTTAGAGTTTTTTGAGCTTTATATCTAGCTAACAAGGAAAATACAGACCAAGCACGACTGATTCGTTGTTCAAACCGTTTGAATTATTTGAATTTCTTGAGATACTTGAAATTTTTTTTTATACAAGTGAACATTCCTTGGGTATTGATCATTCATAATTTATATTTTCAATACTGAAAGGCATCCTTTCTACACATCTTTTAATGTTGGAAATCAGATAGAAGGAAATCTTTAGGGCCACCAAACTACAAACTCAATTACGATAACTAAACCAAAAAAGTTAAAAAAAATAAAATTTGAAAATTTTGTAGGTAAAATTTTAATAGTCTAAATTATTTGTTTAATTTAAAACTAGTATAGTTCAATATCTTTCTATTTATATTTATTTTAAAATTAATGCATGTATATAAATTTATTTTTAACAAATAAATATATCAAAATTGCATAAAATAAAATTGTATTAATTTTTTTTACATTATATTATTTATATCACATATATACATAATAATAATTGAACATCAACATTTAAAACGAAAGTGAACTAATATGACATACTCTAGTGTGTGTGTATGGGTGCTCTGTTAAAAATATTATTACTACAACTAATTTTTGGGAGAGTAAACCTTACAAATGTTTTTTTAGACTTGTAAAAGCAACTATCGTACACACTCGTGTTTTTTCGCTAACGTGGATAATCGGCATCTCAATTATAAGCTATTATTTTCAGGAACATGCGTAGTATGTGTGGATAATTCGTACAATAATTTTAGAAACATTAACTAATTAAAATTGATATAAATATAATAATTATTGTATAACAATAATATACGTTTAATATATATAATATTTATATAAGATAAATACACTAGAACCTACGTTTTACGTATGGCACGGGACCGAACGGCGGACGTAAAACGTAGGATTCGTAAAAGGTTGACCTTTAAATTGACATACAACACGAAAATCCGAGCCGGGATCACACGTGGTCACACTAAGCTAAAGAAGACTACTACAGTGAAGTTAGATGAATTATTAACCTTTATAAAATTTTTAATACATAAAATCACAAAGAAAAACGTAATAATGATTTAATGACAAAAAGATGACGTCATCGATCATTTGGGAGGAAAAATAGGAATAAAATAGAGAAAAAGACTAGAAGGAATAACAATGAAGAAATAAATTTCAAAGGATTAATCTATATCATTTTTATTACTAAATTGTCTCTTTTTAGCTTGAAATTATCTTTTTTCAATTCTAATTTGTCTTTTCTAAGTCCTAAATTGTTTTTTTTTAATTTTTTAAAAATATTTTAGAAAGAGCGTTTAGAAAAAGACATTTTAAAACTTAAAAAGGACAAATTAGAATTGGAAAAGGACAATTTAGCTAAAAAAAAAAGATAATTTAGAAGTAAAAATAGTATATATGCTGGGGGTATATTATTATAAGCGTTTTGCCTAATTTTGTTCATACACTTTTCTATTTCACCTTTTTTTTCTTTTTATTTCTGTTTACGTAAAGTATCCGCAACCCCGTTTTTATTCTTTGAAGTCATTCAAAATTGAAATTTGTTCGTACGTACGCAATTTATGCAATTGCACAAGTGCGCAGTTATGCTTATCTTCAAGTTTATTCCGTTTATGCTGTTTATCTTATGTTTATACAGAGACGTTCTGTTTCATTGTCATGCATTTTACTCTATATTTTATCTGAAAATTTATTGTCCAATAAATCCGGCTTGAACGTCCCATACAAGCAAAGAAAAATTAGCACTAAATAACAGTCTAAGAATCTGTACTTCAAGAAGTGTCACATACATGCAGCTATGCCTTTTACTGATGTCCCGTTTATCGAGGTATTATTTTTTCATTACGATACACATTTGGACAGGGGTGAGAACGAGTGTTTTAAAGGTTCGGGAAAATAATTTAATAAAAATTCACCTAAAAATTTACTAAATCAAGAGAATGATAGCGTGCCATCACCTTTAACACATATAATCTATTTTTGTTTAAGACATTTTTCAAAATGTTAAAAAAAACATACAAATATTAAATGCCAGCCTATTTATAAACTCAATTAATTGAAAATTTATTTTCCGCAGGAAGTATCGTAGTGGCCAATGTCTGAGATTTCAGAAAAATATATCCTTTATTAGAAACATTGTACATTTTATTGTTAAAATTAAATTAAGTTTAGATATTATGGGAGAGTATGTACTAAATATAAATTAGGGTCGGTAACAACATTTTAGAATAGACAGTAGTCAATGATTGATTTTTGATTCTAAAGTACTTATTTTAGAGAGATTTGCAAATTCAGTTTAATGAACCAAAAAATTTATGTCAAAAGTATCAATAAATTTAAGAAATGAGTTGCTGAGTTTTGTACTAATGTGTCTTCTCTTTATACACAGAAGAGGGAATTAAAAAATATACGAACAAAAACTCTCATACCAAAGAAATGACCTATGTTGTTGTTTCATATTTGATATTAAGTCAATATGAAGAGGGCGAGTAAAAATTGAATTTATTCACGTTCAAAAAGAAAATGATCTTTTTTTAGGTAAAGTTGAATATTCTGGAAAATTTCTTGGATAAAGTTGAGCAAGGATATCGAGAAAATAATAACAACTATCACAATGTTATTCATGCAGCAGATGTTTGCCAGACCGTTTTCTACTTCCTATTTTCTTTGAAGTTGGACGTAAGCAAGACTTGTAAATTAATCTTATAAGTTGCATTTCTATATCTCAGCGTTATCCTTTGTAGAAATGCATGACAGATCTAGAAATCTTCGCACTCATATTTTCCGCCATGATTCACGACTACAGACACACAGGAAGAACGAACAACTTTCACGTGATGACAAAGTAAAATGAGCATTTTTGGAACTTTACGACCACTCACTATTACTGTTGCATTTCGTGCCAAGGGATACGCTCGACTAATTGAATTTTCTCGCCAGAGCATCCAAAGACTTGTTAACTTCTTTTTGAAGAAATTATAACCCGCCTACATTACGTCCATAACTTAATTGATTGCTTTTAATATACTGCATTGCGATCATCCAATCTCTAAAATAAAATGTATAGTTAGTTAATTAATTAAGTATTAAAATTATTTTCCATCGATTGCTTGCTTAGCTATTTATTTAACATAACATAACATAACATAATTTATTAAGCGAATAGAAAGGCAAATTTGCATGTAATGATCGCATCAATTTAAGGAAAAGAAAAAGAATAACTAAACTGATTGAGAATAGTGTAAGTGACAATATTGGAAAAAAGATTAACATAAGAGAGTTACTAACTTACGAATAAGAGTTACTAAGCTTTAAAGATCAGTTTTTAATGATGCTCAATTATCATTTTCAGCTCAATTTATGCTCCGCATCATCTTAAATTGCGATAACAGGTAAATAACGATAACAGGCTGATTTAATATGCCGTTCCAGCCAAAATACAAGTGAATCTAAAAGAATTAACATTTCATTTTTATGGCCTAAAATTTTAAGGAATAAAGTCGCACAAAATTATTTATTTCATAATTGTACTTTAAGGTAACCATATTTTTAAAATTTCGATTAATTTAAGAATACCTACACATCAATAAATAAATAAATCAATCAATCAATTTATTTTATAATCAAAAACCGAAGCTTTTGTAGTGTATGGCACTTTACATCAAAAATAATGTTATAACATATATAAAGTAATAAAAGTATGAAGTTTAGTAGATTCATTTAAAAGGGAGGAGTAAAAAGGGATTAAGTTGAGTAGGGAGAGCTGATTTTGTGCAGGTAATGGGTGAAGAGGTTGCGTTTGAATTCGAGGATGTTTGTGTTGTTTCTGAGTGATCTAGGCGCTGCATTGAAGAGGGAGGATGAGGTGGAGTAAAATGTTTTGTCGAGAAGTTGATTTGGGTAGAGTATGTGATGTTCATCAAAATGAAAGAATTTAACAAGTTTCGAAAATTATTAACGAAAATTATGAAGAAATTTACCGAAATTACTAAGAAAATTATTAAAGAAATTACATGATTTCTAACAATCTAGAGATAATAGTACTTTGAAGGGATAGTTAATTAATTTAGATGTTGATTTTATTAATTAATATTTTATTTAGTTTTGTTATCATAATATTGTAAATTTTTGTTAAGAAATAGCTCCGAAAATCGTAAAAACTGTCTAAACCCATTTACGATCAATGTTCCCAAAGGAAAATCCGAAAGAATGTTAGGAATCCTAATCCCTATACAATGACAGATTATGAGGGTGATGGCAAAAATAGTATTGTGCATAACTGATGGTAATCGTTGGGTTAGTGGAGAAATATTTTAGGTCAAAAAATTAGAACAACAGTCTCAAGCTAAGGCATAGAAAAATAATACTTTTTTAAAAAAAATTTTCTTTTAATTGTGATTCTAACTGAATGGAAAATTATAGCAAAAATTCTAAATTATTTGGGAAAGATGAAATAACAAAAAATCACGTTAGATTCATCGAAATCGCACAAACTCTAAATTTTTTATAGATACGGATTAAATAAATTTGTATATAAGTAACATCATTTGTAAAAATTTTTAAATAGGACAGAAAAATGTTTTCTGAAAACATTATCAAAAATTGATGAAAAATTGAGATAACAAGTTGTTGTAAAGAATTGGAATTGAATACGTTAGATTACACTAATTCCTAAACTTTCAATTTTGCATGCAAATTTAACTATTTAACGAAAAGATTAAGTAGACTAAAAGGCAGGGTTCTCCAACTCAAATGAGTCAACGGCAAACCCATATGGCGGGGTCTTAAGGAGCATTTTTCTGAGAAAATATTTCCATAATAATTATTTAATCAAGAGACCACAATTTCATTCTCAAGAAAAAGAAGCACATATATTTCTCAAGAATATATTGTAGTGATGGTTATGGGTTTATTTATAGCATATATATTATATATAATACATAGGCCGGCGGCATGTTTCGTAAAAAGATAATGGGAATATTAAAATAATGTTTCGGTATTTCACACGGTCAAAATACGCTTTCAAAGAGATCGTACAAAATCTGGAAATTTCCCCTTGCTGCTTAACATGTGATGTTTATATGTTCAGTGTGACTAGAAGACAAGTTAACCCTTTGAGGACCAGTGAGTCACGAGTGACCCAAGGAATGAAAATCGTCTGCTTTGAATATATAAAATTCCATTGAAAAAGAAAGCAGACGTATCCTCTTCAAAATGTTGGTCCTCAAATGGTTAAGGCAGTGATTTTGACAGAAAATTCTTTAACAGGCCATATTTTTCTTCATCAAAATTTAGTATCAACTAATCTTCAGCAAGTCTTCAATTCTCATTCGTTAAAAAACTAAAAAACTTATTTGAATAATCAAACAAAAATATTTAGGCAGATTTCATTCAGATGAAATCAAAATACTTCAAATTTTATTCTTAGAATATTGAAAAAATGTTTTTAAATGTACTTGAAGAAATTTTTTAGAACTAACACAATTGTTCAATTTGCACTAATTTTAATTGTAGGTGGAATATTTCAACTGTGCATATATATTGATTATAGAGTTTATATTGAGCTTTTCAAGAATAATATCAAGGTTGGCAGAAATAAGGAACACATAGTGGAATGAACTTTCGCTTCATTTCTTTAAATTCATACACCTGTTTTATTTCAAATGCAAACCACATTATAAATATACCAACAAAATCTATATTTTAACAATGATATTTCGACTTAAAATTTCATTATTTATGTAAAACTGCTTTTATGAGCCTTAAGTTTTCTTGGTATCAAAGATCTCAAAAAAAGTACTAATTTTTAACATAGAAAGTCATGAATGCGTTATTTTGGATTATACAATGTGCCATTTTTGGGCCATGCCTCATACATTGGACACCTCTAGACTTCATACTTATATGAGCTCATCAATGAGTATATTTTGGCTAACCAACCTTCCACTTATGTCCATTCACTACGATATGGAAATGGATTTGGATACTGTGGTTGGATCTTATTTTTGCAAACATCCTTGTAGGCTTGTATTAGTCAGTTTCTTGCTTTAAATTACTGTTAACCTTCAAATTAAGAAGCACACTCTTCACATTTCTTATTAATTTTTTAGGTACTATACTGTATAGCGTATATAAAATATTTATATGCTTATTCAAACTTCAAACTTAATCAAATTTGTTCTTCGTGTAGCGTATATTTTGATGTATGGGTTGTCTCGATGTATAACATTCACCCTCAAATGAGACGTAAACTTCCTTCGTATAAAACGTGTAGTTCGTACCCTTGCGGTGATTGAGTTCGTAATATAAGCTGAATAAGACGTATACTTTCATTTCCATAGAATAAACATTTGTTTTAGTTGAAAGATCATTAAATGTTTGCTTTTGATAACATTTTAACAACGATCCAATACTTTTTTTTATTTATTTGAGTGTGTTAACATCTATTCCAATCTCAAGTATGCTTATCTGAGCCTGTTTCCAAATATTTTAACAGTATGTATCTAGTGTTCTTAACTGGTGAAGGTACAGGACTTGCTATAGCTGTTTGAATAACTCTTACTTCTCAATTTAAAAATAATATTATTTGCGTTAAAAACTCCTCATCAAATATACTTCAAGCCATTAAAATAACCATATGCCGCGCCTTGACGATGTGCAAGAGGCCTTCACCCTTGTTTCCCACTAGAGGGCCCAAATAGCTCTCAAACAGGTAAATAAGTTTCCGAGAAAAAAGAACCCTCGCATAAATAAGTCAGAGTACGGCCTAAATATTTTTAACGATTTAAAAGTTGAATTTTTCAATAATTAAATTGATCAACTCATTATCATTTACGTGATATTGGATGAATTGTCACCTAATGAGTTATCAGTACATAAAATTTTGATCTTAACAGAAGTAATTTTCTTTTTCTTTAGCTCAAATTTAGCTTTGCAATATAATGACATCTCAGTATTGGAGAACTTTCATATATTTGAAACATTTTCGTTTATGAAAGCTGATGAATTCAACATACTGAAGGGCCTGGAAACTAAAACATATAGGTATTTCACACTTTTGAAGTAAAGGGTACTTCATAAAATGATCTATTTTAGAGAATTTCGTGCTCTCGTTATAAAAATGGTGCTTGGAACTGATATGTCAAATCACTTTGAGCAAATCAAAAAAATCAAAGCTTCTTTGTTGATTTCAGAAAAGTTTTAGAATGTCTACTATCCTTTTCAAATAGATGCTTACGTATTATCTTCTTTTAGAATTGAAATGCACCAACTACTCACACTATTAGTTCATACATGTGACATTAGCCATCCAGCCAAACCTTGGAAAATGCATGAAAAGTGGACGAACAATTTATCAGAAGAATTTTTTGCACAGGTATCAATTATTGTACTGATTGAAGAACTTTTTTACATCACAAGTCCTTAACGAGAGATCTTAAAGCTGTAAGCGATTTTCCGGGCAAATAAGTGTTGCGTGGTTGTGCATTTTTAGAGGAATTAACTGTATTTTCGGCATCTTAGTTGATGTGGAATATAAACGAAAGCACATAAGATGAGTTTAACTCGCTTCATACATCGGGGATCAGAGAACGATCTTATTGTTGTACGTATCTAGTTTGCCAATAAAACATCTTTTGTCAGCGAGTTTTGATGTCTTTGTTTTATTGCGTGTGTTACCTTCAAATTTAGAGAATTGTTATAAAAAAACTGAATAAGGTAAAGAGGCATCAATTTTTCCCATATTTTAAAGGCCGTACAGAATAAAAGTATTTGATGTGTTTTGACTAAATTTTCATAACTTCATCAATCAGCTTCACAACTGCTACCTCATCAACACAACATCTATAATAATTAACTTTACTCATTTTATTTTTATTCTTTCTTTGAGTAGTTGGAGGGGATGCATCCACCCATCCCGTTCTCCAAATACATACCTGGGGCTTCATACATAAAAAGTTCTCCCTGACTTAAAGATGACTGTAGATTGTAGAAGTTTGCCTAAACAGAGAACTAGTACTAAACTTGGACTTCTTTTACACAAACTTTATAAAAGAAGACTACCGGTTTTAGAATAAGTGCTATTAGGATTCAAAAGATGACCTTATTGACTTTAAACTGCCTTAGTTATTAAGTTAAAGTTAGTTAGTTGTATAACACTAGAAATGTCCGTTAGGTCATTAAATCCATTTTGAATTCATGTTTTTTTATTTCATTGTTTTACAAGATTGAATATTTGAAATATTTTTATCAAACACTTACATTCATTATTTCATTTCATTTTTTGAAAAAATGTTACATTATAAAATTTGTTTAAAATGTTCAAAGTATTTGGCTTTAAAATCTTTTCTTATTTATATTTTCAATAAAAATTTTACTTTTTCCTTTTTCAAAAATATTTAAAACGATCGTTCCTTTGCGTCAATTGTGGCTTTATTTTATTTTTTGTGCCACCTTTACAATATCCATTTTATATTTCACTATTCACCAAATGATATCTCAAACAATTGGAATTTTGTACAACTTTCAACATTTAGTCGTTTTATGAGATAAGAGTATTGGTCGATATTTTGCCTACCTCTACATTTTGACCTAGTACGGTCTTCAAGTATATAGCGCATGCAAAGTTAGACAACTTACCACGAATAAATAGTATATCTATCAAATAATAAAAATCAATTTGAAATTAAAGAAACGAATTGTAATTTTCTTTTAACATTCCATAAGGTATCTGGGTTTTGAGTCATATGGCGTTAAATCTCACACTAGCAAATTGATCTCTGTATTCACGTCTAGATATCTTTCAAAAATTTAAGAAAATATCTTTTTTAGGTGTAAATTGAGGGAATTTATTTTTTAATTTCATTATTATTGGAAGGATAAGTTGTCCAAAAACGTCCAAGTTATACTTTTACATCCTGACAGTTCAGTTTAGTGAGAATGTTGGATTGAAATTTAGGTAGACTTAATTTTATGAAAGCGCGTTTCAGTTCAGCGTCAAAATTTCGCCCTATATTAACGTGATTGTTAAGGGAGAAGAAGAGTTGCGATTGAACTTGCCCTACTCGCCTTTGTGCGACAAAAAGACAACTCACATATCAGAATCGCAAATCGGTATTTTACTCCATAACTCGTTCGATTTGTAGATAACATCCTTAAAATGTTTAGGTTTTATTGACTACATAGTGCAACCCTGTTTCAAAGTTCTCGATGATGTATTAAAAACAGTATTGAATCCAATGCAAAAACGTCCATCTTTCATAAACGCAAACGTCTACCTTCCAAACATATACGAAGAAAATACAGACAACTCTATCGAAAGCATATCCTCAACTCTAAGTTTAAACAAAACAGACGCGTAATTCATATGTGTGTAAGTCTTTCCCGCTTTACTTCACGTTTTCATCTTTTTAATCAGGTTCAAGAAACCTTGGGAAAACTGGCTAAAAACAAACAAGAACATCTGGAAGTCAAAAATTAAAAGTAACCATTTTTCTTAAGCTCTTTTCCTTTGTAAGAAATGGGAAAAATTTAGCACTTCACATTTCTTTTAAGTTCTATCTTGAGTTTGGAAATTTTCTTAATAAGTTTTCTACATTTTGCGAATAAATTTTGTGCATATGGCCTAGAACTAATAATTATAAATAATTAATATTCATTATTTTTGTTCAAGGTAAGTTAGCTATACTCAAAAAAACTCATCTTTTTTTATTAATGTCAAAATTTTATTGTTAAATGTTATCTATATTCTTTGAAGTAATAGTTTCTTAAATGGTCTAAGTTTCTAAATCGTAGAACATAGCGAGTAGCATATGAATTGTCTCTTCTGCAAATGACTAATTAGGATAAAGAGAACATAGGATATAGAGATTAAGGCACTCTGATCGTAACCTTTTTTAGATTTAACTCCTCCAAAAATTTAAGAAATGTTTCTCATAAGTAGTTGGACCAAAAACGAAGATTTTACTTGACTTTCTTTTTGTACTCGCAAGTTAATCAAATCCACTTTCAGAGGAGATGTGTGTGCTTGTTTTGAATTCCAGCATTCTGCTTCACTGAGTCTACTTTGACGAGCAGGGGTCAATTGTGAGCCATCGATGGAAACATTTCGCTGTATTATATTTATGGTAATCCAATCAAATATTCTGCCGAAATTGTTATTTTAGTCGAAGCAATTATATTATCTTTTTAGATTGAACAAATCATTAACATGAAAGAGATAAAAATGTTGTTAGGAGCTAAAAAGATAAAGTTAGAAAGTTTTCCACACTTTCTTCTACTTAAAAATTGTTTTCCATCCAAATTTTAAATCGATCGTACGTTAAGTACTTCGGTTCTGCGAACCAGAGCATTTTTCATTAACTTAAAAATACTGATTACTAGAACATACACCTTTGTTTTTAATTCATTTGTGGATTTAATCATTCTGTTGATATCAGAGTTGGACAAGTTACGCCCGCCAAAGATTTTTATGCCGTGCGCTAAGATAAAGTTACTATTTCAAGTTATTCCAGCTCATTCACCGTTACTACACGATCATTGATTGGTTCAAAGTATTTCAACTAAAATGGTGTTCTTTTTTCTATATCTCATTATTATTTTTAAAAGAAAATTTTATAATTACATTTTCTTATAAATCTTTAAACATTCTATCTGACTCCACACATTTTTTGATCATTTATGTTGTCCAAATTTTAAAGCTTTAGATTTGATATTTGAATATTTTTTCATGTTTAAATTTTTAAAAAAGTTTGTTTTCTATCAAAATGTTTATTGCAACGCATATAATTGTAAATGTAGCTCCAATATGGAAAAGGGCAAATAGGCAATTCCAAAAATAGCAAAGAAAAATATTTTTATTATAAACAAGCATCAAAAATATAGTTAGAATATTCGTTGCATTTCCCCATTTATAGCAACAAATTTTGCACTTTCTATCTTTTTTTTCTACGAAGTTAGTTACTTGGCATCTTTTTCTTTTCTCGAGTTCCACTGTAGGAAAGGCTTAGCGTGCCTGTTTTAAGAAAGTCACATCTTTAAAACAAGTTTTATTTCATGTTTAAGTTTATCGTGCTTTCTTCGAGTCATATATTCGCCAACAAGTTGAAAGTCAGGGTTTTGAAGAAATTTATATCGATTTATTTCTTGTTTACCTTGAAAAAAAGTGAGCATTTATACCTACCAAATTTTTATCAATTTAGTGAACAATTTGAAAATTACTATGAGATTTCAGGGGATTATATAAGGTCACAGCCGTGATGTGAAATACCAAATTATCATATCATCATCAAACATCACTGTTTTATTCAATATACTTGTATATATTTTACTTTTGGTTACATGTGGTCTGTATATTTTGTTTTTTTATATTTTACAGACTGAAGGAAGAAAAAAGAAGTCAACAGTCAATCGAAAAGACCCTTTTAAATTCAAAATACTTTTTTGTTTATTCATAATTAAACGTTTTAAAACTGAATACTCATTTTAACTTCTCCAAAAGCTCAATTCTTCACATTCATTGGCTCTTTGAGGCTTAAAGAATCGCTACCCTTTTAACAAATTTGTTCTATTGAAATGTAAATAAAATTTTTGTAAAAAGTAAGAGAGATGTGAGTAAGCAAACTTTCATCATGAATGATGTTAAAAAGTAAAATTTTTTATTTCAGAAATTTTCAAAATTGCATTGTCCTTCATTAACCTATAATAATGCCTACAACAAATAATGCCATGGGTTATATTTAGAATTCAGTATTTGTTAATCTTTCTATTGCATGCATGGCATATTCATTGTTAAACCCAGTGTTTCTTTAACTTTTTCTACTCAACGCCTGCGTAGACATTATTTTTTCAAAAATGCCTCCCAAGACCACTTTATTTCAAAAAAAGCCTTTTTTATTTAAAAAATATAATTTAATATGCATTTAATTTCTTTCACAATAAACAAAATGCATAAAAATTTGAAAATTGATGGAAAATATAATGGAAAAAACCATTAAATATTTTTTCATATGATATTTAGATTTCGTGTTTATCTTCCAAATTTTGACGTTAGATTTTTAATGAAAGTAATTTTAATATCACCACTTTCACATTTATCATAAGGCTTGTAGAAATTAAAATGTCATATGCGAAAAGCAATAAAAGTATCTTAGGCATTCCCAAATAGTGAGTAGAGTATTTTAGCTTTTTTATATTAAAAATTGATTATTACTTTTTTTATAAAACAATTTAATCTCTTCATTTAATTTTTTGCCAATGAGTGTTTGTTAATCAGATGTAATTCGCAGAAAAAATCAAAAAATTTATTTAGCGTAAAATATTTTAGGAAACATGTTCAAAATTTTAGGAACTATATCATATAAATTATCCCAAACGTGTCTGTGTTTCGATCAAGAGAAAACATTTAGTCGTAAACCGGCATGTCAATAAGAAGTGGGGGAAGGGATAAACCTCACCTCAAATTTATTCCTTGGAAGTGCCTTTAAACATATAAATGTATACAGTTTCTTGCCCTCTTCCCCTGTGCTTAGAGTGCTAGCCGTTCGTAAATTTCTGCAGCGGCTATGAGAATTCCAAAACGCTACCTTATAGATGCGGTAATACTCATTATATGAATCATCTAGAACTATAGATGTATTATCTCTTATCCAAATCCACAGAAGCGAATTATCCACAAAAAATTCACATCCTCTTAACATCCTCATCCGTGGATCATTTAAGTTTAACATCCGGAATAACATCGTCATCCGCTATTTTCAAACAATTTTCTTTTTTCTATATACCGCAAAGTTTTTTTAGGAATTTTTGAATTTTTATGATAAATATTTCTTTTTGATAATAGATAGACATCTTTTTTCTTTTTTCAAATTACTTTTTTTTTCTCTAAATTTTTAAGAAGTATAAAACTTGCGTTGCTAAAAAATTTATTCTGACATCTGCTTCCGTGGATAAAAAAAATCACATCCGATATATCTCTAGTTAAAACCTAGAAATCGTAGAAGGATCGTTATATTTGAAAGAGAAACTTGGCTTTATTCTCTAGATACTGCAAATGAAGATGGATCAGAAACTCGCTTTCGAAACATAATCCGTTGCATGTGAGCCAAAAGTTTCATGAAGCGAGATAGTTTTTCTTTTTTAATTAATGCAAAGTATAAACATTTCATATAATATGTAATTACAGATACAATATATGTAAACTACAGCGATGGAATAAACCTAGTAGGGGTGAAGGGGATGTCGTACCTTCCACCTAAATTTATATTTTTTATAAATTTTTTGTCTTTTTTATAATAAACAATCTAAAATATAAGTCCTAAAAGTGGGAGCGTCTCCTAAATTTGTTTACCTAATACCATGGCTGTTGAAATACCACAAAATTAAAAAAAGAAAGAAGCATTAGGGTATAATTTTCAAGTACCTGAATCAAAGAACGGACCGCAAGGCGATTCAAAAGCAAAATTTTTAATTTCTAAAGGAAAGCATCTATAAAGTTTTTTTCCAAGCTTTAAAATGGTTTAGTCAACTCGCACCAAAAGTAAATCACCTCATCTGCATTTCAAACTCGCCTTAGTTAAACTACCAATTCGCTCTAGTCGAACTATAAACTTGCTTAAGTTGTGCTACTAGCATGGGCGTCCATTGAACGCTTTCTAGGGTGTTTCAAAATTTTGTCCAATTTTTTTCCAATTACTAAAACTTCAATAAAGGACTAAAACTTTTTTTCTTTGTAATTTTTTTTTCTTTGAATTGTAATTCAAAGTAGGACAATTTTTCAAAAACAATAGCGACAATTAATATCAATTTTTTAGGGGAGACAGTTGACCTATTTGCCCCAATTAGCGGACGCCCATGGCTACTACCTATTGAAACAGTCTCTCAACTATAGATTAGGAATTCTTTTTAATGAAGTTGGAAACTCTAATCATCTAGCATACTTGTCCATCTCCAAATATAAAAGCAAGTTAAAGGACGCATTGTTCGATCACTATGATTATGAATGCAACATTGATAATAATTGCTACACATCCGTAACTAAGTGATTATATGTTTTAATTCTCTGTCATATACCAATATTTTTATATTAACTAAATAATATGATTCTTTATTGTATATAATATATATAATACATATTTCAATTAGTAATAATATCAATGTAGTATAAATAGCTTAAATTTATATATCAATTATTCTTTTAAGCATTTGTGTGTTCTGATAGCGGTTTACCAAGCCTTTGAACACCATGATTACATTCCATACACCTTCTATCTTTATAATTCTGATATTTATGTTATATTTTCATTTTTTCCTTTGTTCTTCCTGTATATTCATTATAAAGTGTTTTTTAATAAACTTCTTCTTCTTCAAACTATACTTGAATTATGCACAAAAATATAATGCTTATTAAACTCATGAAATAAAAATTGTCTGCTTTAAATATATAAAATGGCGTTGAAAAAGTAAGCCGACGATTAGTCTTAAAAATTATGGTGCCCAAAAGCGTTAAAATAAATTGACTAATAATGGGGGTACGGGTTATCTATACGTAAACAGATTTTAAGCCAAGAAAAATGCATGAACGAAAATAGGTAAAACGCATATAATATAACACCAGCATATAGATTAATAATCCCTTGAAAACTATTTTTTCATTCTTTCTATTTATCTTATATATAATCATATTAAACGTATGTTACTATTATATAAAAAATAGAAAACGACCAGCAATAATATTTCGGTCATTATGACCTTCTTCAGATATATATGACCTAAAAAAAATTTAATTTTTTGAAAATAGATAAAAAAATTTAGGTCATATATATCTGAAGAAGGTCATAGTGACCGAAATATTATTGCTTGTATTTTGTTAAATAAAAGATTTATTCAACGTTTTCTATTTATTTTCTTTACAACTTTTATTTATTTATGAAGACTCAGCGCCATTTTATCTACATATAAAAAATAGTCTATTTATCTCTTTATTACCATAATTGATGCTTTCTTCGCAATGCATTTTGTAAAATTTTTGAAGCTCAATGTTTCTAAAGGTCAAAAAGGCCAAAAACCAAAATGGCCAAAACCAAAACGGCCAAAAACCAAAACGGCCAAAACCAAAACGGCCAAAAACTAAAACAGCTAAATTAAAAAATGGCCAAAACCAAAACAGTCAAAAATTAAAACAATCAAAATTAAAATGGTCAAAATCTATTTTTTATCGGCTTTTGGCCGTTTTGGTTTTGGCCGTTTTGGTTTTTGGCCGTGTTAACTAGGCACCTTTCTAAATTTACCGTGTGGGTTATTCACGTTAGCGGATTAAAGACGGGTGTTTACGAAAATCCATTTCTCCGTTAAAAAAAACTTTTCAAAAGAATATAAAAGTTAAACTTGAAAATAGCAATACACTCACTCAAAAAAGGAAGAATCAATTATTGTTGTAAAAGAAGGAAATAGTTATTGTTGTAAAAATAAAATATTTGCGGAGTGTAGTTCAAAATTTTATGAGTAAAAGTAAGTACTTTGAAAGATCAAACCCTTAAGTGGTTCATAGCCTAAGATTTTAAAGCTGTCTATTGGATTCTTCGACTAATCAGATATATTAACCCATTTACGACCAATGTTCCTATTTTGGAACATAAGTAATTTCATCTTCGTCTGCTTTTTTTAATGTCTTTGAATATAAATCGTCTGCGTTTTTTTAGATATCGTCTGCTTTGCTTGGTCTTAAATGGGTTAATGGAGAAAGCCTTGATTTATTTGACTTTTTGGTTTCTGAGTGCCTTCCTCATCTGAAAAAATAAAAATAACGATTTTGAGTACAGTATATGTAAACAGGAATATTTGCTGGCATAAATGTAAAATATTGTTTTGGTAGTTGTAACATATGCATGCACATGCGAATATAGTAAAAAAGAATCTCAGTACGTTTTTCTCGTTTGTTTTCTTATAACAATGCAATTTATATATTTAAAGCAGGTGGTTTTCATTTGTTGGAAGGCCGGTTTTACACGAGTCATTAAAGCAGCGAATTATACTTTAAAAATTTATTGAAAAAGATAAGCAGTTGATTAGTTTAAAAAAACTGTTCTTTAACCCTTTCAGAGAGAGTAGAACACTGGTGTCCCAAAAAGGAAAACCGTATGCTTTAAGTGATATAAAAATTCATTGAAAAAAGTTACCATACAATTCGTTTTTAAAAATCTTGACGTTAACGGGTTAAGATAGGGTTTAAAATTAAAAAATTTATGTACTAATTATCTCCTACATAAATTGTGAATCATGTTATGATTATTTAGGGACTTTTTTCATTGTCAAACTTAAATATTGGGTTTAGCTAAATACCATTTCAAAGATAAGTATGTACTCGAATTTAAGAAGCATATAGTGTCCTCGATATTTAATTGATTGAGTTTCATTGTATTGTAAGTATACTTTTATTCATACGTTGTAAGCTTAGAGAGTCAAATACTTACGAAAAAATGGTGTAACATATAGCGAAATGTTAGAACATAAAATTAGTAAAAGCTTAAAATAGGTTAGTGTTATAAACTAAAAACATTAGTAACACACTTAGAATAGATAAAACATAAAATATAGTAATCTTGGATTTAGGAATTGATGTAAAAAAGTGTCGACTTCTTAAAGTTAAAATATGCATACAAAAGATATATATGAGAGTGACATAGTGTATTTAGCTTATCGAAGAAAATTACAACAGATAGACTCAGCTGTAACCCATTATAAGGGCAAAGAAAAAGAATGGCGTTCTATAATTTTCGGAAAATGTCAAAAAATTTTCTTTTAAAAGGTCAATGCCGCCTAAATGCTATCCTTTTCAAAACCCAGATTTATTTTTGGCTACGCCAATTACCCCTCCTTCTTTCTCCCCCTGTAACCTCAAAATTTCGGATCAATCTAATCTCTATTTTACTTCATATTAAGTTTAAAACTATTACATAATTATGTACCACCCCCAAATAAATTTTTTTGTGGTCTCGTCAATAATTTGAAATTTATATTCGTTTGCATGAACACTACACACATTCTGATAATATAAAACAAATCGCAAAAAAATATATTGAAATAATAGGTATGATTACACTCATTGATTAGAACCACTTTTTAATGTCCCTTTTTATCGTTTACGTGTAAAACGTCTCTCTACCATTTCTGCAACAAATAAAAGTACGTCTTCTCAAAATAGATAATTATTTGAAAAAAATGTCTACAATTTCCATAGCGCTCGTTACACATTAAAATTTGCTCCGACTAAGAAGGGAACCGCTGGATTATGGTAATATAGCTAATCATATAGCTAATTAATAGCAAAAATACTTATAACTGATTTATGATGAAATTAAAAGTCAATGGGTGAGAGCATTAGGATAGCCTGCAATTATAAATACGTGCCTTGAAAAATTTCAAAGGGGCAGGGGGGGGGGGGTGTAAATTTTTTTAAATCCAAATTTAGAACATAACCTTATAAATGTATATGTCTTCAAAGGAGCAGAAATTGAGTAAAGCTTTTTCTTAAAAATTTTTTTTTGCCTGCCACGTTTGGCAAGACTAGTGTGTGAGAATTTAGACCTATTTTAGAAGTCTATTTTAGGTCTTTTATTGAGTTGTAAGTTTTATACAAAAACCGTTGATAAAAATTATAAAATTAAAATAAAAAATATAAAAAAAATAATAATCAATCAATTATACATTTTAATTTCTTTTTTTATATCATTTGTTAAAAGATTTAAAATATTTAATAACTAATATATTAATTAATATTTAAAATAATTTTTACCACTCCAATTAATTAAAAAAATTTCTTCTGCTTTTTAAAAATGTCAAGTATACGAGAGATAAACTCTCAAAGTGCAAAATGTTTTATCATAGAATCTTCACTGTCTCTAACATTTAAGTATAACTTGAAAAATACATTAAAATCAATTATTAAATTTTTAATGTTCTGTGAAAATTCACATAAATTTTGTTCATTAGGCATATATGAGTATGACAGTCAAAGTTATATTACAATTGTTCCTCTTCATTCCATTGATAATAATGGTGCAAATATATTAAACAAGTTGGATAATTTGTCAATGGAAGAAGCAATAAGCAGTATAGATGGAGATAGTATTACATCTTCGCTAATTAAATGCTTACAAAATATATTCAATGATTTTTCAGCTAACAAGAAGTTTAATAGAAATTTGTCAGCATTGAGGAAAAATGTTAATCAAATAGATTTTTATGTCTTCACTTCTTTAGATAGCACTAATTTAAAATCAAATATTTACCGCGAATTTAACAATAATGTTTTTTGTTATGTTCAAAATTTTGTCATCATTATTCCGCCTACAAATACGCGTTTGTCAGAAGAAGATTTTCAAATTGAATTTTCAAATATAGATAAAATTTTTAAAGAATATAGAATAGACGATAATGTTTTATTGCTAGAATACTTACTAAAAAAATGGCTAATCACCGACACTCAAATGAAAAAGAAGGTTAATATTGTAATGAAAAGTTATTTAAGGGAAACTATTAGAATAAGGTGCGAAGTTCAAGAAAACACTTTATCAGAGAATTTTTTGCAAATGCTTTCTTCTTCGAATAAAAGTCCCTATCAGTATAAGAAGATGAGTGGAACAGCGCTAAGAAACCAATGTCACTCAAATCCTTTCAATAACGACACTAACTTCAACTTGGAAATATTGAAGTTCGTTAAAAACAGCGGAGTCTGTGACTCTTTAGTTTATGGTAAATCATTCAGAGTAATACCCATGACTTCTAATGACTCGAAAATTTTACTTGAAAATGATAAAATAGTATTTTTAAGTCTGTGCAACTTTTTATTAAAACGTTCCTTATCTTTGATTTTACGTAAAAGTGCATTTTCATCAAGTTTTGAAGAGACATGCCAAGTGTACACTTATTTTATTGGAATCGTGTCAAATGAAGCGTGGCTTTTAATTAAACCCATTATAAGTAACGAGTTTTATCTACCTGAAAATGTAGCAAGTAATGAAGATACAAAGAATGCGCCAGAAACAGACATACAGATTATTGAAGAAAAGTTTAAGAGCATTAATATAGAAGAAACATATAATCCATTAGACTATAGCTCGAATGTTTATAATTTTCTACTCAAAAACTTTTAACATTTCTCGACATTTTTGAACTATTTTATGGTTTATACGTTCCATATCAGAGCAAGCACATATAATCTTATTTTTAAATATTGTAATTTCAACATTAGTGCACATGCTCTTAAGTTTTTCACCCGAATACCAATCTTTTTGCGAAACAATTTATAATTTTGATATTAAATTTATAAATAGGAGAAAAATAAAATCGGTGTACTTATTTACTATATATGCTTCATCTAGCCTAGGGATTCTCAAATGGGGGGGGGGCAAAAATTGTTCAGTATATAGGTTAAAAAATATATCAGGCGAAAAAAATAGTTTTTTCTAGTCTCCTTATTTCAAAGATAAACAAATTAACAGCGTTTTAAACCTAAAACAAACAATCGAATCATGCAATTATTTTAAATGAAATATTTTTGTTTGAATCATCCGAATTTTTGTCGCAGTAATTAAATACAAAGTTGATGTAATTTTTTTAGAAGAAGGAAGATTTATTTAAGGATTAAAGTTTATATAAATCCCAAAAAAACATGTGTATAGTATGAAAAAAAAATGGAAAAATTTGTTTGAAACGAATGACAGTTAACGGGATACATGTATATCCATCGAGATGACATGATATATTTGTATTTTGGTATTTGTATTTTTAAATCCCAAATTTGGTGCATTTGTGTTGTGTAAAATGTAATGATAAATAAAAGACTACATCATACAAGACTGTATCATATCATACATGACAGGATATCAATAAACTTCAAACTCTGGAGAATTTCCTTTTATAAGTGAAGCTGATCCATAACTATTATGTGCATATCGAATTGATGAATATAATTATATGCAAATTGATACGCTGAACTGTAACATGTGTATAAGCTTAATGCTTTTAAGCATCCGTTTATAAAAAAAAGTATTTGTATATATTGTATTTCAAAATTTGATAGTGGAGAGTATTTGCATTTGTATTTGAGACTCGAAAATAAGTAATTGATCCAAGCCTAACTTACTTCAAGTAATAATAATGCCATCTCACCGCTTTTTTACATTATATCTGATTATCATCTTTTTTGAACAGTTAAAATATTTTTTTGTATGAAAGTAAGGGGTTAAAATTTATTTGCAAAGGATTAAATGAGGAAAAAAATATTGAGAAGCTTGATCTAGTCCATCAACTCTTTGACTCCATCCATTTCTCCTATTATTATTATTATTATTATTATTATATATTTTGTATTTACTTTACTCAGTTCGATTATCATTTTTTAATATAAAGTTTTCGTTATCACAAAAAGTCCACTTGAAAGAGTAATTTTCTACACGAATATATTTGTAGCGAAATAGATTTCTATGAACTCAATCAAAAGCGTATCATAAAATTGAGCAAAACTAAAAGCTAAAGTTTTTATTTTTTTTAATAATGCTTACTAATAAACTAAATTAAAATAGGTTTTTAGGGTTAGGTTAACTAAATAAATATCTCGATACGACTTCTGTTATGCAAGACATATTATCTGGTGTGCCTATACTTGAATTCAAAGAATTTAAAAAGTTTATTCTCGAAATTTTTTTAATTACTAAAATTTGGGTTAAAATTATGAGGAAATTAAAATGTCATTTTAAATATTAATAATTAAAATGTAATTTTAAATATTATTACAAAGTAAAATTTGAGCGTGACTTTTTGCGTATTCTTACGCAATATTTTCTAAAAACTTTGTGCAGTAAATATTTCATATCTTCTTTAACCCTCATCCGACCACTAGAACACAATCGTGTTCACAATAAACATTGAAACAAATTTCTAAAAATTTCTGAAATTTTATAAAAATCTACAAATCAAAAGATCAATCTTTAAGGTGAAAAAACTAATTTAGATAAAAATTTTCAAGATATTTAAGTTTCCAACAATAAATAATAAGGCATCAAATTAAAATTTTTATTTATATTTTTAACGCCACTTACTGCTTTTTAGAATGATAGATAAGGCAAAGTCGGTAGGTTTCATAATTAGAAAAGAATAAGAAAAATGAACTCGACTTTCAAAGATGAAAAAGAAAGAGAGAAAAGTTTATTGAAGGATCAAATTTTTGACCTTACGGTCTTTATTAAGAATAAGAAAGGAGAAGAAAAATGAAGAAGGAAGGGAAGAAACTTATTTATCTTTAAACTTGATAAATTGAGATCAACAATTTGTAAAAAAAAATTGGAAAAATTTTTTTTTAATTTTTTAGAAAATATTGGATATCATTTCAAAACATTGAGTTCTTGTTTGTAAAAAAGGGTGAAAAAGTTAGTAGAAAAAGATTCTTTTCACTTTTTTTTTCACAAGAACATTTTCACTTCTTTTAGTAAGTTATATAACTCATTTTTTTTTACAATATTAAGCAATATTTTCAAAAAAAATGTAAGAATTATTTTTTTCAAATTAAAAAATTTTTTTTTAATAAATTCAAATTGTTCACATACTAGCCATTTTTTTTCAACTTTACAGAGCCCTTGTGCATGGGGCGTGAGTAAGGTTGGTTAGATACTGGGTTTCGATAACTTAAGGTCTTGGGTTCGATCCTGCATCAAGCCTACTTTCTTCATAGTTCGATACTAGCGGCGCAACGTGCCTTCTCGATTTAAACACCACATGGTACCTTTACCTGTAATAATACGTTACGATTTTAGAAAACGTTGCAAGTCAATGCGTACAAACTTCTCACTGTTCAATGCTTTTTTAATAACATGTCTAATACTTGTACATAGTACAATGATAAATAGAGAATACAATTTCAAAACGTGCGAATTTAATGAAATTGAAAAGATATCATTTGAAAGATTAATAAACTTTTTCTTCCCCTTCAGACATTTTTTATTTCTTTGCTATCATCATGCATTGTAGATTTGCTGACACAGGAAATAAGATAGATGTTAATTTAATTTTTTATAGATACAATCAAATAAATTAGGCTGATATTAATAATATAGATATTTGCAAATTTACATGCATCTACGTGATGAGTGATGACGAAAAATAGGTAAAACTCTATATTGCCTGAACTATAGAGAGATAGCAGAAAATATAATAATGACAAAAAACATGGCGTCACAACAGCAGCACAAGATCAACATATTCCATATGTCACTAGAATGAATCATTTTTTGGTGTCATGGAGTGAGTGAGCGAAACTTCACTAAAGGGTTCCACCCGTTGCTTCCTAACATCTTGCATTGTATTAGAGTAGCTTTAGAGCAGTGCTTATCTATCGCGATTTTTTTGCAAAATTTGCAACTTATTGGAATTCTTCTTTTTTTTCTCCTTCTTTTCTAATATTTATTTTGGGTCCATGTTTTTCATCCTCTTTTTCCAATTTTAGTTGGTCATACGAAGAAAGGTTTTCGCCTATTTTTTACAGCAAGATGCCCTACTGTCGCTAACCCACACCATTTCTTCGGGCTTCGAACCGGTATTGAATTTGGCGATGTCTCATTTAGTGTCTAGTTTAACTTTTCCGAAAGATGAAACTTTTTGAATTCTATCCTACTGAATATTTTATTATCTTAATTTTTGTTACCAAAGTATTTGATTAATAAATTTATTTAGTTTCATACGCGCAATTAAAATTTTAATATTTTTCTGATTTATTATAGATAGTGTATTTAGTTTTTTTCTAAATGGCAAATTAACAAGTCGTTTTTGTAGCAAGTTTTTGCTAATTTTTCTTAAATATAAGGCTTTCTTGCTAAGAAGTTTCTGCAAACCAGGTGCACCGTTTCAGTCAGAAAAAAACAAACTTTCTACCCCTAATTTTTTTCTCCATATTTCACAAGCATAAAACCCTACTTATTTAATCTAGCTAAAATAACTTTATTATGAGCACGTATATAAATCAGAAATAATATTAAAAAAATAATAAAAACTTAATTACAAAAGATACATACTTATACCTTTATTGCTTGTAGCAGAATAAAAAATGAGTCTAAGTCTCAATCGCTTTTTCTTGAACTTTAAAGTTTAATGCCAATAATAATTTATCCCTTCCATAGATGGCATATTGGTTGAAATGTAGGGTCTTGATCCCATTGTCTTGGGTACGATTCTCGGTCATGACATACCTGTCATCTCTCCAGTTATGGAAGAATATTCTTCCCTTAGATGCGATATCTAGACTAAAAAATAAAAGTTCTGCATTGTTCAATGCTATTCGGCGTTCATTTTGTAATAGCATTCTATTTCTAAGAGCATTGTGGAAAAAATTAGTTTCACAAAAATAAGTGGTATAAAAGCGGACCAAAATTGAAAGTGGTTGCTTAACCAAATTTTGAAAATGAAACATCGCATGACAACAAAAGTTTATAAATTTTTCATTTTGAAAAACTAATTTTTTTAAAAGCTTCATTTTCCAGACTAAAAAGAGCTTGATCATTTAGTTAATGATTTAAAACTTACTAATACAAGAGTGTTGTTTGAATTAAAGTAAAAAATGACATATATTTACCACAAGTGTAAACAGTTTAAAGTGCCGAGCATGACAGAATAGATTTTTAAGTTACAGACATTATAAGTCTGAGCAAAGATAAAAGGTTTAATAATAAATTATTCTTAACGCATCTGCCAGATCAATTGTGTATACTTATTGATTCTTTTATAAAAACTCTCACGACTGTTTGTTTTGCTTCACAACAACATATCAATCTAACCTTTTATCAATTTTTGCTAGGTCAAATAATATATAATGAGTATAGATGGAACATATGGGCTAACAAACTCTATTTTATTCTCAAGTGGTAGTAAAAATTGAATGACCAGATAAGTAATCTTTCAAGTTGGCGCCTCAAAAATCTAAAGTACGGTTCTCTTGTCTATAGCAAAAATCTTCTTTTTCTCTCAGTCACCTCACATTGGTCGTAGCCTCATACTAATAATAATTTATGCAGAAAAAAGTAGAAGTTTTTCCCAGGCTGTCAGGCAAAAGTAGCTTTTGGTATGTTTGTTAAAAATTAGTTAAACTTAAAAAAATCTTATTAATATATTGATTGATATTAAAAGTTCATTTTAGAAAAAATTTCACTCCGCATTTAATTTTATTTCTAGATTTGCCCTTGAGACGTAATATCAATTTTTGTAATTTTATTTTTAAATATTAAAGATGTAAAAAAATAACGGCAACTTTAAAATTCGAACAACATCCAAAAAACACTAAAATTTATAATGAAACAAAAAATTCGTCAAAATGTGTACCCCATTGTAATAGGATGACAATATTTAAGACATACTTCATTTTACGGTTCCTTATTCATATTCAACACTTACCATAAAAATAGTTTTCATTTATTCAGAGTCCAACAGAACATTTAGAAACATTCATCTAGATTCTAGTTCATTCAGAGGCGTAGTTAGATGGGGTCCCTCCGGCAGCACCACCCCCCCCCCCCATCCCTCTGAAACAACCCCTGGCCCCCTGCGAGATTCGATAGAAATAAACTGAAATTTTGTATTCTTTTCTCAAGGATTTATATAAAATATAAGATAACTAATTTTTCAATAACTACCAATTATAATAGAAATATATCTCAAAAAAAAATTTATAAGAATAGGGATTAATATATTTATACATAACACAATATACAAGTGTTTGCATCAACATGTATTTTGAATGAATCAGAAATATAGATCAGAAGCTGTGATGTGTTGAAAATGAGCTTTCCTGTCATCAACGTTATCATTTGTTAGTAAAAAAGTATAATAAAATGGGTAAGATCCAATATATTTAAGAGGTTCGTCCTCAAAATTTATATAATGAGTATAAACAATGAGTTCAAGACATTTCGTAACCAAGGCATTTGTTACTAGAGATATTTCTTACCTAAATTGGTCATTTCGTACCCAATAGTTTAAAACAAATTCGATACGAAACGTGAAAAACGGAACGAAATACCTCGAGTACGATACGTCTTAGGTATGAAATGTCCTGCACCGTATACAATAGATGTAGTCGAAAAGATAAAGATTATTAATATCTCTAGAAATAATCCCTGTTAGAAATATGATGTATTGCTTATATAAAAATGCCCAGTGGTATGATGGTCAACTTAAATCATCTACGTAGACTTGTTGAAATACTAGATAGTCTAGATTTCGAGTTCATAAACAGGTTTACAGACTATGATATAAAACTTTGGGAAACTTTTGAAACTCTAAATGGCTATACTGACTTTCATAACGTTCAAAAACTTGTTAGATCAACTTAAAGCTAAGTGCAGCGTATTTCGAGTAAATATAGAAAAATTTTAACAAAATTATTTAAATACAAACCGAAAGATAGAATGAAATTTCGATATAAAAGCTGTTTTAATCTCAATAATAACGAGTTTTGTTTCAACATTATTTGGGGCGGACATTTTAAAACAAATTTTTATAATTGCTCTAACGGCAGGATATTCGACTTCTATAGTTGAATGCGCTTTTCTTGATTCTTGTCATCGAAGACGTTGTAGATTAAAAATTATTTTACGCCTAAGGTTTCAAAATAAAAAATCTGCAAAAAAAGTCAATTTTTTTTCCATAAAATATAGTATTTTATTTTTGTTATATAATTTTTTAATTTATTAGAATAGCATTTTTTTTAATAAAAAAAAATATATATTTCTACTTTCACAAATGTGTGAATAAAAATATTTCACACTTTATGTATATTTAAGATTAATATATAAAGCCTTAAAAAGTCGTAAATTGATGTGCCCCCCCCCCCCTTGAAAATTTTTTGCCCCCTTCCTTTGAGTTAAATTCCTGGCTACGCAGCGGAGTTGATCACGGAAGTTATAGTCTGTTATTTAAAAGATGTTAGTGAATGGGTTAAATACACTCATCAAAAAAATCAAATTTGAATGTCGTTCTAAGAAAAGTTCAAACGATCTAATTTGGATTAAAATCATGCATACTCTATATTTTACAAATTACCACTGCATTGTGCGTGTAGTACTATTAAGTGCAAAGGCTAAAGATTTCCAATCCTGAAAACAAAATGGTTGGCGTGAGGAAGGGCATCCGGCCAGAAAACTCTGCTCTATTTAACAAATGTAATGATCCGCACAAACAAAGAGCGGGGTAAAGAAGCAGCTTGGACTGACCGAAGAGGATGCGCAGGACAGGAAAGAATGGAGAGAGCGAATCTCAGCCACCGACCCCCAATTTGGGGACAAGGTGTAGTAAAAGAAGAAGAATCATGTCCAACATAACCACCACACCCACACCTTCCCTGACAACTCAATATTTAATTCCATGCTTAAATCAGGGGCGTATTTTTTTTTCTAAGAGGGGCAAACTTTTTTTGGGCAATTTTCAAAATTACTGGTCTGGAAATACCACGGGAGACCAAATATTCAAGCTATCCTTTAAAATAGAGTGTATTCAGCCCTTACCTAAATTTATAAGACTAATTTATATTTTTTTACAAAATTGGTGAAATTTAAATACTATACTTCCAGCGAAAATATTTTAATTAAATTTGCTTATCGCTGATACACTAGTTTAAAAAAATCCAAAAATATTAGGGGCGAATAGGCTTTTCATTTGAAAATGAAGTAGTCTACCCATGCACACTACAGGAATTGTTGAGGGATATTTGATTGATAGAGAAAACAACTAAAAAAAATTAACTGAAGGTTGGAGACCTTCCTACACCAACCTACAAACAAATCGGTTTACATCTTTGACTCAGCTCACGAACTATTACTCAGATCATACTCGAAAATTAGAGCTTTTATAATTCTTTATAAGGGATGTTCCTATCTCCTTTTTCTATAGGGTTTGAATTATGTATTTAAAGTATTTTACATAGAGCAAGATAACAGTTTTTATTCTTAATACTCATATTTCACACACTTGGTTCATGAACATTTTGGGTAATTAATGGCTTTACGAAACGAATTAAGTTTGTAAAACGAGGTTGCACTGTATTTTAATTGTTCTTGATAAAGACCCTGACGTTTTAAAATTTGAACACATTTTTTTCTTTCTGCAAAGTCAAGAACTTAAATAAAGAATTAAAGTTATTTTTTAAACCTTATTCTTTGATTTTATTCACTTTAATACATAAAGTGTATAAATCGCTCAAAATAATGAAAACTTTGAAAAATATTTTACTATTCATAAAAATAATTTTTAGTAAATAACTTGACCGAGTTATGCGCATCATAAACAGGTGATTTTGGAAAAATTACAATTAAAAAATATATCGTCCGCGTTTCTTTAAAAAAGGAAAGAATGTTCTACGATTGAGTTGTACTCAATAAAAACTTAAAAAGTAATAAAATTTTAAGTGAAAAATAAGAGTAGTTTTTCGAAAAAGATATAAAAACAAATGATAACTCCTGAATAATATTGTGCATGAATTTTCAAAAAGTACCCTAGGCCAAATTTTAATTACGAGCATGATAATTTAAACTACAAGAGTGATGCTGAGCATGCATATATCAAAACAAGATTTTTACTTTGTACCAGGAAGTGAAAATTTCATGATGTAATACTTGAGTATAATGCAATGTATTTGTTTCTTATAAACTAGGACATAGGTGACTACTGTTGTAGGTAGGTAACATCTCGAAGCACTTTCCGAACAGAATCGATACTAAAGGTGTAACAATTATGAAAGAAGAGCTAATGTGGATATCATCTAATGAGATACTACACGATTCTAATTAATTAGATACTACAAAAATACTCATATTCAAATTTAATACTTGTGTAAAAGAAAAAGAAATTTTAAATACACGGGTCTAATTGCTATGAGGTAAAATTGAAAATTTTCTCATTAGTAGTTTGGTTAAACACTGTCCTTCAACTTAAATTATAGGTAACCGTTTTTCACGTAAGTGTATATCATATTTATACATTTCAATTCAAAATAAGAAGTCTTAAAGATTTTTTATTCATAAAGGAGAGAAGTACTTTTGCATTTTATGAAGCATGATGGCACGAATTTTATCAGAAGCAAATAATTCTGAAATCTATTTTTACTTTCTCTTCGTCATTGTCTTCATCTTTTCCACCTTTTATCTAGGGTCGATGTTTCTGGCAAGTGTTCTCAATCTACTTTGTTCTTGAACTGGCCATCTTGAAGTTTGCAAATTTTTTTACATTTGGATGCCTTCCTACAGCTAACCTTCCCCATTTATCCAAGCTTGGGACAGACACCAAGTTGGACTAAGAATACTGAGTGGCCTTCTCTACTATTTTTGACTTTCTCTGGAAAGAAAATGTTCAAAATATTAATTGCACCTAGTAAGCAAAGGTCACTCCAATTGGGCTTCAATATTTATAGTTAATTTTTTGTAACTTTGTTAACCCATTTTAATTAACGTCAGGATTAGGGAGTTGGAGTCGGTATCTAATAAAATTTAGGAGCAGGTTTTTTAAATATAAAAAAAAAGTTTAATATTTGTAAGAATATGGATTGACCCTTCTTTATTCTTAGTTGCAAGCGAAGAGTTGGCAATAAGTATTCGCACTCGGAGCCGCATTTTTAAAGTACTTGGAGAAAGCAATATTGGTTGTCTTACAATAATTTTTATTGTTCTAACACATCAAATTCTTATCTGTAAAAAAAAGCCAAAACTTGTAACTTTTGGTCCATATGATCTTAGCTTTAATACCATTTAATCATATTTATTAAAATAAAAGTGTACAAAAAATTTATTTAATAAATATGTATAGTTTGTTTATATCAAAAATTTAGTTGTGTTTTGTAAACAAAAACATTAAAACACTTTAGTGAAATATTCTATCTTTTGTTCTGTTTCTTTTTTATTTAAAACTCATCTTTAATTATATAAAATTAATTACTATATAAATTAGACAATATTATTCTTCATTACAATTAAATCATGTCAGAAAACTACAGAAAGAGAAAGAGAATCACTGTGACAAAAGATGAGAGAAAGCTGGTGCATCATCAGCATGTGTTTGTTCAAAAATACTACAAGACCCTTTGAGACACTGTGATAAACATTGCTTACTTATTGTGCTTAGTTAGGAAAACGGAGGCTCATTCGCCCCAAACTTCTTGATATTTTTATTGTGTCTACAAAAATCTAAACGAGCACTTCAACCTAAACTGAAAGCCCTTTCTAAAATGTCCAATATTCGACTCTGTGAAGGAAACATTGGTGAGTCACAGTTGCAAAGAAGGAATTTCAGGTATGAAGGCACCTTGATGAGATTATTTTATCTACGGTTTCGAAAATAATACAAATATTTAAAATCAAGAGGGCGGGGGTCACAGATGACCTGTTTTTACCCCTACCGGACGTCTATGCTTATCAGCCATCTTTGTCCATCCTGCTCGTATCCATTTCAAGGAAACGGAAGAAATGAATCCAAATCGGTAAAATATCTCCGATACTTGAAAAAAGCACTATTTTTACGATTCCCCTTTCTGATTGATCGTCCCATCACTAATTTTAACCGAAAGAAGTGCGATTCAGAAGTTCTCTTTTTTCACTCAAGCGGGGCAAATGAATTAACCCTTTTTTTGATTTTATATGTATAATGTATAAAAAGCGAAAAATGTATAGGAATTTTCTTTGCATGGATGTACTACATAGCACCATGTGTACAGTGTACATTGAATACGTGAATTAATACTCTATCTTACACAACTTTTCGTATGTATCCATGTAAAGAAAATTTTCTATACATTTTAATAGATTTTTCTCTATACTTGCTATGTACAATTTTGTACATCCATGTTAACTAAATTTCTATACCTTACAATGAAAGTTTTCCTATGTACACATGAATTAATACTATCTTACACAACTTTTCGTATACTTGCTATGAACATCCATGTAAAGAAAATTTTCTATACATTTAAATAGATTTTTCTCTATACTTGCTATGTACATCCTGTTAACTAAATTTCTATACCTTACAATGAAAGTTTTCCTATGTACACGTGTAAATTGAATACGTGAATTAATACTCAATCTTTCACAACTTATCGTATACTTGATACGTACATCCATGTAAAGAAATTTCCTATACATTTTTCGTTTTTTATACATTATACCTATATCTTGATTGAATAGTTTTATCTCACGAAAACTGGGAATTTGAAACAGCTAACCCAACCAAATAATTAAACTAATTAACTAAATAAATACGAACTAAATTATCAACTAATTAATTAACTCTCTTCTTAAATTTTCCTCAAAAGTTTTATGCTCAGTTTTTGACTGAATTCTACATTATAGGTTTTCTGAAAACTGGCCACCAATCTTATTTACAGAGCTTAAAGCTTTCTTTTAAAAAAGGTTTAGATTTGTCGATATATGGAACACTTTCAATGATCTACAATTTTTTAGAGATTTTGTAAGCAAAAAAGTCAAATAATATTTATGAATGAAAAACTAAATACACTTTTCCTTATCAGGTTAAAATTTTTTATTGTTGAAATATTTTTTGGTTGAAATGTCAATTGGTTCGTTTGACCCTTAGTTGAAATGTCTTGATTGAAACGTCCTGTCACCAGTTTTTTCTTATCCTTATAAAAATTTCAATGTGTGTACGTACATATCTTCAAATTCCGTATATGAAAACAATTCTCAAAAAAAACAATGAAAAATTGGATTATGTAAAACTAAATTAATATTTTAATTTTGAATACAACGGTAAAATTAACTAAACATGCATTCTTTATAGAGTGGTAGCTTATTTATTCTTATACGAAAAAATTGTAAAAAAGTTGATACTCTGGTGACAAATCATTTTAAGATAGGAACAAGATTAGAAAATAGTTATATCATTTAGTAAATAAGGAAAATTGTGTAAAACACAATAGATTTTAAAACCTTGTACTGTTAAAATCCAGAACAAACACTTTTTCATAGTTGAGAAAATAGATAAATTAGTTTTAGGAAAGGCATTAAAATTGAATAAACTTTACTAAATGACAAATAAATCACTTAAAAATATGCATAAGATAGAAGCAAAAAAGGATTAATAAATAGAGGATATAAACTTTTTTTATATTTATATAAAGAGTAGATGGAGGGTATACACTTTAATATATTAAACGTAAAGAGAAGAAAAAATTATAAAGTTCTTTTGACGAATCGAGCGAATAAAAATTTATGGTATCTTGTATGTTTGCACAATTTTTGATTGTTTATACTGACGTAAATTCATTAAGCCAAAGATAGCGAGAAGTTCGTATTTTGGAGCCATTAGATAAGACTCGCGCTTAATTAAAGACAGAGAAAACTTTAAATTTGCATTTTCTCTACAACGAGCAAAGTCGATAGAGAGCAATTGCCATTCATTTGCCGTTTTTTGATATTGAACTCCAATGACTAAGTTAATTTTCTGTTGGAATTCTAGTATCAATGGAAAAGGATAGTAATTTGGCTTATCTTGTGTAAAGTATTTTATGATCCAATTCAAAAGGCGAATGTGGTGTCCATTTCGATGAGTCGGGTGGTGGAAGTAAAAAAGTTGGCAATCGACTCCGAGATAAGAGAGGAAAACGGAGGCCTCATTCGCACCCAACTTCTTGATATTTTTATTATGTCTGCAAAAATCTAAATGAGCACTCCAACCTAAACTGAAAGCCCTTTCTAAAATTTCCAATATTCGACTCTGTGAAGGAATCATTGGTGAGTCACTGTTGCGAAGAAGGAATTTCAGGTATGAAGGCACCTTGATTAGAGAGGATAGGAGCATTTGAAGATGATTGCAACCGTTAATTACTTCGCTACCAGAAATATTAAATATATAATCAAGGTTACTACATAGCCAGGCATTTGACAAATTCTTGATATCTTCATTCCATAATATATCTTTGAACCACAGGAGAGAATTGTTATCAGTGAGAGTTGCAAGTCGGCTACTTTCATCATCAGTATCATCGTAGAGCATGGGCTTTTGAAAGTTTAGTTCTTGGGATTGAGATTTGTCAGAAGGCATTACATCCTTATTGTCTAAGTTGATGGAGGAAAAAATATTGCGTTTATTGTTCGACTGAGAAGTATTAATGAATAAGCGAGAAGATTCCTTTGAATGGAACTTAGCCAAATGAATCTTCAAATTAGAACTTGAGGTAAAGACATTTGAACAAATAGGACATTCAATGTTATTATATTTGACAAAAGAAGAAATATTTTTAATTTTCGAAAGGGGTCTTTGGGAAGATGAGTTTTTATCTTTGAAAGAAGTGTCAATTTCATTCACTGAAAATAAAGGTTTTTTAAAAGTAATCTCTGTAGACTTTTTTTCTTGGTCCAAATGAGAAGGTGTTAAAGCTTCATTATCTACTATATCATTGGAAGCATCGTCTTCTCCTGCAACTCCACTCACCAATTCTACATCGCTGCTCGATTCATTTATAGAGGACAAGCAAGAAAGAATTGGAAAATTAGGCCAGGAAAAATGTGAGCTGAGATTGGAATTGATATTTTCACTAGAAGTCGAAGGCAAGCTCTTTTCTTTAGGATTGCGAGAAATGACTTTGCAATCGTCTACAGTGATGAATTCGTTTTTCAAGACATTGGATGAGTCCGAACTCGATAAAAAATCAATGCTTTCTTGAGATAAAGAAATGCCACGATTAGCAGACAAATTGAGAGATGGAATAGGGGAGGGAGGCCTATTCAAAATGGAGGAACTAGATCGTTTGAGCGATTTATCAATCGGTTTACAGGAATTGTCATTTGGAATCTCATCTATCCTTTCAAGACTCAGCAAAGATGATAGACTAGAATGGGCTGAAGTACGTCTTTTATAAATGGGACTGAAGGATCTCAGTTTCAGCCGAAACTCCTCAGAAAACATATCGTCGCGAGGAAGCGACTCATAACTGCGTGCAGTTTGTAACTTAAAATTTGAATGATGTAATTTACAGGTATTCTTACTATCCAGAAAAAAAGCAGGATCGATTGTTTTCTCATTCTCCAGATAGTAATCATCCTCGGTAGAAATATTAAGAGTTTTAAAATCCCGACTTAAGCCTTCTTTTGAAGATTCATTACTCGTAGCCATATTCTTGGAAGATTGCATCACCGCTCACTCATGGAATGACTCGTAGAAAAAAAACCGCAGGAAACTTTTAACATTTTTACCTTAAAAATAAAACTTTTAATATAAAGAGATCAATTAGACTGGAATAATGCACGTGACAGTTAAAAACAAAACAAGATATCAAATCTATTTTAAATTAATGACGACAAAACAAATCAATACTCACTAAACTAAATGATACTGTTGTTGAGAAATATCGATTATTATCAAATAAATATAACAAAAATAAGATATCCATTAAAAAATCTATTACAAAATTCGACATTATTCAATAAATATGCTGAAATGAGATAACTGAATCAAGATCAACTAACTGTAAAGTAGTTAGTTATAGGATGAATATTTTTCTCTTTTTAAATAAGTATCGCACTAAAAGCTCGCCTAAGATGATTTGCATAATGGGTTTAAAGATCCTAAAAGATATTGAAGCCATTTTTTGATTCTTAGATCAAGGTTCAAGACTTATAAAGATGTAAAATAATCAATAAATGTTCGAAATAGTTAAAGATATTTAAATGAAAAATAGTGCTTTGATCTCATTTTTGAGAAGAATAAGAGGATAAATAAAAAACTTTATAATAAATAACAAGACAAACATGGAATTTTATTATGTACCAGATTAATAATATATTGATATCAAATTTTTCTATTATGTTCATATTATAAAAAAGATTTTCAGTAATCACAAAGCTAAAAAATGAAATAAAATACTTTTTGTGAGTTTTGAACATTGAAAAAAAACTTAAAAAATAAATGCACTAAAACATTATCAATTTTTCAATAGAAATGACTGATTTTAGTTTTTTTCCATTTGAACAGTGTGAAATAACAGTATATTCTAGTAAGTCATTGTTTCTCAACCTTTTTGCTTAAATCGCCCGCTATGAAGTAAAATAATGTCCAAAATCTTTTCCCTTCTTTATAAAACTTTTATTCCAGTTTTTCATTCCGTTTAAGTTCAATAAACTCTTCATAAAAATGTCCTTCTACAGCTTTCATATTACAATAAAATGAATTTATCGCCCTTTTTCTAGTTAGGGTTAAGATTCCGAACAATAAGCGATCTTTCAGCTGAGATTTAAGTTTAGAAAAAATATGAATTTAATTGTAATTCTCACTACATTAAATTCTTATGTAAAAAAAGTAGTTTTTGAAAAAATATTTGAATATTTGTTTATACAATGCCGAACTATTTGCTAAAAAATTACTCATCTGAATTTTATTTTCGCACACGAGTAGCGATTTGCCAAACGGTTGAGAAATTCTGTATCTAGATCAGTGGTTTAATTGTTCTAGAGCAGGGTTTCCCAAACTGGATTACGTAGTAAATTATTTGGGTTCCGTGAAGTTTTTGATAAAAAGTTAAATTATTCATAGGGAAGAGTAATCAATTTTTAAAATATAAAAAGATTAATGGTATGGATAGATTTAAGCCAAACTTAAAAATACAAGAAAATTCTTTTATTTTATTTTTGAGCAGAAAAATTAAACTTTTTCAAACCCAAATGGATAAATGTTTAAATTTAGCAAGCGATGGAAATTTAAATGTAAATAAGCAGCTTCCTAGTAGTACAAACGAAGATATTGAGGCCTGAAACTACAGCCAGTTCATCTTTAAAAGTTTCATTAAAACCATATGGTGGTAAAAGCAAAATCAGAAAATACGTCGAAGCTTTTATTTCTTATGGTTTTACCTGGACAGGTGATAAGAAAAAAGCAAGTGGTTTGTGTGTTGAATGTGGAAAGTTTTTGAACAATAGCTGTATTCAATATCAAGACGAATCCATGCAATGTCAAATTTTTGTGAAACAGAGTTTATAAAAATAAAACAAAGAAAATAAAGCAAAAATAAAACAAAGAAATGAAAATGTTGATAGTATTCATTGTTGTCTTCATCATCAAACATTAGCAATGAAACACATGGCCGAAAACTTGAAACTAGTATTAAACGATGTTGTTAAAATGGTAAATTTTATAAAATCAAGACCTTCAAATGCAAGACTCTTCAGTTTATTATGTGTATATATGAGAAGCATTCATGAAACACTATTGTTGCACACTGAAATACGTTGGTTGTCTCGTGGAAAGTGCTAGCACAGTTTTTCGAATTACGTGAAGTTATGTTTTTTCTATCCGAACATCCTTTTCAGCTTTCAGCACAATTAAAAGATCGGCGGTGGATAGAAAAATGGCATATCTTTTCGATATATTTGCTTGTTTAAATGAAGTTAATCTTGTAATGCAAGGTACACAGGAAACATTTTTTTAAGTTAAAGATAAAATGAATGCCTTTCAATGCAAAACTAAAACACTGGGGTGAATAAATTTCTAAGGGTGATGTGGAATGCATTAAAAACCTGAGTAGTTTTTTAGAAGGAAATGCAATTTCCTTGAGTCAAGAAACAAAAGATTTGGTTCTGCAGCATTTATCATATATGAATGACTTGATAACGCAGAGTTGAAAATCCTTTTGTAGATTCGTTAAATTTAAACGATCTTTCACAGAAAGAAAAGGAACAGCATATAGACATTAGGGTTATGACTTTTTAACTTTTTTTGATTTTTTGAAAACCCCTCATAATTTTTAAATGAGTTTTTTGTTATAAATCATCAAAATTCCTGTAATTTTTTTTAAGTTTAAAAAAGTCACGCCCCTCTTGTGAAACAATGTTTGACTGATACTGAACCTATTTTACCTAGTGTGTCAAATATTGACATAATTTATTCACATCATTAAAGAGTGAAAATTAGTTTTAAAAGATGAAGCATGATTAAATAAATCAATTAACGTCCTTCATCTATCATTAATCTCAAAAATTTGTTTTCATTTCATCTTCTGCTCTCATTTAAATTTTCATCTTTTCCAGTTTTCTGTTTCTTATATCTCAAGATATAACACTCACTTATTGAAATATTTCAGGTAATAATTAAAGAAAAAAAGATTTATAGAAGCAGCCGACTCAACACTAAAATATAAATTTAAAGGGGATCCGTCAAAGTTTTGGATGGAATTATTACCGGAATACCCTGACATAAGCGCAAGAGCTTTAAAAATAATATGAGATTTCCGTATATACGGTACATATACATTTTTTTATTTGATAGTGATATATTGGTTATTTTTTTTATTTGATTGTAAACGAAAAAAATTTCGTGGAAGTTAAATTTTCGCGACTTGAGAGTTAAAAAAAAGTTCGTGTACTGTTATTTTCGGGCGGAATCAAATATTTTCAAAATTATCTTCATATGTTATACTTATTTTTCTCTGCAGGAGTTATAGAGTAATATATTCGTGAGTTATATATTGGTGAAATATCAGCCTTCCGCGAAAATAAAATATCAGGAAAATTTTTTTATTCCTTAATCTGGCATTTTAAAAAATGAATGATTCCCGGAAACTATTTCCCATAAATTCCAAACAAAAACAAAAACACAAAAATCCATGAGCACTAGTTAAAAGCCATTATCAAAGATAAATTCAAGAGCTTCGAAATGAATGAAAAAAATAATCATTTTTTAGTTCAAATAACATCTGAACACGGAGAAAAAGTACAAAATAGCACATCCTTAGAGATTCAAATGCCTTTTATTCCTCCGCTCCAGCATTACAGTTGTTATTCGCTGCACTCTAGCATTTATTGAGTGAAGCCGCGTTGCTATTTGATAAAGATTGACAAATGATATTGTATCGCGGATGTATCGGATATCCGCATACATTTTTAGATCCTCTTATCACCCTCATCAGCGAATTATTTAAGTTTCAACATCCACATTCCCAATTTTAAATATTTTTCTTTTTCCTATACTGCAAAGTTTTTTTCGGATTTTCACTTTTCACTCTTACCAAAATGTTTATGAGTACGTCTTTATGATAACATACTTACAATGACATCTCTCTAAATTTTTAAAAAGTAGAAAAACAATAGAATATATATCCTCGCATCCACGCATACAAAAAAATTAATTCTAACATCTGCATTTGAGGATACAAAAAATTTCACATACGACACATCTCCATAATGTACATAGAATACAAATTAAAAACTATTTCAGTATGTTTGTGTAGTTTCATACTCCCAATGCCCAACATATACACTTGCTTTTTACAGATAAAATAAATACAATCACGTATTGAACTAATAAAAGTTACTTTAAAAGGTACTCATTCAAGATGAGCATACGGCACCATTTCAAATTTACCAAGTTTCTCCGACTGTGATTCTAAAAAAAAGGCGGCTAGAATAACGAATCAGGATGAAAGATTTCTTGATATTTTTAGATTAAATTTTCTTCAGCGATATTGCGTTTACGCCCAAAAACAAAAAATATTAATTATGTAAGTATCTGCGATCGAAGTGGATTGGATAAAACGAGTGCTTGATACGCACATATAATTGAAGAATTGAAACAAAAATATAATGAGTAATAAAAACAGATGAAATAATTGCTAAATTTATGGAACTATTCAGTAAAAAAGTTACATTGAAGATGAATAGCGAAGAAAGATGAAAATGAATGTTTATTCAAAAAGAATTTGTTTTCATTGCATTAGGCCGTGTTATCAAAGTAATTGCTTTAATATTGAAAGAAAATGAATTCTAACGAGAGTATCTTATAAATGTCACATAAAAATCAATTTGAGGAAAAAATAATTATTACTAAAATTTGCTTCAAGTATAATAAAATTATTAATTACACTGTTGAACAAGTAAATTGCTTAGGAAAGAAATAAGCAATTTGGTATCAGTTCAGTGGTACAGAAGAGAAAATACTAACACTACTTGATTACACTTCAAACATAAAAAATATGCTGAGTCAGTGATGTGAAAAATACTGTGAATGAAAGATTAATCGCTTCATTCAAAACGGATTGAACCTTTTAAATCACGTACATAAAAATGTTTTTTTTCAAGGAGAAAAAAAGGATAAGTATCGCAATATTGTTATTTACAATCTGACTTATCAAGAAAGAATATTTAAGCTTGTTTTATACTCGACCTGCATATTTCCGACAATAAATGCTCAACTAATTTACGACAGTGAGTAACAAAAAAGAAAGGGAATTTTTGGGGGGAGAGAAGGAAATAAAGGATTATAATTTTTTCAAAAACATAGAAAATTTGAAAAATAATAAAAAATGTTATAATGTAAAGTATAATCAGAATATCGCATACTTTCAGCAGTTATCATCTTTTTTCCATATGACACTTACATTTGGTTTTATCTTCCAATTAAATTTTTTTTATAAATTTTAAAAGAATTGCGTTTGAAACTCAACCGTAAAACAATTAAAGTAATATGGAAAGTCTACTCACAAGTCAAACAAGCTTTATAAAATTGAAAAAATTCAAAATTATTGGTGAAGCGAAAGGTTTTTTCACCCCCTTTGAAATAACATAAAACGAAAGTAATCTCCCTACTAAGGACACACAAGCGACTGGAGAAAAGTGTCCTTATTAGAGAAATGTCCCCTCACTGTGAAATAATGCTATTTTGAAGGAAATTTTTTTATAACGTGCATACATTTTTAGACCAATTTTGAGATGCATGTAGATAGTTGATGTGTTTTTATCATTCGTAGATAGTCATGTGTATTATGTAAATTATACATTTTTTCCAGATCATATTTAATTATACAACAAAATAGATGTAAATTGCAACAGTGTCTGTAACTTTTAATAAAATAGGTATGTGTATATAAAAATAAGATAAAAAATTGAGATTTTTTATTGCTTTTGGAGAAAAATTTGATGGATGTTTGTTTAAAACATTCTGATTGGGCTATGATTAAGGTCAGCTGTTCTTTCAGTTTTCACAACATCTCATATCCACTAGAAATATCTTTATCTGCACAAAAATGACGCAACTGTGTTGCTAGTTTTATTGCTATGAAAAATGTGATGGGCTCTGGAAGTGTGGGTGAGGTATCATCGTCATCATCATCACTGTCAGCTGTTTTAGAAGGTTCGTTTCTTGTGATGTTAGTAAGATTTTTAAGCAAATTCTGCTCCCAGTTGACATCTAAAGGTTCATTAACTTCCAGGGCTCTTCGGGGCTGGTGATGGGATCTTCAATGATTGCACTGGACAGGTGGAGGAGTTCTGCGAGATTACGGTTGTCTTCGTCGTTATTTTCTGGAACCTGGACATTAACAACACCACACCTTGCAAAGCACTTAGTGACAGTCGACGATTTAACATCATTCATAGAATTATGAATCCAACGACATGCATCCAACAGAAAAGCTCAGATTTCACTGTTGTTAATTCTGTTGAGCAAGGAACGAAAATGTGTTTTTTGTAGTGCATTATAAATGTTTTGATAGTTTGGTCTAAAGGCTGGAGCATAGGTGTAGAGTTTGCAGGGAGGAAGAGAAGTTTGACGTTGATGTGCGTTCCGGGTAAATGTAACGTAGCGTTATCCAACAAAAGGGATCACATTCCTGTGCTGAGCTTTTATTTAATTGTTCAACGTTTTATCCGGTCATTAACACATCACCTGTCATTCAGGCTTTTTTGTTGTGGTATCATTTGGTAAGTAGTTTTTAATATTAATGTTTTTGAAGCAACGGGGTTTACGTGCTTTACAAATCACAACATCAGGTTAAAATACACCTAGTTGATTGACACAATGTGATACAGTTTTGCGTGTTTTCTAAGATTTTGCACCGGTGCACTTATCTCCTTTGTATACGAAGGTTTTATCAGAAAGCGCGCGAAAGGTTTATCCGGTTTCATCCTTATTAAAATGTTTTGCATAGAAGTTGGGTGAGCTTGGAAACCATTCAGTTAGAGTATCATCTACATTACAGAATCCACCGCTTCTAACGGAAAATGTGTTGTGTCTCTTGCGAAACGTTGTTAGCCAGCTACACGAAGCTTTGAAGTCGGTCAACCCAAGTTTTTCAGCCGCTATACGAGCATGTGCCTATAAGAATGGCCCAAACACAGGAGTTTATCGATCGAGCCTTTTGAAAACACGACAGCACAAATCTTCACTTGTTAAACGAGTGCACAGTCGTTTTCGATTAGACGTGACATTATCCCCGTAGGCAACCATGTATTCCGCTTTACGTTTTATTGTTTGCTATATTTGAGTCTTTTCGACACCAAATTCTTGTGCCAATCGGATAACTTTTTCCAGACTTTTCATGTTCTTGGATAACTTTGACATTATCATTTAAAGCTAAATCTTTTCTTGTTAACTTAGACATTTTCTGAAAAGATTATCATAAAGGGAAACAAAAATTTACATTCAAAAATATTATAAAACAATAGTCAAAAATTAAATAAATGATGATTGAGAGTAAATGTATTTTGTATAGTTTTAATTCACAAAAAATAATAATATATATAAAATTGAATATATCAATGTTAAAAACATAAAGCATTGAATTTATAAAAATATTCAATAAACAAAACAACTTAAAATCTATATATTCTTGGAAAAAAAATTCAGAATTATATTTATTAATTTATAAAAAAAATCTTGTTCAAGTCAAAAACTATTAAAAATATAGTATGCGTTCAAAAATTCACAATTAAATAAAGGTTAGGAAAATTTTTTGAAATAGTTTTCAAAACGACTGAGATAAAAAAAGTATGAGAATTATGAAAATAAATTTAAAAAAACTCTAATTTTTATATTAATTATAAACAAAGAGGTTATACAGTCTTAACGTTAAATATAAAATTAAAGCTACGGAGTAAATTTGATATAGATTGTGTAGAGTAGTCATAAAGCAAAAAATACGTTGTGTGCTACAATCGTGATAAAATAAACAATCATTTACACACAAAATGTTTCACAGTAATGATAATGAAAGTTGAAAAAACCAATTGTCATTTTGTTATAGGTTTTCACAACTGATCGCGTTATTAATGTAGTCACCGGTCGCATTTAGGGTTATAAAACGACATTTTTATAAAACGTGTATCGTCCGCAAATAGGAATACGGGTCTGTCCGATTTGGGGAATAAGCCAACAATACATATCAATGGTAAAAATTTGGGACTTTAATTTAATGTCCGCAAACTGGATCTGTACGCACTGCGGAGATGCCCGAATAGGGAATTGATATTTTAGGATTTTGTCAGATAAATCCACCACGCCGAGATTCTGGTTCATCAAAATTTAGAAAATTTTTTGAGCGATATTTTGATTTAGTAATATTCATTCTTGAAAATCATCTCAGCATATGCATGAACTGCAAAGCGAAATTTGTTACAAAAATTCGATTTCAGAATATTTTTCCTAAGATATATAAAAAAATAACTGGGTCCCAGATTAACATTGAATATTAAAGTCTGAAATTGTAGAAAAATAATCAGATCCAAGAGATTCAGAAAAGTAAATAAAATTTATAATTGCTTACTTAAGATTAATTGTGACACAATTTTTAGATACGAAAATAGTAAGGGATTTTTCTAGAAAAAAATAGAAAATCCGATCTCAGAAAATTCCTTTTTAGAAACTCTCGATTGACTATATTTAGTTGCGGAAATTATTATATCTGAATAGCTATAAAACTATTATATTTGAATAGCTATAATACTATTATATTTATTTATAGTAACTGCTATAACGAAATAAATAACTGGCTTCAGACCGAGTTTTCTTAGACCAAATTTTTTATTCAGAGTTTTTTGAGATCCAGTTTTCTGGCCACCATTCTAAATATAATATATATATATATTAACGTCAAATCTAATTATGCAACAAAAAATCATTAGACAAGCTAGATGAAATTATCCTGGGATCGGCTTTGCCACAGAGGGTCATATGTTTGACAGCACTGCATGTAGTATACACGGATGGGATTAGGGGTGCCATATCTCAACTTTTCGACACTATTTTAAAATATCAACTGACAAACATTTTTAACATTTCACAAAAAAAATTCACGATTAGATTAATTACGAACATTTTTTAATTTTCTATTTCTGGTTTTAATATTACTGTTAGGGTGGTAGGGTAGTTTAATCTAATTTGTTTGATTAAAAATATATAACAACTTGTTCTATATAGACAATAGACAATAAGAAACAACTTTAAAAAATAGAACTTGGTTTTGTTTATTTTAATAACATTAAAGTGTAGAAAAAGTAGAGATAAAAATAAGAAGAATAGAAACTTGATCTAGACAAACTAGCTACACTTCATAACTATTTTTATGAGTTGGTATGACAAAGCGATGAAACAAAAATATGGGCTTGGATTTAGATAAACAGTAATCAATATTTTATTGCAGTGATGAAAAGTAGTGTTTTTAGCCTAGTTTTAGTAGTGATTAGCAAGACTTACTTAAGCACTAAGAAGTGAAGACGACTCAAAATTCGACAAGTCACTATCATTTTTGGTAAATCTTTATTCATCATTCAAACACAATATTTATTAAATCTAATTGATAATTTTCGGAAAAAAACAATGATTGAATACGGACCAACTTTCCTGTTCATATTTGGATGGACACAAACGACGCAAAGTATGTCCTTACCTTGATTAAGATATCTATCGAGATAACGGTTGCGCGTCACTAATGGAATGTCGGAAAAAACGTAAAATAATAATGATGACGCTGTGGAGATCATTATAAAATTGAACTGTGCTGACGACACTCATTTCATCGTACATACTCTTTGTAACTCCATCTGCTATTAATTTCTACGTCCTACCCTTGATGTATACGCGCCTTCTGGGCAAAATGTTAGATAATAATAATCAAAGTGATATGAAATCATTGTCAAAACACATCTGTAATTTTAACATTGATTTTTCAATTAGAATAATAAAAATCTACCGTGTGATCACTATATATTTATCATTTGGCCTTTCTTACACGTCTTGAAAGAAGAATGTAATCGTGTCATTCAATAACCCTATTTCTGACGAGCTATTTTTATTTCATCAGTGACGAGGGGGGGGGAGCTATTTTGACCCTTCTTTTTTCTTAAAATATTGAATATTTTTGCAAGATTCTTACGTATAGAACCCACTAAATAATTGGTTGCGAATCTGATGGTGTCGTCATTTACTTTTCATGAAAATCATTGCACAAGAAAGGATATACCAAATTACAAATTCAAAATAATACTTATGAAATATAAGATAAGATACGCTAGCTTTTGATGTAAAATTGGATATTTTTATTGTATATCGAATCTTTAGATAAGAATGAATAGATGATGATAGACAAATCTATATAAGATTCAAACCAAAATGTTTAGCTTACATTAAAGTTTTTAATATAAAACTATTTTTAAGGTTTATTTGAAAAAAATGTCTTCCATGCATTGCTAAACGCATAAATTAATTTTCAATCAGTCAATCCATAAAGGAAAGTTCCAATTGCTAAAAAAAGGAAAATGAATGAAAATTTCGAGTTATCAACGTATATATTAGGGTTAGATCACACACATATTTTCTAAAAGTCAAATACAAATACTTTTGTTTGGGATTCCAAAAATTCAGATATTTTATTTGGGAATCCAAAAATACAAATACTTATGTTTGGAATTCCAAAAATATCGGTGGATTGATATCAAAAGGAAGAACACCTTTCAAATTTTCGGATCTGATAAAGATGAAATGGCCATATAAGCCATAACTAATTCTCTTCTAAACTCTTTTTTTGTTCTTATTTTATTTCGTGAACCCCAAATGGGGAATGTCTATAAAATCTATAAACTATAAATATATTTGTTTATATAGATAAAAGATTATTATAATTTTTTTCTTATAAATTTTTACACTAAAATACTTTGGAAATTTTTTTCAAGTGTAATAAAATACATTTTTAATAGTGGTAATTTCAGTAGTCAAAAGCTTTGAGGCAACACATTATATTAAATCTGAAGTTAACAAAAGCAATTAATTAATAAGTTTTGCTATCAGATATAAAATATATCTATAAAAAGAATTTGTATGAAATAATTTCCTTAGAAATTCAACTAGTAGCCGTGGGTGATAGCAAATGGGGCTCATGGAAGGCAATGCGTTAATTAGACTTATGAATCATTTGATATACTTGATAAGCATCATACACTAGTAAATCATGGTTCTCCATTCTTCCCAAATAATCGTTAAATCAAGTAGGGATTTTATACGTCAAATATTTTTGCTTCGAATTCCAAAAATACATATACAAATACTATTTTCGATATCCCAAAAATAAACACATCACATTTGTATTTAAATACAATTCAAATACAAATGTATTTGATCCAACCCATATACACTGACTTTGATGCCGACCTCAAGACACTGTTTTACGTTAAAGCCAAGTTGCTGTTTAGAATGATGTGTATTAGCTGTTATTACTATTGGTACTCTTAAGTAATGTTAATTATTGTAATTTTATTCTTTCACTTTTTAATAAGTTGAGTCCTCAAATTAATCAAGAATGTTTTTAACTTTCCTGCCCATTAGCAAATGGCTTCAAATTAACTTCTGTTGGCTCGCCACCACTCTACGCAAAATTAGTGATAAGATATAGATAGAAATTTGTTATTTGATTCACTTAATCTACGTATGTAACAATATTTAAGCATGGGGGTATTTAATAAAAATAAAGAATGATCCTGATTGAAATTTCTGTCGTTTATTTAATTTTTTTTCGTCTTTCAATTATGTACTATTTGTAAGCGCGCCTTTATGCATTTCTTTTTAATATTGATTTGACTTTTTTTATACCTTATACTTAATGGATTTTTGATTATCTTCTTGCTCTACTTTGAAATCTAATAAAGAAATCTTTTCTTTCTTAAAAAAATGATGATGATGATAATAATAAATAATAGTGAAAATTCAAACGACGTTTGAAACAATAAAAAGTATTCCTTCACAATGCAAACTAATAAATAATGAAGATTACAGTCATAATAATTTTGCCAAAAAGGATTCATAAATTTCATCACATGAAGGGTAAATAAATCAAATCATGATAAAAAAATAAATCAAAGAAAAAACGCCTTAAGATAATGACATCTCGGGAAAAGACACAAATTACGAAAAACAAAGACAACTAAGCTTCTCTTCGCTATCACAAAAGCGACCGTCAAACAAGGAATGAGAGATGGTCATTCAAGATAATAAAAATGTTACTAATGTGAAAAGTGAGCTTATCGTCGTATTTCGAGCAAAAACAATTAAATCAAGTTATCTGACTCACAGTACGTCGGGTAACAGGAGTAAAACTCATAGACGTCACAACTTTCAAAAAAGGTTCAAGGACAGTTAAAATATAAGTATATTTCAAATAAAAAATAAAATAAAAAAGTATATTCCAAATAAAAAAAATACTTAATTATAAGTGATTTTATTTTAGAAAAACTTTCTTAAATATTACTATGTAATATATGTGGATGAATAGATGGCAGAGAAGGATGCAAATCGTTGAAAAATAAATGTACAACATCATGAATTTTTGGAGAATGATAACACTATGTAAGAAAAAATGTTTTAATCTAGTTTTGCCTTTTCTGGTTTAAATCGCGTCCAGTGAATACGATGGTAGTACTTCTTTTTTTGTAACATAGATATTTTTATCATTTTTAATTAATCCAATTTTTGAGATAACATTGTATTTTTTGGGACGTTAATATACGTTTCCATTAAAAATGGTTAGAAGACGCTATACAATATAAAGTAATTATTTTTGTGTGGAATAAATATATTGGTTGAAAGAAGCAAACTACTTTTTAAGTGCTATAAAATATTAAATCGCATATGAAGAATATTTTTGTGTGAAAATCAGAAAGCAGTATTCAAAAAAATCAACCCTACAAGGATAGGTAACCACAAAATTAATATAGATCGGCGATGATTTGCCAATTCCAGTATGTTCAGCATAGAAATCTACATCTGATATTGATATTTCAGATCAAGATGATGACTGCAAAAGAAAAAAAAACGTAAGCTACAACAAAAGATTCATTTTCAAGATTAAAAAGAGCTTGATCATCTAGTAGGGGTTCCCAACCCTGGGGTCCCGACCCCACTTGGGGTCAGCGAGTAATTTTTTGGGGTCGCAAAGACATTATAAATGATAATGATTCATAAGGGATTTGGCTGATATCAATGGATTAAGCCTGAAGCGGTATATATAGGCCTAATTCTAAAAAACAAAGGATAGAATATATGTCAAGTCAAACTGAACTATTTCCCTTAATGCCATGATTAACTGGTGAAATCAATTATACAGTAGATTTTGTCTATCGCCTTTCTCAGAACCTTTTAAATCCTAGGATTAACTTGTGGGGATCACAGGTTCTTAGCCATTTATACCTGTATCCATAGTGCTTCGGATATATATATATGCCTGTCTCGGATCATTTGTGTCAATTAAGAGTTTGCATCTAGCATCTCTGTGTGTCATTGTGCTACCAGTCCGTTTGAGCCAACACTGAATTTGTATTTAAAGAGTTTGAATTTTCTATTAACTACGTTCAAGATAATGATATTCCCTGAATGTTAAGGATAATTTCACTGCAAATTACAAACCTTAGTATCAAGTCAAATATACCGAAAATATTGATGTTTACAAACCAAAAGTAAGCTGCAGAAAGACATGCGGATATATGAAAGAAATAATTCAGATAAATGAAAAAATAGGATCATTTCTTAAAGAAAAACTACATTGACAACAGATTTAAAACTGTTATGCAATCAGTTGTTAAAACAGTTAACTTCATAAAGTCAAATACATTGAGCAATCGTTTGTTGGCTAAACTGTGCCAAGAAATAGATTCCAAGCATGAAGTTCTTCTATTGCACACTGAGATAAGGTGGCTGTCAAAAGGAAAATTATTGAAGAGATTTTGAGTTAAATGCTGAGGTGAGAGAATTCCTATCTCAGCAAGGAAGAACAGAACTTTCACATTTCCTTGGTGACATGAATAATTTGGTAAAAACTGCATACTTGATAGATTTCTTCATAATTCTGAATTCCCTTAATCTTTCACTTCAGGGAGAGAATCCCAACACTTGATTTTGTAGAAAAACGAAATGCCTTACAAATGAAGCTGAATTTTTGGCTGTCAAGGATAAAAAACAGAGAAATGTTTACATGTTTCCCACATTAAATACATTTGTTGAAGAAAATGAGAATGATGTTCGATTCAACAACAGTTTTCAAAGTTTGCTGATCTTGGAGACTTTAAAAGAGGAGTTTATCGATATTTTCCAGAAAAGCCTCAGTTATCCCATAGCTTACTTTGAAAACCATTTGCTGCAAAAATTGAAGATGTTGCTGAAATATATCAAGAAGAAATCATTGATTTTATCACATCTGATTGTGCAAATACTGACTTTGAATCCCTAGCAGTGAATCAATTTTGGATCAAGCAATTACTTAGATATCCAAATTTGGCTGAAGGTATGCTGAGAATTCTCATGCCTTTTCCTTATGTGGGAAGTGACCTTTTCATGTTTACTACTTATAAAATCGAAGCTAAGAAATAAACTCCATGCTGAAGATGACCTACGTTGTGCTGTATCCAAAACATCACGGATTGAGAAGTTGGTGATAGAAAAACAGTACCAAACATGACAAAGAACATTATTGTTTATTAAGGTTTGTATTAGTCGCATCAGTAACATCAAATTATGTTATTTTGAGCTATTTATATTGTATATAAATGTATATTTTCGTTCTTGCTATAATAAAATAAGTTACTACACTTATGTATCATTCTTATGTATACTTTAATCAATGAATATAGCCTTGGTCTTTGGGTGGGGTCGCAGAGAGTCTGGTGAGGCTTAAATGGGGTCGCTACTGGAAAAAGGTTGGGAAGCACTGAATTCTAGTGAATTACATAAAACTTACTAAAACAGGAGTTCGTTTGTTTGCATCAAAGTGAAAAAATGAAATTTGTTGGCAGCAAATATATCACACAAAAGATTTTTACGTTACAGACTTTTTAAGTCTCGGCAAAGAAAATAAAAGATTTATTAAAATAATTTATTTTAAAGCGTCCGCCCGATTAATGGTGTCTGTTCATTGATTCTTGTATAAAAAGTCTCAACACTGTTTGTTTTGCTTCACAACAACATATCAATCTAACCCTATTAGTTACTATGTTAAACTAAATGAAGACTACATAAAGTTAACATTTTTGCTAGATAAAATAATATATGAGTATAGATGAAACATATGCGCTAACTTCAAGATGTTCAGAATTCTACTAGGATTACAAGGTAGATAAGCATGATATTTGTAGCAAAAAATGAATGGCCAGGAAAGTAATCACTTAAAGTTGATGTTCCAAAAATGCAAAGTATGGTTCTCTTGTCTCTAGAAAAAATCTTCCTCCCTCCTCGTCATCTCAGATGGATCGTAGCATCTGCAGAAGCAGGTAGAAGTTTTTCCAAGCAAGCAAAGGTAGCTACTATACAAAAACTATTGTTGGTGTGTTTGTTAAAAATTAGCTAAGCTTAAAAATAATCTTATAAATATATTGATTATTGTTCATTAAAAGTTCATTTTCGAAAAAATGTTATCACGTGGTTAATTTATTTCTAAATCCGCTTTTGAGACGTAATATCAACATGGGCTTTTAGTTTTGTAAAGAATACAAAAATATGTTCTAATTTTTTCATAAATATTGAAAACACAAAAAAATAACGTCAATTTTAAAATTAGCACATCAAACATCATAAAAAACACTAAAATTTATAATGAAACAAAAAATTCGTCAAAATTTGTAAAACAGTATAATAGATGTAAAAATAGCACTGATGTCAGCTTGAAATTGATACAGTTTACAGTATATAATAAATTCATAATGGTGATGAAACGAAATTGCTTTTGATAAACGCGATATCTGTAAAATTCGGGTCGTTTGTTTAGTGAATTGAAAATCGTATGGGTCGGACACGGGTCGAAAATTTAAATTTTATTCGTGTTCGTTTGGGATAGACCAAAAATCTTTTTCGAGTCGGTTTAATATGAGACAAGCGTATGTTGCAAATCTCTCCGGCTCATACTTTCTCTTTAATTAAAAATAGATTTGAGTGAAATTAATGTCATGTCATTGTTGAGCTTAAGTAGGCTGTAACGAAATAATTATTCAAAAATGTTATATATAATTTTCTACTCAGAAGTTTTTAACAATGAATTAGTGTGGACAACAGTGATGCTCAAATTTCAAGGTTTAAATAATCAATAATGATACCACTATGGAACTCAATTTCAAATGAGAAGGATTTGAATGTTGATGACTTTTAATAATCCAACTTTCTCTTATCCTAATGATATATTAGGATTAACAGATTTTTACATCATTAAACCGGGACAAGAATGGTATTGAAAGAATACAAGAAAACTGTGTATTTATTACAAAAATTATTAAGATGAAAAATACTTTGAAAGTAAAAAATGAGCTTTCATATTAAAAAAAAGATAAATATTCACATTTAGAGGTAAACTTTTCAAAACTCCTTTTTGAACATAAAATATAAATGAATGAAAAACCGTGATTCTTTTAAATCCCACACGATTCCATTGTTAAGCGAGGGTAAAACTCGGATATCTGAAAAATTTAGGATATATAAACTAATTTCCAGTACCAATATTTTGGAATGAAGTACGTAGATGTTTATTGTTCCTAACAAGCCATTTTATAAAATGCTAGAAATACTACAATTATCATTTTTAGATCTAAAAATATATTTTAAAATTAAAAAACACCATTTTCAAAACACAACCTGTTTTGAGAATTCAACTGTATTTTTCTTGAAAAAACATATAATTTAAAACCATTTTGAAATATTTTTTGCGACAATTAAATAATAAATAAAAAAAACAATTATTTTCATATATATTCAAAATTAAAGTAGTTTCAAGCTAAAAAATAAAACACAATATAAAACTAAAAATTTCAAAAAGTGCAGAATGTAAAAAGTAATATTAAATACAAGAAAATGTAAAAAAAATTACGATATATATGGAAGGTACTTATATCGCGGCATAAGGATTCTTCAACTTCAGACTAAAACTAGTTTTAATAAAGTTGTTTCTCAACACTTTGTTTTCAAATTAAAAAAATACACAAAATATTACTGAATAAAACATTTTTATTAGCTATACAATATCTCAATTTTTAAAAACTATATTATATCTCAATGCCGTATATAATTTTGTGGACACCCCTTGCACTCTTCTGATTCATCGTAATGTAGTTTTCTTTGGCAACAGACGCTTTTTGTATCCCATCAAACTTCAAATATGGCAAAAAACCAGAGCATAAATTCACTCGACACTAGGGAAAATAACAATATTTTCGTTGATTTTTTATTATCTTTACATTTTTTAAAATTAACGAAAAAGATCGCAAGGTATTTTATGTTAACGATTGTGTTGATTTTGTTAATATTGGCCATATAAATTTTTATACTCAATGTGAGTAGAAAATCATTACACGGTATATATTTACTCACATCTTCTATACTTCTGCAAATAATTATAATTTTTTTTTGTTTTTCAATATTTAAAATTTTGATTTATATAATTTCACTTAAGCATTCATCTTTTCAAACTTACGGGAATAAACATTTTCGATCTTCTTCATTAAAAAGAAAAAATATAAATTCTGTCCACTTTTTATAAAATTGAAAAAAAATAGATTCTGTAATCCATACACTGAATTAAAGTTTCAAAACCAGAAAATAAATAATTTAGTCTCTTTCTGTACAAAAATATTTATCATTCAACAAAAAGGAATAATCTATTACAGATAACGTTCTTTGTTCTATGTGGCTAGACTAGAGAATAAAATTCACACACCTTTAATGGGAAATTTCATTTTGTAAATAAAACACAATTGCATCCTTTAGAAAAAGTTCCACATAAACCAAATAAGATTTTATCTTTATCAAAAGCAAATAATTTTTATGCAAGTGAGATTAAATATATAATTATTTCGGATGACGAGAAAATCCCAGATCAAAATAAAATGCTTATTTAAGGTGACTTGTTATTGCTAGGAGGAAGTAACCTTCAAATAAAGTAAAGCACGCATAAATTATAAGTGAACGAACTGAATTTAAGTCCTGGAACGCAAAATCTAATAACAAAAATTTGATAAAAATTTATTGAAAAAAAGTTTACATACTAGTAGGAGATATCGCTTGAATAGCAGAGGAGGCGACAGATATGTAGGGAAAATTTTTGGCTATACTGCATTAGTTTTAAACAATTAAAAAAAATTTTTATTAGCCTTTTATTAATTCTAAAGTCTGGTATTACATTAGCAATTTGATTATTCGGCATATATGAAATTATATTTCATAGATATTGAAATGAAAACATTTAATATTGAGAACATCCTAAAAGCTAGTACAAATATGAAAAAAATTTTATATTATTTAATTCATCTAAAAAAATCCATAAATCCCTGATTTTTTACTAAAAATGTACTTTCTTTGTCACTCTATGACAGAATTCCTGCCCTCACTTGAAAAATAAACACTTTATATCGTGCTTCTTATATTCCGATACACTTGAAATTCTTTAGGCTACTGTTTCCCAAATTAAACACGTTAACACAGTGCTAGACAAAAAAACTCTGGTTTGCTCTTAATTGAAAAAAAATTATTTCAAAGGTCATAAACGTCATGGATCAGATGCACAGCTCTCTCATCCTTCATCAATGGCATCAACCATTGACTTATATAATAATTTAAGTAGAACACATGATGAAAATAGCGTTTATAAGGAGGGTTACGGACGGAGTCGGTGGGAAAATATTTAACTCCGATTCCTAGTGCCTAAAAAATGTGAATCCTGCTCTGACTCCAGGTATTTAAAAAATCAGCCTCCGACTCAAAATACTTAAAAAGTTAAACCTAACGCCAACTCTTACTTCGGACTTCAACCAAAGAAGGGCCACTCCATAAACTTTCCATTATTTAAAATACTTGGAAAAACCCATTTCGCTAAATTTTATTAGATACCTATTCCTATCCTTTTAACATTTCCGACTCCCGACTCCAACTGAGCAACCGTGCTTATAAACAAAGATTAAGCTGATGAGTTTGCATATATAAATCATAAAACAATAGCTTTGCTATTATTTATTATATAGTTGGCAAACTCTGCCAACATCTGGTCCCAAGCCGAGAATGCAAAAATGGGGGTTATTGCGTCAGGAAGGGCATCCGGCAATATAAAAATCGTTTGCCAAACTTTTTTACAACTATGGATACAAAGAAAGATAATTGGCGCGGTACAGCCAAAAGTACTTATAAAAATTGCGTTGAGAATTGGAGTTGGAACTTTAAATGGTGGAAGTTTAGTTGGAAAGACAGTTGAGATTGTTGAAATGTTAAACGGAAGAAAAGTTGATATAGTAGGTTTACAAGAAGTAAGGGTAGTAAGTATAAAATAATTTGTAATTCTAAGTTATTTTGGGTAGGTAATGACAAGGAAACAGTAGGATTAGGAAAAATGGTTAACATAGATATGGTTAGTAAAATAATTAATGTGAATCGTTTTAGTGGTAGAATAAATGTAGTAGATAGTTGTATAATTCATGGGGTATGGTCATTTGTATTAGTTTACGCATCACAAGTAGGTCTTGCGAAAAATATCAAAGTAGATTTTGATTTTAATTTGGACAAAATAGTTTAGGATAAGATGTATTTTCTCATGAGATATAAATGGCAACATAGAGGAAAGTAGTACCATTTATAGACAATGGTTACCATTTATAGATATGGTTATGGTAAGGTTAACGAATAAGGTGAAAACATTTTGAGTTTTGCAGAGAGTATGCATTAACACTTATTATAATAAACGTACAGAGCACAATATTGAATAAAAGATAAGGTAAAGAAACTTTTATGAACGATTAAATAATGATTCCACAAAATTTTAAAAAATTTCTTTGTAATACTAAAACTTTTCACGGCGAATTTTGTAAAACTAAATAGTTTTATACTATTGAAAAAAGCCTGAAATAATTTTCAAGAATTATATTTTCATATTACTAAAACAATAGGTACACTTTGAAGTCCATAAATCTTTATTTTAGAATTAAAAAATTAATCTTTAACCCGCGAACAGAATAATCAGACGATATCTAATGTAAAGCAGAAGATTTGTATCAAAGAGCATTGATAAACGCAGACGATTTTATTTTTCGACTATAGTCGACTCTGGCTGTTAACCGGTTAAATAAATTAGAGGAACATAGAACTAGAAGATACAGTCGATTTAATCAGAGCTTACAAAGCTTGACAACTTTGATGCCATGATAATGATGGAGATTGTAAGAAATTCACAAGAATAACATATAAGAGTAAATAAAAGGGTCTTTTTAATCAAGTATTATATTTTTGATTCTGTCATCAAAATTTTTTCACTGATAGCCCTCTTGCCCCTGCTGATATTTATTGGCAAATATCTAATAAGCCTAAAATTATAAAAGATCTTGTTTTGAAATTTAGAAAATTCTCTCTATTATAAAATTTAATAAAATATTGTATATTTTGGAAATTTAAAGATTATTGTTAGTACTAAATACTGGTTTAAAACTTTAAAATTTATCTGATCTATTAATGTATAAAAGCACAATTACTTATTCGGGAGGAACAGTGAAGGGCGAGTATAGGTTTTTCTATTCTCAATTCTCACGAAAATCTTCTTCTCCTCTATCTTTTCTTTAGGGAATTATTCTAAATATACTTTTAATTTTTTCCACTTTCATGATTATTTTCTGTATAGCATATGGGTGGCTAGATACTTGGATTCGATACCACAGGGTATGGGGTTCGATTCACATCAAAAATTATTGTTGCACACAGGAGGCGCAAATGTGCTTTCCCGATTAAAAAACACCATATGGTTTATTTACATTCACATTACAAATAAAATCGAAAAGAATATTTTGAATCCAAAATATTGAAATTCTTAAATTGTAAAATATCACTGAAACATATATCAAAAAATTTAGTTAAGAAAAGGTGTGCAACATAATACACTATAATGATCTTAGATTATATTACTTGTAAAATTAGCTAGGTCACTAAGAAGTCTGATTACAGCAGTGCAAACCGAAAAATTTGAGATTAACCCATATCATCCCATCGTCAGTTTAAACCAGTGCTTCTCAAACGGTGCGCAGGGAGCACTGGTGCGCCCTTGAAGATACACAAGGGCGCCATGAGAACCCTAAGATCCCATCTAGATCAGCGAATCTTAACAACAGGTGCACGGACACCCAAAAGGTGTGAGACAACATTAGAAGGGTTGCGAGAAACGACCAAATAATGAACAACATATGTAGTATGTACTTCTTTATATATTTTATTTTAAAATTTTATGACCTATTTTTCCATATCAATCTCAATGGTGAGTCCGAAAGTTTTAGTCATTTCATAGGTGCGCCCTAGAGTAAAAAAGTTTGAGAAGCACTGGAAACTAACGCAGACAATATGATGAATTTAAGTATTTTTATATCTCTCGTCTGCTTTCTCTGGGTGATATGGGTATAATCTAAATATTATACCAGCGAACAAAGGAATAGGAAGACGGAAAATTAAATTTAAAAATAATAAAAATCAAATCAAATTATTACTTTCGTTATAAACTTTAAATTTGGAAAAAATAAAAAATAGATTATAAAAATAAAATTTTATAGGGTAAAAACATCAAAATCATTGTTCTTCGCACAAAGAGGGAATTGATGCTCAAAATCTTAGTAAAAAATTAAAAATCATAATAAAAATAACACAATAGTACAAAAATATAAAAAATTTCCAAAAATTTGAGAATCGATTTGATGACTCTAAATTCTTAGACTTTTTTTAGGATATACAGTCACATATTGGTTGAGGGAAAGTGGATAATTTCTTATCTATTTTTATCAAAGATAAATGAAAAAAAGTAAGAAGAGAAAAGCACAAAGATGATAAATCAATTTTAATTTTCTTATCTTTTATTAAAGAAGGACATAGAGAGAGATAGAAGAAAAAAGCTGTCAAATAACCATTGATTTAAAATCATCATGATTTTCTTCTACAATAGTATCTGCATTCTTTTTCAATACCTTCTTAAAAATGAATATAAGCACTATAATATAATCAAAAATAAGTCTGCGCATGTTTTAAGAAGCGGAAAGCTTGATTATTTGAAAAAAGTCGTTAAATTTAACAGAAAAAATCATTTTTTAATCAATATTTATATATAAATTCTTTTGAAACAATTTGCTCAAAATCAGGTAACAAGACAACTGCTGGCGCCTTTTTTAATAATAATGCAAGTATTCCCTTCTTCATACAACAAATGCATACAAATAATAACACCTCTGCGTATGAAACTGAAGCCTTAGCACTCCTAACATCATACAACCACTATTGATAACTTAATCATATTTAAATCCAAATTCAAGCAGATAATCTTTTTCACAGACTCACAAAACATAATCAAGTACCTACAACTTGATAGAAAAATTCCCATTTCAACACTAAGCCGAGCCAAAAATTAATCAACCTTAGCAATCATTTCTCAAATAAACTATTTTGGTGCCCGCCCATTCCTCCTCATTTGAAAATTATTTCGTAGATCTCTTATCCAAATCCACATCCCTAAAATTACAACATATCTTAATCTCCCTTCCTTTATTCACTTTAGAAATATATATAAGTCAAAATGTGCTATTTTGAATTTATTTCTACAACGTCAACTTGCTTTCGTTTCTCCTTTTCATTACTGCATGTAGACTACGGTACCTTAACCAAACTGATTTTCCCTCACTCGTTTGTTCTTCACTGGAGTTTTGTATCTCAATGGACCTGTTCTCCTCCATGAATTTACACCTGGATCAAAGAAGAAAATATCTTCCTTTGTCTCTCATCAGAATCTTTTCGTATAACGCAATAGATCTTATGTTAACTATTGTTTTTTTGTGGTGTTTTAGTTTTTTTTCTTCAGTAAATAAATAATAATAAAAAAAATCATTCAACATATCTTTTTCTTCTTTAATATAATAGAACCACTCCTCGCCACCCACTAACACTTAACTCCACCCTTATCAAACAATATCCAGACATGCATAATCATACATAAGCAACCTAGATCATACTTTTCACTTAACTTAAGCTTTCTTACTTCTATTTTAGATCATAAACCTACTTCCCATACTTACTAATCCCCAAGTTAGCAAATAATGCTCCATATCAACTTACGTTGGATAGTGCTTAGATATCCCCTACCTACCTACTTATGTCTACCCGTGTCTGCTCATATTTGAAGATTCGAAATATTCAAATATTTGGACAAAATGACAAAATTTAGAAGAAAACAAAAAATTTTATTCTTTTAAAAACATTAAAATTTAAAAAATTAACTCTGCACCTATTTTAGTAATTCCCTAGAATTTTTTGTGTGTGAAGTCTAACAATTAGTTACTGCTTTCCACCCTAAATTTTTTTTCATCTGGTAGTGAATTTTAATATGAAGAACTTAGAGAAAGAGGATGATTTTTTAGTAGTATAATAAATAAGGTCAGAAATTAGTGGAATATAAAGCCAAAATTAGGTGAAAAATTTGCTGCAATCAAATTCAAAATATTTGTTTACAGATGCTGCTTTTTAAGTGGGAATATTTTGTTGTAATTCTTACTTAATGATTTAATAACGAATACGAGAGACACGACATCAACAATTATCGTCCAATCTCTTTGATTAGCATAATTTCAAAACTTTTTGAAAAAATTATTCTCAAGCAATTAATTCATCATTTTGATCAAAACAATCTCTTCAATTCAAAGCAGTTTGGTTTTAGGAAAAATTCTTCTACTACGTTTGCACATTCATTTTTCTTGACATCAATTTATGAATATCTTGATTCTGGAGATGATATTTTAGCATTGTTCCTAGATTTATCAAAAGCGTTCGACTCAGTATCACATGAAAAACTTTTATTCAAGCTGGAAAAGTATGGATTTGATGAAAGAACTTTGAAATTTTTTAAATCATATTTGTCATTCAGAAAACAAGCAGTGTTTGCGAATGATAGTTATTCAAATTTGATTCATGTATCCAGAGGAGTACCTCAGGGTTCTGTTTTGGCTCCCTTCCTTTTTTAATTTATATTAATGACATATTTCAATCAAACGCTTCGTTAGAGTTTTTTGCTTTTGCTGATGATTTGACTATTCTTATACCTTATTCATTTCTCCTAAATGTTTCTCTGGCTCAAAATAAAACAATTGAGTCTGTTTATAGAAAAAATGTCAATAAAGTTTTTGGTTGGTGTACAGTTAATGAACTTGGAATTAATAACTCTAAAACTGTTCATATGTTTTTTTCTAAGAAAAATGCTCAGCCTACCTTCTTGAAAAATCTCAATTTGCATTTATCAGTATTTCATAATTATTTAGATTTAATCTTGAGTGAAAAATTGAATTGGAATCTAAACATTAAACACATTTGCACTAAAGTTAGTATTGTAATTGGTATTTTATATCGATTAAAATGACTTCCATCGAAAATTAAACTGGATATATATAGATCACTAGTTTTGCCTCATCTTTCCTATAGTTTGGTCAATTGGGGCTTTGTGGACCTCTCAAGTTTGCATACTCTTCAAAAAAAATGCATAAGATTGGTATCCAATCTGACATTCCGGGCGCATACTCTTTCAATTTTTAAAAGTAACAACTTGCTCAATATAAAAGAAATTTATATCAAACAACTTTGTATTGTGGCTTGGAAATTTTATAATTGATATTTGCCTGTGGCCATAAACAATTTTTTCACATTCAATCACGATTCAGAACGTTTTTCCCCATGATATATGTATAATTTGCAGATACCATCATATCGCTTGAAATCCACGAAGTCAAGTTTGAAGTTTCGTATAACTAAAATCTGGAATGAATATTTGCAAGATTTTCAAATTATGAATATTTCACTTTCAACATTGAAAAGACGCCTGAAGGAATATTTATTGAAAAAAGATTGAATCAATTTTGTGATGATTTAATATAATTTGATTTTTTTATTAAAATTTTTTTATATCAATTTCATTTTTAACTATGTTTAATTGTTGATTTAACATTTATGAACAATTAAAAAAAAATATTGTAATGTTTTCTTTTTTTTTTAGTATTTCTGTTACGGTCTTCTGACCGAGCCTCAATGGTTGTTAGGGTGTACCTCTCAGCTTAACAGTTGAAGGTCAGGGGTTCGATCCCCAAGGCACCCAACTCTAAAAACAAATTCACAAAAATTGTGATTAACCATCTTAAGCATAATGCGAGCATATAGTCTTAAGGCTGAAAGTGCTTTGATATCTCAAACCAACCAACCAACCAACGGTCTTCTGACCCTTGAAATACAAGCATATTCTCAAATGTGAAATTTTTTTTTTTATAAGATTATTTTATGCTAATAAATTCTTCTTCTTCTTCTTCTTCTTCTACTGTACAGGATTGAGCAACTTTTTTTTTTAAATAAATTAGTTTTGCTCTAAGATCCATAATGGAATAATGGCCGACGACCTGTGAACAGTTGGTTTCTAAATTTTTTTTTCAAAGTAGTACTATTTCTTATTCTTTTTACTTATTTTATCAAAATTCAAGTAGATCGCGAGTTTTATTTAGAATTGCTAATTTTTCATTATTTTTGTTTTGTTTTTTTAATGGTAATATAATGTTTAACTCCCCGGACACTTAGTAAAAAACTATAGATACCTTAAATCTTTTGCCAACACTAAAATGTCAACAATATTGCAATGGAAGAAATTTCAAATTCTAATATGATAAAAGTCTTAATGTTATTTGTTAAAACTGTATAAACCTGTTTATTAATTTTAGAAGAAGGCAAGATTAAATGCGAGATGGGGGAATTTTTTCCGATATCTATTTTAATAGATTTTTTGGATTATTTTTATACTTTTTTACTATCCTATGTAATGTAATTAGCTAATTGTACATATAAAAATGTTCACTGTTTTTATGTGTTAATAAATATGCAGTTTAATTTTAATTTCAGTATCTTTTTATACATAACATTTTTTCATGATAAACTTATTTTTTAAATATTAAGATATTATTCTAAGGAATGATATAATTTTATTGTTATCTTCTCGAAATTTGTTAAGACTCCAGCTTATTCCACATATTTTTAATGTCGTCATTGTAATTTTATTAATTTAAGTTATTTGCGTTTTAATAATTCCTCTTATCATATTGTGCATAATGATAAATGCTAAGTTTGCCTTTGATACAACCCATTAGCTACCGCTGTACTCATTTGAATGCATTAAGAGAATCCTAATTTTCTATAATTTAAATATTGTGTGAGGCTCATTGGATCTAAAGTGTATACTTTGTATAGGGTTTATTGTGCACTTCCTATATTATTTTCTGAACAATTTCATTATGTTGTAATTGTCCTGTATCATTTAAGGAATGGAATAGCTAATTCATAGTGATGTACCGATCTCAAATTTTTGCCCATTACTTTATAAAATGGCGATGCCGATGCTAAACCGATACAATTTTTTTGGCAAATTATCAAACATGTTTTTATTTAATTACTAAAAAATTAAATTTTAAATGAATACAATATATTCAAGATGTAATTTGTTATAAAAAAGTCTTAAAGTTTTAATTTATTTTAATATATTATTATTTAATTTGTTAATAATTTTTCTAAAAATTCAAATAAGTTTTAATAACTAATACTATTAACTTACTGCGTGATGAAAATGTAAGATGAAATTAAAAAAATATTCGCAAAGTGAGACAAAATTATTGATAAATATGACATTTGTAATCAAATTATATTCAGGGAAAAAGCATAGATAAACAAAACTTGTTGAATTGAAAGATTTAGGATGAAACATTATATTTAGCAGATTAATATATTTGCGAAAATTTCATGATTTACAGTATATGTGTATGTAGGTAGCAATAATATGAAGATTATATTAGAGATACTTTTGTATGCTAGTAATCAATCTAATTTGGTAACATTTCGTTGCTAAAAATGTTAATTACTTTCATTTATGCAATTAAATTGACATTCAATATTTTAAATTTAATTTGTTTGAATATTTTAAATCAAATTTCTTTACAATTCTCTTTTCAAGGTTCTAGAATTTTTTTCTTGTTGATGGCCTTATTTTTTCATTCCTAAACAGTAATAATATGTCTATTTTTATGATTAGGCGAAATGATACGCCACAATTCAAGGCAATCTGAAAAGTAGTTTCTATGTCGAAATTATTCTAAAACATTACATTTTCCAAAATACCAAGACTTTTACTGTGTAAATTATACTGGCCAGTACCCCTACTTCTATATCTATGAAATAAGTACTTTTTGAGGAATTTACATCTTAAATTTCGCAAAATTTGTGAAGGGATCCTATATTTTGTAATGAGTAACTCTCTTTGTATCTTTAGCACTTTTTATGTAGATTGATTTGTTATGTTTTATTTCAGATGAAGTGGTTTAGTAAATTTCACCTGATAAAGGCAATTGGCTGGATTCCGTTGTTTTTCGTGTTTGGAATTATAGGATGGAGCTATTACGCTTACGTATACGAATTTTGCTTTAAACAAATGAGGCGAGAAGAGAGTTTAAAATTAATATTTTATCTCTTAATCTTTCATATCCTTCTCTTTTTTGTATCTTGGAGTTATTTGAAAACAGTTCTTACTCAACCCAATTCCATTCCTGATAGCTTTTACCTTTCGCACGAAGACATAACTTCGTTACAAAGTTCGTACAGCGTCGAAGAAAAGGCGTTCATTTTAAAGGCATATGCAACTTCTTTGCCCCTGTTCTTGCGAACTTCCGATGGCTTAATACGATTCTGTATTCACTGTAGATGCATTAAGCCAGATAGAACGTGTCATTGCTCCGTTTGCAACACATGCGTTCCAAAAATGGATCATCACTGCCCTTGGGTCAACAATTGCATTCACTTTTCAAACTATAAATTCTTCTTCCTTTTCATGTTTTACACTCTTTTCTTCTGTCTTTTTGTCCTTTCTACCATTGCTCCTTACTTTATTGGTGTGTGGAGTTTTACCTTTCCTGTTTATAGCAAGTTTAACTTAATTTTTCTCTTTCTTGTCTCTACAATGTTCTTCTGTAGCATTTTCTTCCTTTTTAGCTATCACTTATACTTAATATCATTTAATCGGACAACACTTGAATCAGTTCATCCGCCATTGTTTTCGTATGGAATCGATAAAAATGGATTTAATATAGGAATAAGAAATAACTTTTCTCAGATTTTTGGCTCAAGGTTTTTTTACTGGTTTCTTCCTATTTTTAGTGTAAATAATGACTTTATAGAATATCCTATGCGTGTGAAATACGCCAAGAAATATACGTGTGATGAATAATTTTTATTTTTAAAAGAATTATATAGCAATAATACTAATTTTGTAACGCGTTTACGAATTATTAAAATTTAATATACCGCATTTTATATTTATTTGTTGAAATACATTTCTTTCTAAGCAACAAATTTATTTAATAAAAATATTCAAAGTATTATTTTATAATCTTGAGCATTTTATTATTGATTTTATATGGATTGCGTTTATATTTTCTACTTCGTGCATAAAGAAATCGGAGGGAAGAAGTTTCTGATGAGTAAATTCTTTATATTCTGTCTTAGTTTATGCCCTAACGGTTTTTTTGAAAGAACTTACAATATTCTAAAAGTTAGATATGATACGTCCTGAAATTATATCCAACATAGGTATAGTCACCTAATAATGCAATAACTACAGCCTTAGCTCCCTATTTGTTTATATCACTTCAAACACAACGCAACTTTTCTTAGAAAAGAGTAAACAAGTTTTTAGAAAGTTGTCTCCCCTTTCATTTGTATCAATTCAAATGGAGAGCAAATTATGTTTTATATGCAAAACTCTACTTTATCGATCACTAGTATTTTCTAACGTTGTCTTCAAGCATGAATATCCAATCACATGCACAGATAAATGTAGGTAGTATAAACGTAAAATTTTTTAGCTTACTTTAACTCAGATTTTTATTAATATTATTATTAGAGTAATGACATTCGGTCATGTCTAGAATGGAATTTTTTTCATTAATAATTGTCTTTTATTTTCAAATTGGTTATCTAGTGAAGTCAATTAGTTTATAAGCTTAGTTGCTTACGTAGTTAGTGGAATATAGAAAAACTTGTTTTTCGCAGCGTGTTAGGTTAGTAATGATGTCAGGATCTGTCATGTCCTACGTTACGGTTCGAAAAGAAATTTCGTATTTTTAAACTTCACTTTTTTCAAATTGTATCGGAAAAGATAATACTATATTTAAAAAACGTATCAAAATTTTAAAGAAATAATCTTAACGTAATCAAAGATGATCCGAAAGATTTTGATGTTTTTACCTTGCGAATAAATGCCTCCAATATCTTTTAGTACATTAATATTATGTTTTTATTTATACTATTCATTTAAAGATACTATTTAAAAGGAAGTTAATTTGAAATACTATAGTTTGTTAAGTAAAATTCAAAAACTACAAAGTCGATATATGTTACATTAGAAATTCATTTAAAATAAGATAAATTTATAACGTATTTCAGATCAGAAAAATTCTTACTTTCAAAATGTAGAAATAATTTGAATAATTACTTTTCTCTTGTATATAAATTAAGTAAATTAATTAATTAATTTGCTAACCAGTCTTTTGCATAATCAGATTTTATATATCAGATATTTTTATGGATTATATTACTTGTTTGTGGTTAGCTAGAAGTATTGTTTGTGACGTTCGCACCCATCCTTTCGGATATCGTTGTCCACTGTCCAGCCCTGAATGCTGATTTTGATATGCAGAGCAGATTTTTGAGCCCAAACAGTTCGTCTGGAATAATTGCATTTTCCTTGCACCAAGCATCGAGTACTCTAAAAATTAATTTGTCATACCCTTTGCTCAGACAAGGGAGAAAGTAATTGGCCTTAGGTTACTGGGTTTGCCGCTCTTTTTGCCATCCTTTGACACACAAAAAGCATAGCCCTTTTATGGCATTCTAGGTAGAACCTATCTTTTAAAAAAGAGTTATACATTGCCAGCAAGACGTCCCTAAACCTAGTGGGAAGATTTTTGGTGACTTCATCCCTCCCCTCCGCTTTCTTAGCTTTTTAATGATTTGAACCACCTCCTCTAGGATGAAATTAGTTGTCGTTCGTCGTAGGTAAACGCCTAAAAAACTTAATTTCAGAAAAATTTTCGGACCTGGATTTGTTCTATACACATCTTTGTAATAATTAGCAAACAACTCATATTTATTTTCCGCCTCTATGGCTGTTCGGTTATTCTAAGTGACCTACGTTGGACCTTTGCAGCCAGGCTTCAGCCCTCTAATGAGGTTCCAGAAATGCGAAGAACACTGTAGCGAATTAGAGGATTTTGTGATGTTTGTAATTTTCTTAGATGTGGTTTCGTCGAGGTTTTTCCTGATTAGTTTTGTAATCGGTTGATAAGATTCTTAGTTTTGGCGTCCCTAGTGTGAATGTATTTTCTATAAAGAGCGCTTTTTCTTTGATAAGTAATAGGATGTTCTTCGGAATTGGATTTTCGTGTTTTCTAACTGCCTCTCGTGCTGCCTAGAAAATAGTATCGTTGACACACTCCGCAAGTTCCTCAGTGGATTTTACTCCTATGCACCTCATGACCCGCTTGTCCGAGTCATTAAGTAGCTGCCTAAACCTATCCTAGTTGGCTTAGCTGAAGACCCATTTCTTCACTAAATTTCCCTTGTCAGCCGTGAATTGTTGATCTAAAGAAATTGTGACCAATTTGTGCTCAGATACACAGCAATCTCAGATTGAAGGACATGATCTGAGATGGTCTCAGATTGAAAGACATGATTGAAGGGTTTAGCATGTTCTTATCCCCAGTCGGTGTTGAATCGTTAACGATAAATGAGTAAGAGTATGAGTCTTCAACCAACTTGAGTAAGTCGTTACCACGCTATTGGTTTTGCTGAACAGTCTAGTGTGGTGAGCGTTTAGTTCACCTAGTAGTAGCCCCTTATCGCAAGAGCGAAATTATCTCTATAAATTCGTAGACCAACAGAGGGTTACTATTCGGGTTGTAACAACCTAACACAGCTAAATGCTCCGATCTACCAATATTAAGCTTCAGGGCTATCGAGTCTGCAGAGTCACTTAACTGAAAACGTTTAACCCCTCTTTTACACCCATGGTTAGGCCTCGTGGGTGGCTTGTTCTTGGATAAACGAATGTTTTCGAACACTACGTTTCTTAGTTAAGCCGGTTGATGTTAAGATGCAAACATTTGGGCATGTCAGATTGGCAATACACTTTCCTATTACTGGCAATCTAGCAAAAGATCTGGAGCCACTGGGCTCACTATTTTCTCCATTTTTTCTTTGAACATTGGTGATTTGAAAATTTAGAGCACAACTCTCATAATGCGCTCCTCAGAGAAGGATGGTTCATTGACTACCTGTGCCTGGGTTAATACAGGGCTAGTTACTACTTGCGAATAAGAGATACTAGCTAATACTGGCTTAGGTGGAATGTATGGTGTTGGCCTGTATATCTTAGCAAGCTTTAGCTTTGTTGTTACCTTAGCGGGTTGCTTTGAAGTTACCTGAATTCTTTTTGTTCTTTAAGATAGCATTTTGTGAGCGTTAATTTAACTGAATTGCATATGCCGCGTTCGTGCTCACCTCTGCAGTTATATAGATTTTTTATTTGGGCAAGCATCCGACACCTGTCTTAGCTTTTGACATTTGTTGCATTGCATTGCTTTACGCTTGGGTAGGAATTCATGCCAAGCGAAATTCAGACCTAGCATAAGCAGTCCGTTTTTGGTCAACTGTTCTACAGTTGCTTTGATTTCAATTTTCACTCTCAAACTTATATTTTTTTATATTGGTTTGACAGTATTTGAAAATTCTATATCTTTAATATCCGCCGAGTCGTGTGTTGCATCTTCCATGGTTAGGCCCTTGAGGACTATGGCACAGGCCCTATCTGTATGCACTTAATCCTTGACATAAGCCTACTGGAGAAATGCTTGAAATAGCGCCTCCTTAGAGTCATTGTCTTCCACCAAGACCTTAAATTCAAGTGGATGAGGCCGAGAGATAAGCAGTGGTAAGAGAGGAATTTGTGATTTGAAGTAGTGTGTGTTGGTGATGAACAAATAAATCACAAAACCCCATTGACAGATATGCCTTCAATCAAGTAACGGCCCTGAACTTGATGTATTTATATAATATTTATCTATTTACTCACATGTTAGATAAAATATAACGTACCAAGATCGAAATCGTACGGAACTTATAATTTTTTTCGAACGTAATATCGAATCGTATTTTTAACAAAGAAGCCATCGTAAACTAATTTCCAAACTTAACGTACTGTATAATTAACACCTACACTTGTGCGCACAATTTTAATAAGTATATCATCTCAACAATATACAATATAATTATCAATACTTGAAAATTAGTTGACACCGCAATAATAATTTAATTGATAAGTGAAAAATCATCAAAAGTAACCGTTGATCACGCATAACAACAACTAAATGGCAGTTTAAATGTCACTGAGCGAACCTCAAAATTCTCAAGTAAGATTTAGACACAGAAAATGAAACTGATGAGATAAAAATAACCTAAATCGGGTCTTTCAGATAATCTTCGTTTAATGATGATGATAACGAATACAAGAGAACCTAAAAACTCAGCCAATCGTTTAGTTCAGAGGTCACCAAACTTTTCTTGAAGCGTGCTGGATTACCGAAAATTTAAAAAACGAGGGCTGTAATATTGAATAGTTAAAAAATACTGGCATTATGAAATTCCTATTCCTGCAATAAAATGAAGCAAACGTTTCGCTGTTTTCCCTATGGATGTGATAAAGTTGATACAGTGAGGATACATAAAAAAATGGAAATGAAGACAATATATTTTAAGAATTCATATTTTGTTACGCCTATTAATATCAAATTTTGGCTTCCGGGGCTGATAAACTTATTTCAGGTCGAAATTTGGTGGCCGTTGGTTTAGTTGATAGTATGCTAATTTGTTTAATTAATTAGTTAGTTATAATATTATAGTTAGTTACTGTTAAGTAGGAATTTTTGTGAGGAATTTAATTTCCATAGTTTCAAGTTTTTTATATGAACTTTTTCATAACATTTAAAATCTTTCATATATAAAATTAAAAATGATAGTAATTTCGATATTAAGGGATCAATAAGTAAAAAAATAAACTTTTAGTCTATATATCTAAAATTTGTTTATTCGAGGATTTGATTTGAACTATAATTTGCGAAATTAAAGTACTTTACAGTTATATTCATACTATAAAATTCACTCATAAAAGAATTTTTTTATCCCTGTGTCAAGGTCGCGACAGCAGGGTTTCTCAATTATATTTTTGATTAGGGCTTTGAATACAGCTATCAATTTTTTTCAAGTTCCATATTCTAAAAAAAACGAGACAGTTATGTACAACATATGGCAGGTTGGGTGTAAAATCTTGTTGTCCGACCTCTAGGAGTTTTTATTTTAAGAAAAATTAATTTGTATACATAAGAGCCATCACATCTGACTTCACTCGGTTTTTTACTATTTGGAAATTGGCCAAAGGAGCAGTAAAGAGCGTGATGAATTGTCAAAAGTGAAAAAATTAACTAAAAAAAGCATCCAACTGCAAGCAGGGGCAAACTTGGATAAATCGAGACTGACATGATAGTAAGTGTCGTGACATATGTTCGTGCTGATACGTTTTGCATTTTACTAGTTTTGGTAAAAGTTTAAAAAGAAAGCAAATTTCTAGTAGATATGCGAGTAAATAAATTTTTATAGACTTTTCAGCTAGTGTTAAGCTACATGCCTTATGAAGCTATTCCTGTACATTTTGCAAAAAATGGGTAAGCGCTTTAATTTTACCTTTCATAATTTTCCAGCTGTTATTAGCAACAATGTATAAAAACTTTGGACAAATCGCTATTGGCCATCATCTCGAAGCCTTATATACTAAAATTTCGAAGCTTCTTTTTGAAAAAGTTTACCCCAGACGTATATTTGTTGTAGTGTGAGATTGTCTACTGCTGTTTCTATCCAAATGTATCAATTCTTGAAAGATATTGTCTCAACATCCCATAAACAGTTTTAAAAATTTTTTGGAATGCTTATGTAAAATGTAAATTATCAAAGAGGAATACTGTGTTAATAAAAACATAATTTACATAAAGTCAACCCGAAACTTTACGTATGCAAGCTGTAGAACATATGGCATACAAACCGTAGAACAAATTTAAAAAATTTTATCTTAGGGGCATATAAATAATTCATGACAACGAAACGAAAACTATTCTTTTGACAATATTACTAATTTGAAATACTCCTTTTCTAAAAATCGAGTCTGAAATATTTCACCAGAAAGAAATAAAAATTCTATGGTTACATACATAGTTTTGGCGAGAATAATATTGACAACCTATTCAAAAACTACAAAATGTCTCCTCGTTTTACAAAATTTTCTATCTCAAGACCTTTTATCTTTATTTATACTTTTCTAAATTTTTCAATATTTCAAAATTAATTGTTAAGTTTACTTTTATTTTAACATTTACTCCACACTAGTTTCACAGCACCACACTTACATAATTTTTCACTCAAGGCTATTTCACTCCCAAATAGATTAACAACAACAAACACTTATATAATTTTCACTCAAGACTATGACAACGAAAAGAACCCGCTCTGACCCTGAACATACAAACCCCAGTTCTGAAACTCTGAACCAAATTTTTGATGGCTCATAGCCAACACTTCTTTAAAGACAAATGAGTTAATTCTTTTCAACGACTTTAAATATAACATCGCATCACATTATATTAAAGCCTTCCAAAACCAAAATAGCGAAACCAACTCAACAAAATCATATGTAAACAAATTCTATCATTACTCTACCATCCATTTCTAACATAAAGAATGATCCACCCTCTAAAAAACTTGAACCGGATCTAACATTGAAAATCACACCATCTAATCAATTATCATCTAGAAAAGACAAAGCTCTTTACTGACAGGAAATAATAAAAAAAACTTGCCACCAAAAACAATCCCTTATCCATTACAAAAACTAGATCTCGTTCTGGCACAATTTATTTTTAATTCAGAAACCTAGAACACAAAAAACAGCCAAAACTACTCTTTTAAACAAACGATTTAAGGCAATAGACATACACCCTTTCAAAACTAAATTTATTCTACGCGACGTAACTATTGACATACCATTAAACGAAATCACCAAAATAATCAATGAGCAAAACCCACAAATAAACAACTTGGGCAAACTCGAAATCCGACTCAAATTGGCAAAACAGGACTGTACTCTTGCACCATCATACTAGTACCAAGCAACAAGGCCACTTATCAATATTTAATCAGCTAATCCAAAAAAAATTTGAATCACCTTTTATTAACACTCAATGTAATGAAACAAAGTAAAACATTGTGAGAATTGCCTCAAACACGGCCACACATTCTCAAAACGCCACGCTACTCAACCAAACTGCGGTCACCGAGGACACAGCACTTTCTTGCACCTTACTGAACGGTACAAGCAAGATTTGTTGCATCAACTACAAACAACCCCATTTAGCTACATCAAAACTCTTTTCCTACTACATAAACGACAAAGAATTAATTACTCCTAAACAAAATCACACATTAGCGAATTATGCTAACCATACTTCTTATTAACCTAAATCATTCAAGAACCGCCTGGGATAATCTTCATAATATCCTCTACTCACATACTTATGATATAATATTTATCAATGAACCTACAATGAATTTAAATTTTGATTTAAATATTTACTTTAGTACCATCATGTTCTAAATCCCTACTTTTTTGCTTTCTTTACTCTCAACCTTCTTTTACACATCCCATACCAAACAATTTTGCACTATCTCGCAGAAAAATCAAACAAAGCCATCCTACATTTGGGACACAAAACAAAATACACGCGGTTTACATACACTTCAATTCTTAACCTCCAACAACCTCACAATGATCGACAACGATAAAACACCTACTTTCAGAAGACACCATTTAAACAATATCGCCAAACACACATCGACCTAACCGTCACCTCTAATGAAACATCGTATATCATCCTCAACTGGCAAATATCAGATACTCTATCAGCATTCGAGCAGACATAAATTACCTAACAAATTGACATTATAAGTAAATGTTCTAATAATCTCAGCCCCAAAACATGGTATAAAAAATTGTTGGACCTCTTTCTTCCACAACCTTGAATCCAGACTAAGCAACACCACACTCACTACAGACTCAACTGAAAAACTTGAAGAATCTGCACTCCACCTTAACAAAGCTATTACAGCTTGTATTCATGCAGCAACTCCTACAAACCAAATTTTAAGAGATAACATGCGCCATTCTAGAACAAAACATTAAATTACATCAAAAAACTCCTTCGTAAAGCATTAAATACTTGAGAAAAACAACACAGATACCATCAAACCCATCGGCTATCATCAACAAACTTACACACAAAAAACACCCTCAAATTTGTTCTCTAACGGTCACCCTTGCACTCATATCAATCACCCACTCCTCAATACACTATTTCGTGCAGACAACATGAATACTGACAATATTGATCATACGATCTTAAGAATAAAATCAAATACCTACATTTCAAATAATATTATATACTCCTTTCCCAAAATCACAACCAGAGAACTGAACAAAACTATACACTCTATGCGAACCACTCCTTTCAGCAGTCTTGACCATATATCCATTAAACCTATAAAGAAAGCCTATTACATTTTACACCACACGTTTTTAATATCTACAATGCTTGGCTCAAATTAATCCATTTAAGGCCAAGCAAAGCAGACGATATCTAAAAAAACGCAGACGATTTATATTCAAAGTCATTGAAAAAAGCAGAGGAAGATGAAATTACTTATGTCCCAAAATAGGAACATTGGCTGTAAATGGGTTAAACTACTTCCCGCCTATTTGGAAAATATGCAAAATAATACTTATTCCTAAACCAAAACGAGATCATAGTTAGATTAATAATTGATTAGTTAGATAAACTAATCTTTTTTTTTATCTCTTTATTACCAACACTAGATAAAATTATTGAAAAAATTCTAAGAAAACGAATGATTCACTACATCCTCAAGAATAAGTTAATACACCCTAAATAATTTGCATATCTACCAAATAGGGGCACAGAATTGGCACTAATCCGCCTCACCCTCTATCTAGAACAAGCACTAGAAAATCAACACACTGCGACAACCATCTTCCTAGACATTCAAAACGCCTTCAACACAGCATGGCACCCTACCATCATCAAAAACCTTATTGATAACAACTTCCCTACTTATATCATCAAATTTATTTCCAATTACCTCTACAATCGTAGTCTTGTTCTATTACATAATAATACTTCCAAACATTAAACCTCTCTACTCTACAAGGTGGCTGTCTATCAGACGTTCATTGGTTAGTTCTAATAAACCCAATCCTTCACTTGATAAACTCTAACTCAAACTTCTCCTAATGCTACTCAGGTGACATTTTATTCATTTTCTCAGACACACTTCAATCAAACAACTTTAAAGCCCTGAACCTGATTACAGAAATTAATCAAATGGCTAACAAGTATAAAATCTCTTTTAACATAGATAAACTCATACACTTCACACGGAAAAGAACTATTTTACTAAACGCATTTTACAACTTGCTTACGAACCATATATAAAATACCTTGACATCACACTCCAATCAAATCTGAAATTAACAACTCACTTCAAAAACATTCACACTAAACTGTCAACAACAATTTTCTCAGTTAAAAAAGCAATCTCATATACATTGGGTCTCCATCCAAAAATTAGCAAATTCATATACAACTTAATCATACTTCCGATCATTCAATATGGCTCTCAAACTTGGGGAAGTTCCCTCAAATTCCAGAGCTCGCTATTTTATCTAAAAAAAAAATACATCTCCTCTGCCTCCTAACCATCAGCAATGCATTCCACACAACCTCTACATCAAAACTTCAGTTCTTCACTCACACCTTGCCATTACATCTATATCTCAAGAAAAATATCATTTAAAAGTAACAAAGGACTTTCTACACGACACTTACTCCTTAGAACTTTGCAAACTTCTAATCAGCCCACACTTCCCAATCGCATGCCTTTTTCAACTCCTTCATTGAACAATATATACTCCACCCTGTTATCTAATTCATCCCTTGCAAATGACTCCATATACGGCTAACATTTGCCATTACAAAATTATCGCACTAAATTCAATCGCTCATCAGCGCATCTCCTACGCACAACACTATCTTTCACCGATGGATCAAAATCTAATAATCATGCAGCTGCCGCATATGCCCTCTTCAATTACAATACTCTCCAACCTTTTCACATACTTACAAACGATCTCACCTCATCGTATGAAACCGAAATTTTAGCATTCTTAAAAGCATGTACCTACATCATTGTCAACCTTATTTTCTTCAAATCCAAATACAATTATATCACTTTCTACACAGATTCACCGAACACAAAAGATCTTCAAATTAACAGGAAAATCTCTCTATCCACACTAAGCCTAGCTTAAAAACTAATCAAACTAAGTAAACACTTCACAATCAAACTTCTTTTTTTTTGAAAACTTCTTAGTCGACTACATATCAAAGCCAATCCTTTCATCTTCACAATACTTTCTATCAACTTTTAAACAATTCCTAAATAACTCAATCACAAATGAATGGCTTAACAACATATCTTCCAGTTTAGCACAATTTACTCTGAATACAACTTTTACACTTCCATACGATGATTCAGCGCACATTTCCCATGCTGTGTATACCTTTTTTTTATATAAAACTACACTCCAACGCTTTTTGCAGATTTGTATCCCCCTCATTGAAACTCCTATCCACATCATCCTCCACTCCCCAATATTCTCACCTCAGCGTATTAAAATCATTGAAAATATACTACTACACTTCTCAGATCTCCCTTCCTCTCTATTACTACTTCTATTCCACCCGAAAATCATTCATCTTATCTCCACATTTATCAACCCAGTATAACCAATCGCAATCTCAACACAGCGTCATATGAATAACCATTAATTTGAACTCCCAACTTACCTTAAATTAACATAACTTTTTTAGACGTTACTCCATTAATACTATTTGGCCTTTATCTAGCAATTCTCCCTAGCATATGAACAAACGTTGGAAAGTGCTTAGTTACCTCCTTATTACCTATCTACCTGGACAGATCACTTTTTTAATAAGAAATATTTAAGAATACGTCTTTTTAGAAACAACTTAAAGCCAATTAATTAAAGATAGATCCAATAAATCTAAAATTTAGAACACATATCAATCTGTATATAATTTTGAGAAAAATGAATTTTTCTTTAAATTATATAACTTTTATAATTCTTTACAATGAAAAATAATAAATGTTTAATATATAATCCAAAATTTACAAGAGATAATGTATTAAATTTTAAAAATCATTTTTTCGCTTTGTTTGAATATATTTTTAAATGGCGGAAAAAAAAGAAATTTCAATAAAAGAATTAAAAGTAAAATCGGCCCCGATGTAAGGAAAGTTTTCAATCATAAAAATCCTAATCCCATCTTCCCTTCCCCTTCCCAACGCCTCCCATGTCATTTCAAAGGAGGCGAAAAAGCCTTACACCTCTCCCCCAATAATTTTCAATTCTATATCTTTTTTTATAGTATTAAAAAAACTTGTTCTGCTTGTGAGTACATTATTTATATAACCTTTATTGTTTTAAATTTGAGTCTCAGAATTAATATTTAAAATCTATTTTTCTCATTAATTTCTACTTCATTGATATAATAATTCGAGTTTGAGCTATATCTGTTCGGAAGCAGTAATGTAGCCAGTAATTTGAACAAGAGCCCACAAATTTTTCAGCGAGGCAAATATTTTTTATAGCACATAATTATATAAAAAAGTATTCTCTATAATTTAAAGCTTAAAATGTTTATCCCTATTGACTACTGTAACTGAAAGAGCTAAATTAATGTAATAGAATACACAAGTTAGGATAAATGCTCTTGCTTAATATAATTTAAACATAAACAAAATAAAATATATAGCATAATTCGTTTTATTTAATATATTTTTTTTAATCAAGATTTTTCAATTAATATGGGAGAGTTATGTCGTGATTTTGCAAAAATCGATCTTAAAGTTCTGATCTGACTTGCCATTACATATAAGTGTGAGCAAGCATTTTCCATGCTACTTGTCATTGAAACCAAATCCCAAAACAGATTGGAAGTGAGTAATTATATGAGATGTGCATTTGCTAAACTTAGGCAGACTTGTTTAGACACATCCATCCCATTGACATTGATTGGATTATTCAAATAATTTATGAATAAACAATTGTGTCCATTTTTTTAATACTTTTGTTTATATGTTGATTTATTTTTTTTAAATGAAACGCCGAGTTATTAAAAAATTTTAGAGACCACACTACGCCCATTTTTTTAGAAAGTTTGTGAACCAGTTATCAAGCTCTACAAGAGAATAAAATCATTCATATATGATAGATCACTACTCTTCGGATGTAATTAAGCCCTCCTTATTTTCATTTACCAATTATTAAAATGGATGGCCACAGTCTATCTGTATAGTCTATCGCTAGATATGTTATACTCTAACCAAGTCTAGGTTTTATACCATGACTCTAAAAATGATCTCTTTTGTAAATCTTTAGGAACAGAATTTTTGGTTGAGCCGTTCAAAGGTCAAAAACGTCTGTCTTCTGAAGACCGTATAAAAAGACTTGTATTATAAGACTCGTTTGTAATCAAACCGCCTTTATCCGACATTAGATTGATTATTCGACAGCAATTTTGACTTTAATGAATTTTTCCAATATTTTTCTTTCCGGTTATTCCTACAATCACACTCCACCATGAACTACTAAACAAAAACAAGAACATGGAGAAATTATATGTAAATTAAAAAAACGTTTTAACCCCAAATGATTAGGAAATTATGGGATATGTATCGGGTGTTTTTCAATAATATGAGCAGATACATCGTTCAACATATGAAAGATTATTTAGCTAAACATTTTATGGAACTTTTAGAAAAATTCTACAATGTTATTTGATCAACATTTTTTTATTGTAGTTCTACCACTATGTTTTTTAAATACTGGCATTTTTATCAAATTTGATGCTTAGTTAACAATTCTAAACTATCTATTACACGAAAAGCTTTATCATTTATTGAAAGAGTTTTCGGTATCCATTTTTATATTATTTCTTTCAATAATTTTGACTCATCATGATTGCATATTTTTTTATGTATGTACTTTTTAAATTCCATTCATTTTACAACTTTTCGCCTTTTTTACTCTTTAATTTCTCCAGTTCTATGTCTTTCTTCTCATAATAGAAATATAGGGTTTTTCCTGTTTGGTGAACGTCACTGAAATCTATTTTAAATAATTTTTATTCGAAAATGATAACTGTTTTTTGGAAAAACTTCTGGTTTTTGAGTAAAATGGTTTTAAAGTAATTTTTCCCTATCTATCACTGAAGAAACACAAAGTTTAATAAAATTCAGGTTATTTTCAAATTTATTCAATTAATATTTTTCAAAGTACTTTATGAACATAAAACGGAAAGAAAGGGATGTATTTCTTTATTTTACATTTAAATTGGCAATACTTCTCAATATTTCAGTTAAATAGTCTCTTCCAGAATGACGGCGTTTCTAGATAAACTTGCACAGATAGGAATCAATCATGCCCCTGGCAGTTTCACAGTGAATTTTGTTTCTTCTTTTTAGAACATTCCAGATAGACTCGATCTGCTGGGTGTGAACACCAGTTTCGGGGTCGACAAAATTCTCAGTGTGGTTGACAGTGCAGTGCTTGAAATCAAATCCCTCTATGCTGCTATAAGCTCGCCATATGTCACTGAAAATCGTATTGCCAGGCTCATTGCATTGTTTTATGCAGGATTGAAGCGTTGCCCTGTCTCTTTTTTCAACTGCACAAAGAAAAACCTTGCCATCCTCTCGAAATATTCCATCAAACTGGAAACTGGAAGTTCTGGAAGACTTTTACCTTTGTCGTACTTCTGTTTAGAATAAACAGTTTCATCAACTTCTACTGATTTGCCAGGACTGTCGATTTTTTCAGGATGGTTCAGGATATCGTTTGCGTAAACCTGCAAAATATATAGGTTAGGTTATGTCAGCATACTACTAAAACTATGAACATACCCCTCTCAGATAGTTGTTGAAATCAATCATAGTATTTTTATTGATCTCCAATTCCTCTTGGCAAAATTTTGTGCTTGCATATTCTTTGCTCTAAGAGTAAATGTGGAAAATGATTTTATCTAAAGGCAGTGTACTCCCTTCCATCCATGGGTTCTTCCTCATCGGCACTGACTGGTTGCAAGACCTTTTGTTGCACCTCCATTGCACTCGATTATTGATGTTTTCCAAAAGCATTTCATCTTTTTTTCTACATTTATAGTTGATAGGGATGATGTTGAACTTTTGTAATAACACTACAGCATCCAAATCAGTTTTGATATGCTAAAATAACCAACGGAGATACCTTTTCATCACTGTTCATGTTGATTGGTGCGTAAAAGGACTACAGCTACTGAAACAAAAAATAACTTCACTAGCGTGTAATTCAAAAACTATATATTTCTCCAAAAAACAGTTATCATTTTCGAATTTTACGGACAAAAATACGTAGAAAAAATTTATTTAAAATGGATTTCAGTGACGTCCACCAAATAGGAAAGATCCGAACTATATTGTCAGGTTGTTATTAATTTAAAATATTTGTTAGTTTATTAGAAGTGTATTTAATTTTTATTCCCATAGTTAAATTTTTTCTAGCATTTAAATAAATATGTCTTTAAAAAAGTTAATTAAATTTAGACCGATAGGTTTCTTACTAGTTAAGAAAGTTAGACTCGTGGGGAAATTTGGAAACATCCTCAAGCCTTGTCCTCAGTTTTTATGTACGTAAAGTAAATTATTAATGGTAATATTTTATTTGCAAATTTTTTAAGGTATCTGAAAATGTTGAAAAAACTCTCATTGCCGTACGAAGAAAAAATTATTAATAAAGTTAATGCAATTTCCATCCCCTCACCTGATACAGATCTTAGCCCTGAGGAGTATTTCAACATTTTGTGCTGTAAATTTTTACATTAAGCATAAACTCATGTGAATTTGATATTTGTTGTTTTTAGCTATACTAAGATTTCCAAAAGCGCTTTCTCTTTCAGATAAAGTGGAACTCTTCTTCGATTTGTATTTATATGTCAATGGAAAATTTGTTTCTTGATGATTGAAATCTCCACTATACTCTTTTTATAGATATTGTGCAATTATATTATTAAAATTAACTTTTCTACGTTTATTTATTTTTTTATCCCTATATTCATGGATTTCAAACATTGATCAATAAAAGCGTATCTAAGATCGATTATATTTATTCTTAATTAAAATATTATGAATATTTCTTATTATGATTAATTTATTCGTTCTTAATTTGTATTATATTTATGCGTACTCAATGGTAAATTAATTTTGCGAAACGAAAACTCTCAAAGTTAAAACTTTTACGTTTTTTGAATGTTTGATTTTTTTAGCAGGGAAAAAATCGAAGATTTATATATGTGACCTTGAAAACGCTAGAGTATTGGAGGCATCAAACAAGAGGATAGATTTCGACCGAAGTTGTAACTTAAATTTAAACTCATATGATGTCAATCAATTTATATTATTATGTATTTAAAAACTAGTTAAAATATTGGTTATGTAAAATTAAGGGAGGCATCTTCCGATTTTTTGATTAGTTTTAACTTTATCAATATTGTATTTATAAATAATGTTTTTTTTTTGAAGGGGTTTTTAAAATTAAGAGGGGTTTTTTTTTTTTTTTAATTTTTTTTTTAAAAAAAACTTGGAAAAAGGGGGAAAAAAAAAACAATTAAATATTTTAAAAAAAATTTTTTTTTTTTTTTTTTTTTGTTTTATTTTTTTTTTTTTTTTTTTAAAAAATTTTTTTTTTATTAATTTTTAATCATAAATAGCCCGCGCCAAAATTCTTGCGTTAAAAAGGTGTGCTCCAAAATACTTGCGCCAAACCGTCTAAACCCATATTTATGTGATAAAATTTTTCGAGTACACACTTAACTGCTTATATCTATACAAACAACAATACGATGCATCTCTGTCTCCTAACTTATCTTGCGATTTCGACTTTTTTCGTCAATTTAGCTAAAAACCGGCAGTAATTCTCTTTTTAATTTATCTGTCTTCGGCATTTTTAACTTTATATAGAAAAATTTAAATTTGGGGAAGTTTAATCAAGTTTATCTCAAGTCATCTTGAGTAAAAATTTCTTCGCGACATCAATATAATTATTAATTTTATCAATAGAGAAAAATATTTTATTGATTTGGCTAAAATATATCGATATATTCACAATCAAATTTAACATGTTCGATTTATTATGTATCGATAAGATTATTTAAATATATTAGATAAAATCTGTGGGATTGAGTAACTTTGAAAGTTTTCTCATACTTAACCCATATTAGCCCAAGTGAAATTTTTTTAAAAAATAACAATACTCGGTTATTATGTTAAGTGCTTTTTTAAGTTATTATACCAATTAAAATTTTTGAGTTTTATTGTTCGCTCTCTGAAAAAATTGGTGTGCCATTTTTTCGCACACTGGTCAGATTCAATGTCAAATTTAGTGCGATTGAAATTTATATATACATCTTGAAAATTTTTAATAAAAGTAATATCCTTTTTTATACAATTTATTCAATTTTACACCTTTTTTACAAAATAGGGTTGGTGATATATAAACTATTGGAGATGTTTTTTTTTAACTTTTTTTTAGTTTCTCCTATATCTTCAATTATAACAGGCATCTCAACTGAAGTTGATTTTTCTTGAATGTATCATACCTACTAAAAACTTCATTTTTTTAAATTTAATTCTTTATGCTTTTATGATAATTTTTTGATCTGATATAAGTCCTGATAATAATTTAGAAGAATGTTGCTATCAAGTTTTTAAACATAACATTAGAAAGCATTAACATTATTCACAAAAAATATTTAATTGAAAAAACTGTTTATCATAGGATTAACTCAAGACAAATCAAAAACAAATTAACTAAAATTACTAAACTTTGTGGAGTATCTCCAAGAGCTTAACGTTGTGATATTGTGTGTCACAGAAGTGAGGGCATTCATATAGATTCTTTTGATATTATATGAAAAATATTTGAAATATACATCTCTTATGTTTCTGCATCACATTTAACACATTCACTAGTTGGTCTTTTTAAACAGCCATTTAAAACCTATTGATTCATTATTATTTGCGAAGTGAAAAAATTCCATAAATTACTGGAATCTATTCCTTCTCATACCGTTATATATACCATTTTTACTTATAAAGAGGCTTTTTTTATTTCGAAATTGTCTTTTTTCAATTCTAAATTTTATTTAATAATATTTAGTTTAGAATTTAAAAGAGCCATTTTAGAATTTTAAGACAATTTAGAGTTTAAAAAAGACAAATTAGAATTGAAAAAAGAAAATTTAGAACTAAAAAAAGATATGTAAATGTTCGCGTTAGGATAGTATCGATCACTCAGCTGTATTTATATATTTGTAACATAAATTCTTGTAAAATAATATATATAACAAAGGTATAGCTATGCAGTAACAAGGGCCTGTAGGTGTTTAGTGGGATGGAAAGTCCAGATAGACTTGGACTCAGCATCCCGGAAAGGCCACGATATCCGAAAGGATGGGTGCGAACGTCACAAACAACTTAACTTAACTTATACATATGTGTTCATACTTTCATTCCGTTAAGTTTATATTATTTCCCATTCTGCGTGAAAATAACTAGGTTTTGTAATAAATGGAGTTTTATGCGTTCTTTCTCATACCTATTGGTGACACATTGACTGTAAATAAACTCCCAAGTATGCTTTGCAGGACGAACTATGGCTTTTTACTCCACATGACACTTTGACTTCGTTTTTCGAAGAGAAAAACATACGAAACGAAATATAAATATATTATGTAATTTTTATTTAGACTATTTTTCATTTGAAGAAAAAAAATTTTTTTTGATTGACTGATTCAATTTTTTTCTAAAGTTTTTTTGAATGAAATACATATAACTTAACGCCAAAAATTTTTAAAAACTAAAATAAAAAAAAATTTTCATTAGGAAAATTAAACTAATTTGGAAAAAAAAATTTCCATAAAAAGAAATCAACTTTAGTAAAGTTATGTAAAGTTTTCAAAATATTGAAAATTATATGTTCAAAAGAAAAATCTCTAGGATTCATTACGCATAATTGGTGAAGGCAAATCAAAAAGACCTAGGATCTTATTATGGAGCAAACGAGACTAATCTAGAAGGTATACTTGTCTTGAACTAGTCAGTCTATGTTTTAGTAAAAGTTAAATGTTTTCTTCGAGAATCCACTCTCTTATTTACACATGTGTATGAAATTTCTCTATAAATATATCAACAATGAGAAAAAAAACTAGAAAAATATATAAAATTTATTCACATGAAGGACATATTAACTTTGTATGAGTCTTACAGATAAACTTTTTGCAAATGCCACATCTCATGCCTCTACTTTTTAGCTTGCAGTCTTCTAAAGAGCAAAATCCACGTGAAGATTAAGGTTCATTTCTGTCAAAATTAGTTTCGACTCCGAAAAAAGACAACATATTTCTTCTTATTTTACTCATGCTAGAACTGTTTGATCTGAAACGCATAGATTCCTCAGTCAAACTGAAACACAAATGTCTAATAAAGTGTTTTCTTCCACCTCTTTTTATACTTGGAAATAAGCTAGAGTCATTTTCAGAGCATATTATCCAACTATTCAGTGTTGATATATCCAAATAATTGGTAAAAATGGCCATAGGCCACCTCCTACTTGGTCTATATGACGTACACTCTTTCAACATCTTATTCACAGTATCGACGCCCCCTTTGTACAACATTTTATTTCATTCATGTGTTGACTCGACATAATATAAACAACCTTAAAAAAATTTTTGGCATGTTTTCTTGAAATGTAGGCTGTAAGAGAGGCGATAGAAGCATAAAGAAATCATATGTTCAGGACGAGAAAAATGGGGCATGAAGGTTCTATTCGACCTAACGGTTCCCAATATCGTAATATCATTTTTTTGAGTCCATTCACAAACTTCATAGGACATGAAGAACCTATCCATTACTATTCCTGTGCCATTAAGAACATCAATACTTTTTATAAGTCTTTACTATAGAATTACCGCTAAAATAAGCAGGTTCGCTGAGTCCTGTTATATAAATTTCAGGCTGTAAAAGGTAGAAAGATTTTGAGTCGTTACAATGATATACCTTTATCCCGTAATGACCGGGTTTAGACGCATCATAAATTTTGGGTAAACATCCACCTCAGAATTTAACGAGTTGCTCATCAATTGTAATGTATTCATTCGGACAGTAATACTTTGGAAACATTTTACAAAAATGTTCTTGTAAAAACCTAACTTTGCCTATTTTATCCCTTAGATTGACTGTTGTTTTGAAATCAAATCGAATATAGATATTGATTAGAACAAACATATCCCGAGTGATTGATGCCATTAAAAAAGGTTCACCGAACTTGTCAGAAAACACGTTTGATCCACACGTTGATTTCTTGACTGTCCCATGTAAAGCATGCATCCTAAATATGCAAGGAGATGGTGAATACTCAACTTTTCATAGCAATACTTTAAATTTTGATTCCGAGAAGTTTCACCACTACAAAGTAAATAATATAAGTAATGGAAAGCAGAAAAAGTCAAGTATATTTTAAAAACGACTCTCCAATAGACCACTCTTTCAAATACACAACAACACATTTTGAGGTTATAATTTGTACAAACCAAAAATATGGTGATAAATTATGCACATACACAAAGTTACATACTTGTCACATAAATATTATCAAGTTACGTAGTCGGAGATTGTCACGAAACACAAAGGTAAAAGAATATCAAGTACTTTTGACAGCTAACCTCTTCTCCTCCTTCTCTCATATTATATCTTGATATAAGAATAAATACAATAGGTGCCGGGTCAAAACTCTCGAAAACCTTGAAAGATAAAAGTGATCATACAAAAATACATTATTTCTTTGGTTTGAAAAACAATTAAATTACCAATTTAAACGGAAAATCAGTTTGAAACCAGAAAAGATGTGACTAATCAGAAAAACAAGAATATAAATTATTTCTAAATTTGGTTCAAAATTTCAGTAGTAGTTCGATAAGATTGATAAATTAGAAATCTTGTATCTGTTTTTTATGCATGTGAAACAAAAAAGTGTTAAATTTAACATATTCATAGAAAAATATATAAGATAATAATTGGAAAAAAAGCATAGATACAAGAAAAAATCTTAAATTTTTAAAGGTATTTTTGTAGATTCAAGTTTCAGACGTTCTTGTATCGGGTGTTTTGGTTTTCGGGCGTTTTGACTCGAATTCAATACAATAGACATACATTTTACTTGATATATGTATAATCTAATCTCTTTGTCTTATTGTGACAATCTTCTAGAACTCCAAGTTATATAGTATATCTATTTATATCACAGAAAATATTTTTAACCCCCATAATTATACCCACGGAAACTATAAGAGCTAACGGAGATATTTCGGTCATCTTTATGTCACTAGATACACATATAATTTAATTTATAATGTATAAATACACATATAACTTATAAGATAAGACTTTATTCATGTTTGAAAATGAAGTGAACTAAACTTTCGTTTATGTGTTCACATGGGAAAAAAATCCCTCATCCGTTCAGCGGAGAAGTATAAATGAGTTGAAATAAGAAGCATGAAAGGATGATAGATTCAAAAAAACCCATAGGTAAACAAAATGAAAAATAAAATAAAACAGAATAATTTCCAAGTCAGACACACACAGACATAAAACATCATTTGATAGTTAAATTCCATTCTTCAAGCAAAGGAAGCATATCTGGATGTAGAAGAGTTGATGAGTGGATATATGAAAAAAAAGCGGCGAGATTCTAAAAAAAAATACAAAGAAGAGGAAGCAAAAGAAAATATAAAAAAAAATGTTTCAAATGAAATCAGCATAAGAAGGAAAAGAACTAACGAAACATGTGTAGTTTATATTTTTTTTTGAAGCTTTTAATATTTCTTACCTAAAATGTAAAGGAATGGAGTTCCATACGGCAATAGATTTTTAAAAAAAATGTTTGTTAAAAGAAGTATATTTATAACGTCTATTACGTAAATTATTCTTTGAGCGTAAATTATATTGATAAAAATGATTATTTTTTATATAATAAATATTGAAAATATTTTTACTATTAATTACTTTATAAACAAAAATACTTAATTGAAACTTACTAATTTGTCCTAGAGTAAGTATGTTATGATTAAACACAACACTATTATGGTTTTTATAATCAATAAATTTAAAGGCACGTCTTTGTTTATTTTGTAAAATGTTAAATTTTTAAATACTACATAAACACCAAATAAAGTTACAATATAAAATTTTAGAATGAAATAGAGAATAATACAAAATAATCAACAATATACTAATGTACCATACTATAGAATTCTGCAATATTATTTCATAAGTAATTGTTTGTATGACAGATCGTCACGAAAAACAAAGTTTTTCTAGGGAACATAACTTTATGAATTTTCATTTGTATAAGGCATTTGATTATAGAACCAATCATGTACTGCAAAAGAAAATACTACGTTATCATTCAAAAAGTCATTTCAATATATATTTGACATATAACATTGGAGAAAAAAGCTTACTTGAAGTTAAATTTCATGTGAGCCATGGTACACTTGAATATGTCTTGGATCAAACTGTCAGTGAAAAAAAGCTTGAAAATAGAGAAAGGAGAAGTCAATAATTCCGCTCCGTTTCTAGGACCAGGAGGATGCGTTGTAATGTCTCTGATATTACGGCGTGGAGAGGTCGACCTTTGTTAGACCTCTTGGGTGTGCCAGAAATACTCTGTTTTATCGGGAGCAATAAGAGAGTCGGTATATCCTCTTGAATATCAGTAGAAGTAGTACTATAATCGGAAACATATGTAGAACTTGAAGTTAAGTGACTATCAGACGAGCTCATATTCGAAGAACCGAAGCAAAAGTGGAAGAGAAGGAAATAAAGAATAGAGAATGTAAGTTTTGAGAGTGTTTCAAGAATACGTCAACAAATTTTTTATGTTATGATTTCTTCTCTTCAACAAAATGTAAAACACTATTGGGATATCCCAATAGCAATATAACGAAGTTCGTCATCTACGTCATATAATGATCATCATGCGTTGTACTAGAAACCATTTGTTTTACATTTAGTTGGAGAAAAGGATAATCACTAATACGTCAATTTTCAATACATACATATCACATCACAAGTATAATTCATTCACACTGTTTTCTATTTTACAATCAGTATCCATTTATATGAAAGACGTCATTTTTTGATAAACTAAAATTGATAGTATAAGATGAATATAACACAAGTTCAGAAGTTGAAGTTCACGGCATGACTTCTGGATCTTGAAGTTTTTAAAATATGACGTTTAGAAATTGTGATTTGCACATAAAATACTATCACAAGTTGCTGTCTAAAGTTGGTTGAATCACAGCTTCGAACTTTCACCTGTTCGAATCACGATCTAACAATGCTTATGCATCATAGTTCAACACAAGCGCCATAAAAGTATTTTCTTAATGAAAACATGCTGTGTATCTTCATTAATTTGAACAAATCATGAATTGATAACTTTTAGAGTTCACTAAGAAAACTTAACGCCTCCTGGAATAAAAATAAATTATGCAAAGAAAGAATTTGACTCAATCATTATCAAATTCATTAAATTAGCCTTCTAAAAAACTCAAAAAGAGTTGTAAAATAAAACAAACAGAAAGGATGGAAAACACGATAGAAAAAAAGTGTAAAAAATATTATAAATATATAATAAAAGGATTTTTTCCGATTGCAAAAAAATTTGAAGACATTTAATGTTCTTATGGAGTTTTTTTACCAATAGATCGTCCTACGCGTTTTGTAAAAATTGTCATCCTTCGAGGGTTAAACCAATTGCAATTTCAATTCAATTTTAACAATCCAAAATTTCAATAACTTTATTTTTATAGAAGAAATGTAAACCTTTCACTCCTACTCATTTGGAATTATATTGAGGTATGAGGCCGTCTCTCCAACCACTTTTTGCCCGTTGGATGGCGACTCTGTTATATTGATTTATACTATACACATGAAAATTGTCTCACACAAATACGAAGATATACTTACTCAAATGGCAATGATATTTTCTGTATTTATTATCATGAAAGAAACCGAAATATGAAAAATTCATTTTTCAAGCAACAAAATGATATCATAGAAATTTTCATCTTAGAAAATTAGATTTTTAATTTATTTTGTTAGAAATACGCTAATATTTGTTTATATTCTTGCAATTAACGAGTAATATTTGATGACCTTGACGGAACAAACCTTTATTCTCTCCCAGTAAGAATAAAAGTGAAATGTGTTTCATTCATTTGATTATATAGCATTTTATGCAACGATTGATGGCTTCGGAGCTTTACTAAATTCACATGTAGACTTTCATGACAACATAACTAATCATAATAAAGCATCATGTAAGCGGCCTTCTTGCTTTTGGATCTTTATAAATATTTTATAATTTCGTTCGAAATCTCATAAATTCTTTCAATTCTATACATATGTTGAGATTTCAATAAACTTTTTCTCCTTCTTACATCACTTAAAGACCATCAAGTTTTAAACAACTGTGTCACCTCATTAATTACTATATATGGTAGGTAGGTTGGTAGATCTCAAAGCACTTTCCAGCGTGTGCTGATATGCTCGTGTAAGCTTAAGAGTTAGTTAAGGAGAATGGAGATGTTGGTAGAGATAGGGAGGAGTTACAGATATTATTCGAAAAATAGAAAGGAAAGCAGATTAGTTTGTCATAGGGTTATCAACGGTGGTGAGAGTTGTTTCAATGGTTGTAAGGGATTTTAGTAATGTTGGGTGTAACAGAAGATCTGAGAGTGCTGTTGGAGATCTATTAAGTAAGAAAGGCAGCGAATTAGAAGATTTTGGCGATGATAAGAAAAGATTTGACATGTGAAGATGAGATAGTATGGCATTTCTATTGTGTCGCATCCGAAATGACAGTATTACTATATATTTAAAATTTTAAAACACTTTTCTATTTAACCTTTTCATATATTATTAATTCAATAGGTATCTCCATTATAAAACTTAAATAAGACGAAATTATTTACAGAAAAAACAAAAAAAATATTTTTATTTCGTTTATTGCTAAAACATCTCTCTCTCCAAGTGACCAAATTTTGTTCAATGAACTCAAATACAATATAGCTTTACATTACATTAAAACTTTTGAAAGTCCTATATTAGAACCAATCACATTACAAGAATCTTATGCTAGTGCTAGTAATAAATCCTTACCAATATCGTCCTCCCAACAGCAAACAATGCCAGACCCCATCTACACCCAATACGAAAAGTACCAACACCCCCTCGATCAAAAAACATCTAGAACCTAACCTTACTTTAAAAATCTCGCGACCCAACAATATCAAATCTGAGAAAGAAAAGGCTATTCACCGCCAACAAGTTATTAAAGGTCTTGAAATCAAAAGTAACTCCCTCTCTATCACTAAAACCAGATCCTCACATACAGGGACTATCTACTTTTAATTTAAAAATTAACAACAAAAAGCGTCAGCTAAATCCTTTCTCTTAAAAAACGGCGTCAACGTTTGTGACATACCCACTCCAATACCAAAATTTATACCTAGAGGTATACCTAAAGACATTAATATTGATGATCTTACAGCCACATTAGAAGAACAAAATAAAAACCTCAACAGTATGGGAAAATAAACTTTTTCCTACACTGTACTAATTGAGCCAAACAATCCTGAACAATTTCAATATCTCCGTAATCAGCCAAAAGTATTCCTAGGATATAATTTGTTAACCCTAAATCTTTTTAAACCCAGAAGAAAACAATGTGAAAATTGCCTTAAATATGGTCACTTGAAACAAAAATATAATGCCTCATCCCCAAACTGCGCTCACTGCGGCATCCGAGGACATTCACTAACATCTTGTACACTCTCAAACGACTCAACCAAGACCACATGTATCAATTACAAACTACCACACATCGCAACATCTAAAACATGCAGTTTTTATATCAATCACAGGAACTCAATTCTAGCGCAACACATTAAAACTATAGATAATTACATATGTTAAATTTCCTGCAAATCAATTGAAATCACTCAAAAACCGCATGGAATAACCTTATTAACATAATTCTTTCTCAACAATACGATGTAATATCCATCAACGAACCCTACACACGCATGCCTCACCGGCTTGACCAATACAAACTCATACACATACACCCTTTAGACAATTACTCCGCTTGCATCATAATAAAAACATCCATTCCCAATACACCATTATACCAATTTTCTAACTCTAACTACATCTTCACTCTTATCCACTCCACTACTACGCTACTAATCTTCTGTTCTCTTTACTCACAACCCTCTTCTTTACATCCCATTCCTGATCGTTTTGCTAACGTATTGACCCTAATAAAAAACCACATTAACGAAAGTTTTTTCCTAATTATTTCTACAGACCTAAATGCACGCTCATATTTATGGGATACAAAACAAAATCTTCGTGGTTTGCAAATCCTCAATTTCTATTCTTCCCATAATCTCACTATAGCTGATTCTAACACATCGCCAACTTTTCAACGAAAACACCTAAGCAAAATATATCAATCCCACAATGACATTACCATTATCTCAAATGAAACCATTAAAATCATAAAAAATTGGAAGATTTGTGACACACCCTCAGCTTCAGACCACTCGTTTATATCTTTCCAAGCCAATCTTAATGTAAACAAAAAGATCCATCACAACCACCCCATTGGCAAACACATTTTCTGGACAGCTTTCCTAAAAACCCTACAAACAAAACTATTCAATACCGAAATGAAAACCAATACAACATCAGAACTAGAGAAATCAGTCATATCTTTCAACAAAACAATTTCAACTTCTATTCTCACTTCTACTCCAAACAACCCATTTCCAGAACGCAAAAACGCCTATTTCTGGAACTCCCACCTGAACAACCTAAAACACCAACTCAAACGTTCATCAAACTTATAAGAAAAACAAACACCCATGATAACATTCAACATCACTTCCAAACTGAAAAACTCATACAAAAAAGAAATCAATAAAGCTAAAAAACAAGTCTGAAAAAAATTCACCACTCAAACTCCGTCCAACCCCTGGAGCACTATTCATAAAATCACTAATAAAAAATCCTCATCTCCCTTACCCCCCCCCCCCCCCCCCCATTTACTTCCAGCAAACAACACTGAAACATCACACCTGAACCCCTCCTTTCTTACTTCACTTTTCCATCCGATTTACTAGTAACCGACAACATTTACAATTCCATCATAAGACTGAAAACTGAATAATATTTACGTAATACCAACACCTTTGATTATCCACCAATCACCATTACAGACTGTAAACTCTTTTAAACCCAAACTAGCATGCAGCTACGACCACATATCCATGAAACACGTTCGCAAAGCATACCATATTATCTATCCCCACATACTTCAATTATTTAACAGTTGCTTAAGACTAGGCTACTTTCCCAATATCTGGAAAATTAGAAAATTAATCTTGATTCCTAAACCCAATTGAGATCCCGATAACATAAAAAATTGGAGCCCATATCTCTTTTACCGACAATAGGCAAAATTTTAGAGAAAATTCTGAGGAAGAGACTGCTACATTATAGCTTAAAAATCGACTCATACACGCTAATCAATTTGCTTATCTTCCCAACAAAAACTCAGAATTAGCACTTTCTCGCCTTACGCTTTACCTTGAATCTGCACTAAAAAATCATAAAATGGACTCAACTTTATTCCTAGATATCGAGAAGGCTTTTAACACTGCCTGGAACCCAGCTATAATTAACAACCTCATAGATAATACCTAACCCACATACATGATAAAGTTCATAAACAATTACCTTAGCCATCGCATTCTAATCCTAATTCAAAACAACAACTCATATATTCGCGAGCTTTCTCTCTCTACTCCTCAAAGCGGCAGCTTATCTGACCTATTTTAGTTAATACTTATCAACCCCCTTCTTGCTTTTATCAACAACAACTCTAACTTTTCTCAGAGATACTCCGACGACCTTCTTTTCTCTTTTTCTATTTCTGAGCAAAACGAAAACCTTAAACAATATCTTTCCCTACTAAAACAAATCCAATTCAAAGCGCAACAATACAAAATTTCCTTTAACACTAATAAATTCTACTTAATTCATTTCACACGCAAAAGAATTAAACATTTACCCTTGCAACTTAACACAACAAACAAATTAGATCCACAGAACCAAGTAAAATATCTTGGGCTCACTTTCCAAACCAACTTAAAATTCACTACTCAATCAAAATCACCTCACAAAAATTAGTCAAAACTCTTTTCTCTCTTAAAAACGCAATTTCTTACAAAGGGGGACTTTCTCCAAAAATCATAAAGTTCATTTATAAAAGTCTCATTTTCCCTGTCCCTAAATATGGAATTCTTTCATGGGGCTCAGAGTTGAAACATCAGTCATCCCTTACTCATCTTAATAAAATTAATCGCCTGTCTCTCCTTTCTATCACCAGTGCCTATCACACTACACCAACTACAAAACTTGAATTATTCACTAACAAGCCATTCTTCTATCTCAATCTAAAGAAAACGCTCCTAAAAAATTACCTAATTACTTTCTGCTCTACACCCCCACCACATCCTTTCACCAACATATACACAACACAAACATCCCAATCACTACAGTACTACAATTCCTTATTAATTCAGTTTGCTCTTAACAAAACATCTTATCAAGTGCTACCATTAAATCACCCAAGTGAGCTCATCCACCATTCTTCGTCTCTTCCTTACACCACTAACATCTGTCACCATAGATATCTTGCCCTAAACTCTATAGTTCATCAACGTACAACAAATACTATCACATCGCTTTCAATTTTCACTGACGGTTCCAAATCACAACATCGCTTTTCAGCTGCATTCGCATTCTTCCTACAAAACATTAAAAACTCATTCCTTATTCAACACACAAATCTAGATCCAGAAACCACTGCACACGAAACAGAAATTCACGCAGTATTACTATCCTGCAACATACTCCTTAATAACCTAACTTCCTTTTTTACCTCCTTCAAATATATACCTTTTTTCACAGACTCGCAAAATTTAATAAATGACCTAAAACTTGAAAACAAAATCTAACACTCAACTTATAATTTTGCAAGCAAACTTATTCCCCTATCTAATCACTTTGAATTAAAAATCATCTGGTGCCCAGCTCATTCCAGCTGTTTCGAAAACTACCTTGTCGATTACGTTGCAAAATCAAAAATCTCCTATTCACAGATCCTACCCCTATTTTCTCTACCCATCTCCACATTTACAAACACAATAACTAACTCTACACTACTGCAGTGGCAACAATCTATTGACTCAACAATCACATCACTTCCGACATCTATGCCATTATCACAACTCATTTTAAACAAACACTTTCACTCACTCCCTGGGAACATCATTCGCTGACTCTCATCCTATTGCTCTTGTAATACATACTTCTTCAAATTCAAACTTTACTCAAACCCTTTCTGTCGTTTTAGCTGTCTGTACATTGAAACACCTATACATATTCTCCTTTATTGTCCAATTTTTCATTCTTACCGACACCAATTCCTTGAAAAAAGCCGCTAATTTTTTAAAAATATTCCATCCTCTCTACATGATCTTCTACAACATCCATTACTCACCAAACATCTCTCTCTTCTCATAACCACAATCGAACCAATACTCTCTTCAAACCAAAGACTCAATCCTCCCCCAAATATCCAATAACAATAAGCCATTATCATCACTATCCCATACATTCTAAAAAACAGTCTAGTGTCTACAGCCATGAAAATCTTCCAAATTTTCGTTTCTATTTCAGAAAGACCCAGAAAGACTAAACTCACACTTTGAAGACTAAATTATAGCAGACTTGCAAGCATATCAGCTTCAGTTGGAATCTCCAACCTACCAGAAATCTCCATACAGAAATCTCCATACCTACCTACCTACCTACCTACCTACCTACCTACCTACCTACCTACCTACCTACCTACCTACCTACCTACCTACCTACCTACCTACCTACCTACCTACCTACCTACCTACCTACAGACCATGGATTTTAAATTATTTAATTGATCAATTTGGAGCATGGAAAATTTTTGCCCCTCTTCAAAGTTATATTTTTTGTCTACGTCAATGGTACTAGATCTAAATGAAACGAAAGTTTTCAATAAATTTATATTTATTTTTTTTTGATTATTTTGAAAATGCAATTTTGTTCTATAAAGAAATGGTAGACAAATTTTCCAATTTGATTCGATTTTTTCTAAATAAAAAACTTTAGATTTATAGGTAAGTAAAGTTTTACTTTGTTTCTATTTTCGTTGACTCATAATTGAGCTTCACTTTAGTATTTACACCAGGGGCGCACATCCGGGGGGGGGGGGGGGGGGGGGGGGGGGAAATGAGCTTCGCCCCCAATAATTTTCTATAAGTAAGAGTTGCTGCTTGTTTATAAAACATGTATGCCCACTTTCGAATCAATCAAACATCATGCCAAGTTGCTCTGAAATTCCTATCGAACATATTTTACAGACGATGCGTGAGAGCTATATAATAATAATCCATTGCTTCAATGTGCACACAATAAGTAAGCAATGTTTATCACAGTGTCTCGTAGTATTTTTGAGCAAACACATGTTGATGATCCACTAGATTTTCTCATCTTTTGTCACAGTGTTTCTCTTTCTCTCTCCTCTGTTTTTCTCTTCCGCTTTCTCTGCTAAAACTCAATCATTCACTCAAGCTCTCTTCTTTCGTTCAAGCCCTCTTCTATTGTTAAGCTCTCCTATCTCATTCAGCTCTCTTCTCTCCAGTGACGTAGCTAGGCTGGGGCATGAGGGGCCGTGCCCACACTCCTATGTACCGCATGGTGTCCCATGCAACTTATGCGATATCAGTTTTTGAAAATTTCTCCAATGAAATTATCAAGAAAGTATACAAAATGTTGCTCACGTTTTTTGTTTTTAAATTTGGCCCCCCCCCCCCCCCCCATTAACTTTTTTTCTGGTTACACCACTGCTTCTATCTAATTTGCATTTAGAGTTAAATTAAAATAGTTTCCAATTGTTACAATTTTATATCAATGAATATTGTTAGACTCGCGCTAAGAATTTTTTTCAACAAAAGTTACTTAATCTTTATCACTACGTTTGCTAAATTTTGTAACATTTGAAATTTTTAAGTCAAATTTTTTTAAAGAGTTATTTGGGTATGAATATTTTGATTATCTATTCACTTTAAAAGCAAGAATACTCTATTTGCTTAATATTTGAGCAGAGATATTTTTTATAATGTTCGATTGTTAAATTTTATAAGTAACACTGTACATAATCAAATCACTTTTTTTAGGAAAATTTGTTGATTATTATTATAATAAAAATATAATATCGAAACAAAATGTTTCAGTTGTTAAAAATGTACTTGATCTATTTATGACAGCTGTCAGAATATTATTTGTAGACAGAAATATTCAAAAAAACGCAATGATTTTCTTTTCTCGTATACTTTATTTATGTTAGTTTGGTCCTCGGACATTTCACCCCATTATTTTCATAAGACAGTTCGTCCCATGGACAATTCGCCCCATTATTTTCATAAGACAGTTCGTCCCATGAACAATTCGCCCCATTATTTTCATAAGACAGTTCGTCCCATCGACAATTCCCCCCATTATTTTCATAAAACATTTTGTTTCATGGATAATTCGCCCCGTTATTTTCATAAGATATTTTGTCTCATGGACAATTCTAAAAAATTAAGAGATAAATTGATTAATTTGAAATAATTTAATAGAGATAAAATAAACAAGAATATAAATTTTTTTAATAATTTTACACATAATAAGCAAAGATGAATGAAACTAATAGCCTATAAGACAATTTGTCAGGGGGCAAATTGTCTATGGGGCGAAATGTCTGTCGACCGTTATTTAAATAATTTTTTAATTATAAGGGCTAGCTACTTAAAGGTTGGCTTTTGCTGCTTATAAAAACTTGAAAATATCAAATAAACTCTAATTATTTATGCCTCCTATTATTTTGAAATTATTCTGAGAACAGATGTTTCCATTTTAAAATAGTGAAAATTGCTTTATTAGTTTATTTTGTTTCCTTTCTCTCTTATGTTAATTATGTAGCAAATTTTTCAATTTTGAGTAAAAGGTTAGGTGCAGCGTATGTATTTTCATTGACCAGGCACTGATGTACCGCTTATGTCAAACTATGAACAAATTCGTATCGATGAGGAATCGAATCCATAGGCTTCCGTGCTATGTCCATCATCTCAACCAACCTGCCATGCCACCCATAGATTATGCTGTAGGGGATACGTCAAATTAGTTGTCAAAAAACTTAAGTTATGCTCTAAAATTTTTTAGTTTTTGTTGAAGCTCTATAACTTTTTCTGATAGACTTTTTTTCCTTAAAAGTTATTATAAAAGGCAAATCATTGCAAAATGTTAACAGTTATTTTACTTTTTGTAGATTTTTGTAGCTTGTATCAATTTAGCTTTTAAACTATTTTTGAATGATGCTGAGTAAAATGAAATAATGCGATCTTAATTTTTTGTTTTATTTTTGTTTGCACAATTATAACTTCGTTTTATACCCTTGCCCCTGAATCAATCACATTTTTTTCATATAAACATCGCAGGGTGTTTAGTAGACTCTTTATAACTCATATAAAACTACCAAACCTTCAGTTATTTGTTTTCTCTATGAATCAAATATCTTTTCATCAATTCCTGTAATGTGCCTGGTAGACTACTTCATTTTTCAAATGAAAAGCCTATTCCACCCCCTAACATTTTTGGATTTTTTTAAACTAATGTATATTCGATGGTTGTAGGTAAAAATGCCCCCAGAAAAAATGCCCCCGAAATAAATGCCCCCAATTAAAAAGTAAGAAAAAATGCCCCCTAATTTTTGATTTTCAGGATTTTTTTAATTATATAAATATTTTTATTTGGTACCGTTTTTGAAAGGCTAAATTTCTAAAATTTCTTAATCTATAGGGTTTTTTCTTTATAAAGTTCTTGAAAACAATAGCAAAGGTGCAGATTTGTGGCAATGTGTTCTTAAAATCAGTTAAAATACAAATTATATTTAGAAAGTGTTCTGATACACACAAAGTCCAAAAATATTTGCTGTTTTATAAAAAAATTTTTGTATTTAAAAAATTGTCGTATTCTGAGTTTTTTAGGTTACTTTAATTAAATTTTAAATGTTTTAGATGAAAAGTTGACTTTTTTTTTACAAAAAATCTTTATTTGACATATCTTTTTTAAAAATTTTAATTAATAATTTTTTGTGTTGGGGCATTTTTTCATAATTTTAAATTAGGGCATTTTTTTCGGGGGCATTTTTACTGGGAGCATTTTTTCCTACTTTTTAATTAGGGCATTTTTTCCTACTTTTTAATTGGGGGCATTTTTTCTGCGCACTATATTCGATATGCAAATTTAATTAAAATATTTTCCCTGGAAGTATAGTATTTAAATTCACCAATTTTGTAAAAAAAATATAAAGTTGTCTTATAAATTTAGGACTTTAGGTATGCGCTGAGTACACTCTATTTTAAAGGGTTGCTTGAATATTTGGTCTCCCGTGGTATTTCCAGACCACTAATTTTGAAAATTGCAAGAAAAAAATTTCGCCCCCCAATAATTTTGAGGATGTGCGCCCCTGATTTACACATATGCTAAATTCACTTTTCTATATGCCTACTTTTTGTTTGAAGAAGAAGTATATTTTTAATTAGAAAAATGTATTTAATAAACAAACACTTGTACACGCATCACAGTGGTTTCAAAACTGTATCAGTAATGATTTAAAGAAAAATAAAAAACAATTGGAGTATTAAAATATGAATATTACAATTGTACTATGATACTTACTAAATAATAATTTTGTATAAAATTATATATCATTTATTTTGTACATTATAAACAAGAAAATAAGAGTCCAACTTCCATCAGATATTTTGCTGTGTTTAACGCACTGGCGGATTTAAAGGGGGCGGAATCGGCATACGCCCCTCCCCCCCCCCCCAAAATTGCATTGCCAATTGCTTGAAAATTTTTCTTGATCTAATTCTTTTCATAGAACTCAAATATTATGATGATTTCTGCAACTCTTTTTTTAGATTCAATCTTTCTCTAAAGTGAGAAGCCCTAAAAAGTTTTTTATGTTTCAATCGTAATTAAGTGTGACACTTATTACTTTTATATTATCCAATTTTTTTTGTAAATTTATTATTTAAACACATCAAGTTTTACCACATCAATTCACTTCGCAGTTCAATGAATGAGGATCGTTTTAATGCTCTTATTCTTTTTGTTTTAAAAATTTTGATAAAGCTTAAATTTATATGCTTGAAATTTGAGTTCTAGTTTAGTAAAATCCGCCCCTCCTAATGCCAATTTCTAGATCCGCCCCTGTAACGGTTCAGTTTAATAAGTTCTAAAAGAAAATGATTCAAGCAACTATTTTACTTCTAAACAATATTTAAAATAAGTATATATATATCTCCAACCTGTATACTACAATGATTCATCTCCAACCTGTATTCTACGATGATTCATCTCCAAACTATATACTACGATGATTCATCTCCAACCTGTATACTACGATGATTTATCTCCAACCTGTATACTACGAAGATTCATCTCCAACCTGTATACTACGATGTTTCATCTCCAACCTGTATACTACGATGATTCATCTCCAACCTGTATACTACGAAGATTCATCTCCAACCTGTATACTACGATGTTTCATCTCCAACCTGTATACTACGATGATTCATCTCCAACCTCTTTACTACGATGGTTTCTATTCCATGTACAAATGACTAGGGAGACAATGTTCAACTTTCTGTTCACATTTTGCTAGATGTAAGATTTGATATACCTCATTCGGGGAGACGATGCTACATAAGTTATTACCTATATACCTGTATACTACGATGGTTCATCTCCAACCTGTATACCGCGATGATTCATCTCCAACCTATCAGTTCATATTTTGCTAGATGTAAGATTTGATATACCTCATTCGGGGAGAGGATGTTAGATAAGTTATTACCTATATTTTTGCAATTTTTCGCCATATTAAATAATATATTTTATCAAATAATCAAAATAAAATTCTGTAATCAAAGAATCGAAAAATATTCTTTAAAAAATCAAAAATATCAAACTTTCTGTGCGCACTAAAATGTTATCGGCGTCCAAATATTTTTTATAACACATATCTATATATAATACGAGCGAGAACAGTTCTCAACGGGTATAGCTGTCTTTTGACTACTCATATGACAGAAATTAGTGTTTTGTTTGTCTAAGATAAATGGTTTTGAGACCAACAAATATCTTTATTAAAAAACTATAACATCTATAAACAATTTTTACACAACGTAATTTTATGATTACTGTATTTTTTGCAAAATTTTCGGCATTCCCACTTAGTAGTTCTAGAACACCCTTTTACATTACACCTCCTATTTTTCGAACTGGCTCTTTGGAATAAATTTGGAGTATTTTGAGAAAAAAGTATTTAGCAGGATTTATTAAGCTATAAAAGATTCTTTTTTTGATTATAAACGGAGAAGGCATGATATCGATATATGTTGGAATTTGTGACCATCGCTTTCAATAACTCGTGAAAAGTAATAAGGGGAGGGATTAAGGCTTTATTCACTACTCTCTCTGTTCCAATCGAAAAGTCCCAAACAAATAAAATCGTCCGTAACTTGTTCTATTCATTCCATTTTAGTTTCTATTTGCCAGTTTGTTTATTTATTTATTATCCAAAACTATAGCTATTTTATCATTTTTTGAAAGTATTATATATATTTTTTTTTCAAAATGATTCAGATATCCTTTCCGGGCATAATGAAATGGCTGATTCATCGAACTGTGGTATGTAAAGTATCTTGAGTATGTAAAAAGCTTTCTCCAAATTATTTGTCTCGGCGATCGTGCAAAGAATTTATAGTTCTAGCCCAAAGCGTTATACAGATGATTAGAGATGGGATAGAAGAAAGGGGAATGCACTCAATACTGATGAGTGTAAAAATAATAGCAACATGAAGAATTGTCAATTTCTTTTCAAATACGTTTAGGATGCTATCATATGTGAGCGATTTCATTTCTCTCTTTGAGCTAGAAGGTAGGGTGTATTATATCTTTCATTTGAAACTTTTTTATTGCAAACTTTTTCCTTTCTTCCAACTCAATTTTTCAAAATATCATCTTTTGTTTTTTCATATTTTGTCAAAACTTTTTCTGTGCTTTCGTGAATATTATATAAAGTTTATATTTATACATTGTTATAAACTTATTTTTTTCAGGAATGATGTTTGAGTGGCTTCAGCTCTTTTCTCCTTGGAAGAAAAGGAAAGTAAAGATGAACGAGCAAGTGAATAAATCGAAGCTGGTCTATATTTTGGGAAATTGTTTCATTTCAGACGAAGGTATTTTTCATTAGTACGATTCTTAATAATTTCTTTTCCTTATTTGTTTTTGTTTTCTATTTAAAATGCTTCATTATTCCTAATAATTGAAATGATTAATTAATTAACCTCATTAATCTATTTCATTTTCATTGTGTTGTGTATATTTTTATTGAAAGTGTTTTATTTTACTTTTTCCATATTCTTTTTTAAATTCTATTTAAATATTACTATTATTAATATTACTGAGTATAAACAATAATGAGTGGATCGCGAAAATGTTTCTAATATTTATTCAAGAAAATTTGGGTAGATGTAAATATTTCTAAACCTGAGACGTAAGTTATCCATTGCCTCTCTCAAAACTGCCACTACTGTCTTTCTTAACATGAAAAACGCCTTCAACACATCCTCTGCACCCAGCTTTTATTTTGACCCCTATGCTAAAATCTTTTTCTCCTTACATCATCAAACTGATTAATTTGTATGTCACAAACTGATGCCTCATGTTTCACAGACCAAAATCCTTCTGATCCATCAACTAACACTATCTACATCGCAAGAAGGATGCATCTCCGATAGTCTCTGGCTGGTCCTAATTGACCATGAATAAAATTTATTAACGCACACTCCGACTTCTCTCAAGACTATTCGGATGATATTCTGTTCTCCTTCACTGGCAATTAACAAAAAATGAACCTGATCAAGGCTTCTTCTCTCCTAACGCAAATCTGAAATTATGCCAACCTCTCTAAAATTACCTTTAATTGGAATAAAACTACCCTAATTCACTACGCGTAGGAATTCTGAACACCCATCTATTCAAATGAACCATAACTGCATGATCACACCTTCACAAACAACCAAATATATTGGCCTACATCTTCAGTAAAATCTCAAATATGGCACACATTTCAAGACAATGTACAACAAACTTTCCACCTCCCTTTTTCTCCCTGAAAAGTGCAATATCGTACAAATGGGACCTTCTCTCAAAACATACTTATTTTATATACAAAGCGCTGCCAAAGCACTCATGCACGGAGTCCGATCGTGCAGAAATGTGGTTTCTTTGATGTTGAGGACATTTTCTGAGCTATTTAGGAATGGAATTACATGTTGAGTCAATACAACGTCTCGAAAGTATCTTCCGTTCAATGATTGTCCTTGTTTTTTGTTGACCCACAACAACCTTTTCACCGTGAACATCAAAAAGGTACCAACACATCATTCAGATTTTGATCTCTCTCGAATCTTCAGTTCTTGAGGACTGTCATCAATGTTAAGAGCCCAAATTCTGTCGTTTTGGAAGTTGGGACGACGAACTTCATAAATAAATTTTCATCTAAAGGAGCTAAGAAAAGGAAATCATCTGTTGTCTACTCGCGCAAAAACTCACAAAACTACATGCGATCCTCCAAATTTTTCTGCAACAATTTTGGCGCTCGAACCTCATGAAAAGCGTTGAAACCAACGGAGTGAAGAAAGCTGTAGATGCTTTGCAAGAATTTTTATTCCCTCGAATCCTTTCAATCTCCTTTTGAAGCTCACGAATGCTTTTTTTTCTCGAGCAAGCGACTCGGTGATGATTTCTTTAATTTCCTGAGACAAACTTTTTGCCTCTTGAGCAGGCCTGCTGTCCATCTCGCTGTCAAATGGATCGCGATTCCAATTGCGTTTGACAAAGTCTTCAGATCTCTTCAAGTATCTGGCAACCCAGGATCTGAATATGGTTCCTACCGGCTGATCTTTGGCGATGCGAAAAGTATTGGCCATAATGCGGCATATCCACCTCAATTTTTCTGAATCATATAACAGAAACAAGCTTTATAAAATCTGTAATAGAAATAATATTTCTACTAAACTCTCCGAAAAATTTAATAGAACTTATAGAACAGGGGCCGGGAACCTTTTTGACTAAAAGAGCCCAAAAACACATATTTTAAAATCTAATCCTGTGAGAGCCATATATATTTTTTAAATACTGAATACAACTAAATGGAAAAAGAACACCAACAATTTTATAGTATAATAAGACTGAATTTATTTTAAACACCATTGTTTTATCGAAGTTATTTAAGCAAAGTCTGCATCATCATCAGCTTTATTTGTGTCGTCGTGATTCGTAATGATGACGAAATCAAGAGAGTGTAGAATTGGCAAGAAGGATAAGCATTATCGCAATACCTCCCAGGCCACCTAATTTATTTGAGAGCTAGGTGCAGTCATCAAAAGAGCCATGTCTGGTTCGCGAGCCATAAGTTCTCGACCCCTGTTATAGAACCTATCTTCACAACATAAATTAAACAATCACAACCAAATCTCAGACTCTTCCAAAATTTAAACTAACCCTTTCATGAATGCTCAATATTGCCACCCTACCAAAATGATTCAAAGCAAATGCAAGCATATCAGCATACGTCGGAAAATGCTTTAAAATTCTCGTACTTACTTATTTACCATTTATAATTATTTCTAGAAAGCCTTTCTTCTATCCATGTATAAGTGGCAATCCAAACCCCTGATTTTAACAATGAATACAATAAAACTTATGTGCATGTCTCTTTGTTCATCCAATAATAGATATTTTGGAGCATTTACCTAATTTTTAATATTTATAACTCTTTTGTCATATGTAAGTCATTTGTTAGTTTTATGCAATTCGTTTTTGTAATTTGCACCTTCTGGCCTCCTTTCCCTGGCTTGTATTGGTCCCTATAAATGAATAATTGTAAGCTTGATTTATAAGAGCTTTTACATTTTTCTTTAAATGTTTGTGAGTTTAAATCTCGCGTTCATTTATTAATCCCTTTTTATTTCTTTTGTTAAGAAGAAAAGGATATAGAAATGTACATAAAATCTAAGATTTGGCTCACCTATCGTGATGGCTTTCCACCACTAGGTACGATTCATCTCATTAATTCGCTTATGCCTACTTCTCGTCTACGATATCTTGATTTTAAGACAATGGAATGACGTGTGACGTTGGTTGGGGTTGCATGATTAGATGTGGTCAAATGATTCTTGCCGAAGTTCTTATTCGCCACTATCGCAGCATTAAACTTGCGGGTACTTTTCAAACTTTTTCCTTTCCATGTTTCGAACATGGAAAGTAATTCTACACTCTTTCATTGATTGAGATATAACTTTGATAAAGAATATCTTGTATATCAGCGCATGCGTGTGTTCGGCGTTGTGGAGTCGGTTTCGATTCCTACTCCACTTATATATATACTTTTTCGATTGCAATTCGATTTATTTATAATTTTTTTAATACCGATGACTCCATTATACTTATGTGACTTTGGCTTTTAAATTTATAATTATGCAACGTCAACTTTCCTGTTTCAAATATTATAACTTATATCTCTGCAACTTCAAATCATGTAAAATTGCTTAGAAACATCATTTATAAATTACTGACTCACTAGTTAGTTTTCAATCCACAACTATTGTTAACAGTGTGATCACATGTACAATATTTAAAGGTCATTTATTAATCCTGATTTTACATAGTCATTGAGAGAAGTCTTGAATCTTACACGCTTCTGCTTTATGTTGCAAGGCAAAATGTTTGATCTATTTTCTTCAACATAATTTATTTAAATGTTTTATTGGTTTGTATTTGTTGTTTAGTGTCTTTCCTACATTGTCTTCAAAAAGATTTTCAAATGATATTCTATAACTTTTTTTATCTAAACCAAAATCAAAAACTAAATTTATCCGCGATTATTTTTCAAAAGTATTTGGTTTAAAAAATTTTCCAAAAACTTCGTACTCATAGACTGAGCCTTCTTTCTTTACAAGGTATTTGTGTAATAAAAAATGTTCATTTTTTAATTTTATTGAATTTTTCAGCCCTTTTCTATGATTTCTAAAAACACAACGTTAAACTAAAATGATGATAATTTTTTATGTTGCCTTTTTCAAATTTATTTTTTAATATAACTATTTTTAAAATCAAAGTTGGACTCGCATTAATTATTACGACTCCAACTCCTTTTGAAAACGTGCGATTCCACCGACTCCAAACCTCAACTCCATGACCCTACGTACGTTGATACTCTCCGAAATTGCGAAAAACAGGTTGTAAACCGGAAGTTCCAGTTTACCTAAAAGGATTTGTTCTTCACCAAAATTTTAAATTAAGCAAATTTTTGGAAAAAATACATGAAATATTAAAAGCATTCCCTTCAAAAATTGCAAATATAAAAAGACATGGAAGTAAAAGAAAAGCGTTCAGCTAAAAATCCAATAATTACTCATTTTTGTTGCTAGATTTTTGACACCCCCCCCCTCCCCTTCTGAATTGTAAAATAGGTGAATGAAGAGTTCGAATTATTTTATAGCTTTCGAGATTCCCTCATGAAGTGATCAGGAATTCTGGCGGACCGAATATAGATCTTTTAAATAGATTTTGTACAGGCGCACCCATTCTTGAAATAATAATTAAGAGAAGGTGATATTTTTTGTATAGAAATTTGTTTTAAGTATGCGCTTTTTAAGCAAAATTAATATTTTTTAAAATAATTTTCATTCATAATAAATTGAAATAATGTATAATTGAGCCATAATATCTGTATCGGTCCAGTCGCCCCTCCTCTCAGATGTGCGGCGCTGATATTGTATATCTCTATGAAGCTCTTTATTATTCTCCTAAAGATTGATTCATGTATATTTATGTCTCTTAATTAGGATTACGTTGGATTCTTCGTTTTGATTTCATGAATATGTTAAGTGGCTTTTTTCTATATTCTACTTAGTTGTCTTGAATTTCAAAATTTCTTGACACTAGTCTACGTCAACACATTTTAAAATAGTGTTTTATTCATATAGCATTACAAGTTCAAGCGAAATGTTTTCCAAGTGAAACGTTTTCAAGTTCTTTAAATAACAATTAACCTATCGTCAATTTTAACACAGGATCGAGACCCTACGCTCCTACCACTAGACCATCTGCCGACAAATATAGATTTTATATAAATTAAATAATTATTTTATTGAGCCATGATAATGATCATTTTTTGAAGCAGGTCAATTGAAAATAATCCATGCTGGCCAGAATCTTCAAATGATAAAAAATATTTTTGCCTCATAGATTCACATATGTAACATTAGTTTTCAAATAATTTTTTTGTTTTGACTGTAAAATGCATCTATCATTTTTTATTTTAGCAAGAAATTAATCTTATAAAATATCATGAAAAATTTATTAAATTGGTATAATAAAAAATCTTTATTAACATTAGTGATGTAAAAAATACACCCATTTTATATTATTCCGATTCCCTAAAAAAGTTAACTTTCAGTTTTTGAGCGCATCCCACTATTTCTTCAATGGTATGTAAGTTTATCCGAGACAATTGCCACACTTTATAGAAGTTTTTAATAAAGGATGAAATGTTTTTTTGGATCTTAGGTGTTTATGAACCATATTTTTATTTAACCCGCCAGAGCTTTTATCCATCTTGAGGAATCGCAAGTCGTGTATATTTTGCCGATACGATTATGATCTTGAAAAAGCAGGTTTATCAACGCATCCCTAATTATTATTATTATAAAAAGAAGAAGTTATTGAATAAATCAGAGCAAACATTTTAATATTTTAAAAATATATAATTCATATATAAATTTCAAAGCTTAAAGATCTTAGATTTTTAAGAGTTGAAGGAAATGAAGTTTTCAAAAATATTAGGCAAGAATCCACTGATGAGTCTATTTTTACGCAGATTTCTTTTTAGGTCATCTTAACGCTTTGCGTTTATAACCTGCCTCACAAACTTGGCGTTATATCTGTGAGTTTTTGTATTTTCCTCCTTAAAGTGTATTCCGCATTTTTCGAAAGAGTAGATTTATTTTTCTCAAAATATCCAACCATTTCCTTTTGTATAAATTTCACAAAATGAAAAGTTTTATTCAAAAAGAAAATCGATATAAAACCTTTCCCAATTGTTAGCTCAAATTCTATGTGAATAAATTTTAAATTTTCATCAGATTTTGCAACTCTCACGATTTCTTTTTTGATTTAATTTGGAAATGGATAAACTCTTTGCTGAAAACTGTATCATTTGAAATTAATTTCGCAAATAGTAGATTCCAGAGAAGTTGTCTACTTTCTCCATATTCATTTTTAATCCTTATAACAATTCTAGAAAACTCTTCCAGATTTGATGCCAAAGAATTATATTCACAATGCATTTCAAAATTTTTTGATTTTCCTTCCACTCCCTACTCCATACATAACATTTGTTCCGCAGGATTTCTGAAATCTGGACAATGGTTTGGTCCAAATACAATCGCTCAGTCACTCAAGTAACTTAATCATAATATATAACATACTTTTGATGTCATTAATCCCTATCATTTCAAACTCGTTTGTTTATTTGAGTATTTTTTATTACCTATCTGTTGTGTTAACTTGTAGATACAAAAATTCCCTGGATATAAAATAAATAATTTTTTTTCTATATTATTTAAAAGACTTGCTTGGCTTGTGAATAGACTTTCCATATTACTTTTTTCATTTTAAGGCTACGTCTATGAATATTTAAATTTAAATTTTATTAATTTTTGGTTCATTTGATATAATAATCTGAATTTGAGATTGATCAGATGCAGGAATTTGAACAAGAGTCCATAAATTTTTTAGCCGAAAAATATTTTTTTATAACACATAACTATATAAAAAAGTATTCTGCATAATTTAAAGGTTAAGAGGTTTATCCCTATTTATTACCATAACTGAAAGACCTAGATTAATGTAATAGAATACCCAAGTTAGGAAAATGGCATTATTATATTTGCTAAATATAATTTAAACAATCAAGTCTTTTATTCCAGAATTCAAGTTTATAGGATCTTTATTCTTAGATGTTCATTTTATTTACTGTTCTAGTTTTTTTGTGTCAGGATTGCTTTGAATAGTCGGCAATGTTTTCACACTTTCCATAACATTTTTGTTAATAAAACATAGATAATTTTATTATCATGTACTTTATCGCGTATAACTTAGGGATTGGAATAATAGACCCAAGTCTTAAATATATTTTCAAACAATTTACTTTACTACTGATTATTTTTTGTTTTTCTGTGTTACTAATCTAGTTTGATAACATTTCGTTGCTAAAAATTTTAACATTTATAATGATGAAGATTTAATTTTAAGCGGGAAAGTGTCTCAGTACCGAGTAATCAATCTATCTAACCAATTCATTTGATATAAACCAGACCTATTGAAAATTGGAGAGATCATTCAAATAACTCCTAGACATGTTATTAAACCATTTATGCCTTTGGAGGTTTAAGAAAGTGACATTCATTCAGGATGCGATTAATTGTTTGAGTCATGCCACAGATACACTGGTCCTTTTGCTCTATACCGATGTGCTTTAAAAATAATTGGTACATCCAACTTCAGTACGAAGGCGGTTTAGGCTAATCCATGATCAGGTGATAACTAGTTGGTTTATTTGAAGGAACTTGTGTAGTTGGATTTCTGTTGTTTGCTCTCATTGTTCATCCCATTTTTCTTCAACATAGTTGTTTGTAGTTGCAGTGTTGCTGATGAGCACGCTTGCCCTGGTTGCCTTTCTCTGCTGGTTTGACCACTTGGTAATCCTAAGGAATTGGCGTGGGTGAAATCACTGAAACTACTGGCAACATGGTTGATGGTGTTGGCATCAAGATTCCAGAGTTGAGTATCATAGCGTCATTGATGGTGATATCCAAGGTTTTGGTGTGACAGCTGTGGGACCAAGCAGGAGAAGCATATTCAGCTGTAGACCAGACTAAAGCTACTGATGTTCGTAGCGTGTTAAAATTAGCTCCCCAATTGGTCCCTCGCAGTTTTTTATGAGACTCTTATGGAGAAATTTTCAGAAAGAAATTTCATATGTGGACCAAATGTTATTTTGGGTTGTGTTCAAAGGCATGCTTTTGGTTGTTAATCTTGATCATCAATTGAATATTTGCGAGACGGCTTGCTAGATGGAAAGATTAAGCAAACTGTCTTGGATTCGTTCATCTTCAGGTACCTTGTTTGAAAATATTTATAAATTTTTTGTAGGGTGACTTGTAGTTCTTAGAAAGACTGCCTGCCAAGTAGTCAAGAGCACTGTTATCAGTGTAGATATTTTTGTTAGATTTAGTGGCTGGAAAATTAGCAGTGTAGATATTGAAAAGCATTTCGGCTATGATTGATCCTTGTGATAACAGTTCTAAAACTTTCGCTTTTTGCTGCCTTCATTGGTTGATATAATGACGTATAAAAATAGGTTTTGTAACAGAACCATGATGAAGTTTACCAATTTAACGTCTCGGATGCACGGCAGAAGCTATAAGTGTAAACCCGTCTACTAGACTATCATAAGCTGCAGTGAGGTCAATGAAGATTGTTCCAAACTTCTCTTTCTTCTGGAAGGAAGACTCAATGTCACTTAAAGGTCTGATAACCTGATCAGTAGTAGATCTTCCTTTACGAAATCTAGCATCTGCATGTGGTAGATGAAATTCTATTAAGCTGTTGATACGCTTAAAGATGTATCGATCATCAGCTTGTAGATGACATAGGGTGAGATAGGCCGGTATCTCTTTGGAACATTTTCTTTTTTTTTGGGTTTCAAGATGGTAACAACCTTTTTATGGCGCTGGCCTACACGGATGGATAGAGTGTTCATGAAATTGTAAAGGAAATTTCTGAGCCAATTCAAGGCTAAAATTGTAAGATGGGATAGGATTTCTCAGTTGACTAGATCAATACCATGTGCTTTTTCTGACTTCAGACTCATGATAGTCTCCATCAATTCTTCGGCAGTTATCCTGTTGGAGAGTTCGTTAAATTGTGGTTGGTTGAGTGAGGCTTTCTTGATCTTGCAGTTAAGCTTATGACTGTAAAATTTGAATTCACCACTCTTGTCCTACCACTTACCTTTCAAATATTGATGCAATGGAATTAGCTACCAAAGGACATGGTTTGGGTTATACTTGCGACCAGTTAGTGGATTGATTGTTGTTCATACTTTTATACTGGATTGAGTGGTCTATTGAAGTGACGGTTTGATCTTATCTTATACGTTATTTGTCATTAAGAATTTTCACCAATTCTTCGCTTTTAGTTGCTTTTTTTCTTAAGGCTAACACCATTGTAGTCTTGTAGAGCTACATTGCACTCACTGTCCCAGCATGGGATGTATCGATTACATCTACCTCTTGGTATTCATTTCTTCGCAACAGTCAGCAACATAATGGTGGTTAAAGATTCGTATGTTTCACTTGGTTTAACTTTTGGATCAGGAAATGTTCAAAGGAATTCTGCGAGCTCTGTAAACTTACGCCAGTTAGCTTTTCTAAAATTTCATCGATTCTTCTTAATGATGTTGATGTTTATTGGCAGGTGTGTAATAATGATGATAGAAGTGACCTGAACGTAGAAATTTCTGAAGAACCTTTCTGGAACACAATGAGGCTATATTGGGTGATACAAAACAGATCAGGGTTTGTCCATGATTGGTTACGGTTGGAGAAGAATGTTTTGCCGTCCTTTGCATCATAAAAAACAGGTTCATGGTCTCTGTCCATTAGTTTCTCTGTTGATTGATAGATGTGTATCCCCACATTGTGTTTCTGGTGTAAAATGGCTACACACGATAGATGTTAATGCTAGTGGTGGGATTACAGTGAGGGTTAGTGTTTCAACTGGAGTTAGTGGTGATTTGTAGATGTTCGTGATATACTTGCTTTCACAACAGATGGTTATTCACTGGATTTAACTTTTAACGGGTGATTTCGTGATGGAGGTTACTTGGATTCCTTCGCAAACGTATGTGGAGATGCCTTGATTTTCACATGGAATAAAAGCAAATGTTTTAAAGCCTTCAATGATACGTTTCCCTTCAACCCAGCGTTCCTTTTAAGTCGATATAGCTGTCTTCTGCAATGCGTTGGATGATTTCACGTTTTGCTCTTGTGATTCCCTGCATTAAGTTGAAGGATGCGGATATCAGTAGTAGCCATATAGACTCATTATAAATAAAACATAGGTATAATTGGTGAGATGAGAAGTTAAGAAAAATTTTTTACCTCTTAGTCAATATTGATTCTGATAGTGGGGTTGTAATCGAGTGTCGGTAAACTAGGTCTTTCTGTATTACCAATGAGTCTTCTAATAAAAGCCTTTTGAAGACGACATTTTCCACAAAGATTTACAAAAGGGATAGTTTTTAGAGTTATGGTATAAAACTTTTACTTGGTTATACTATAGCATATCTTTGCAATAAGGCTTTTTGTTACACATGCAATTGATTCAGCACTAGAACATCCTAATCTGAAAAAGCAAGTTTGACCTTCGGTTTCAATAACTGGTGAGAAGCAATAAGGATGGATAAAGGTTTTATTACATGCGATGAGTAGTGATTACTGTCTTTTTCTCTGGCTCAATGGATAAGTTTCAAAAATAAAATCAGACGTTGCCTCTTGTATTCATTCAATTTTATATCCTGCTTGCCAGTCTATTTTCGTTAAAAACCGTAACTATTTGAAAACTTTCTCAAAGTATTATATATTCTTTTTTATATTTGAAAGTGTTTCATCGAACTGTGGTTAGAAGAAGCGGGAATGTACTCAATCCTAATAGATGAGTGTAAAAACATTAGCGAACATAAAGAATTATTAGCTTGCTTTCGCTTTGACTATTATATATAAATGATTTTGTTCTCTTATTGAGTTAGAAGGTAGTGTTAGGATCACAATTACAAACAAGGTATTTTGACTTGATGAAATCCGTGCAGTTATCCAAAGTTATGGTGGGATTCGGAACTGACAGTGCAAGTATAATGCTGTGTAATAATGTTGCTCTATTCATTGGACAAAAATTTTTGTATCTCTTTTATTGCTCATTTTTATATTAACATGTAATTATTTAAGGCGTCTTATTCAAAGTGAAATATCTTTGGTCTGTCATGTAGCCTTAGATAATATTTTAATCGAAAAGGACATTGGTAAAATTTTATTAAATATTTTGAAGCAATAATATTTCATATATTTTAAGAAAAAATTTGTTATAATCACTCAGATAATCAACTTTGGACTCCTTTATTTCTAATAATTCCTGTCAGATTAGGCTTGAATGCCGTCAATGAAGTTTACATAGACTCACTTAAGGTACTTTTTAAAATTTGTTGTTGTTGTTGTTAGCCCCTAGCTTTGTTTAAACTGAGAAAGTATTTCCATAAAAGCAAGTACTCTCAGGGAAAAGTGTAGAATTTTGTTACACTTTCGCAGCAGCAGAGATAAACCAGTGTAATTTCAGCCAACTCCCAAAAATCCACCATAAGGTACTGCTGGCTTTTTGCAGGCATCTACATATGGCTAGAATTTTTTAAATTTTAGAATTCGAATATTTTATTAGTCTTCAATCTTACTACTTTTATATCCATGTTAAAATGTTGGCCGTAAATAAAGAACTTCTTCCTCATAAATGTTATTCAAATATTTGTTAATATAATCACGCCGGTGCTTAGAAGGTCAGATGGCTCATCTTTAAAAAATATGTTTAATAGATCACCATAAAGAGCCATCTGTGGGAAGACAAAAAAGTAGATTATTTTGGAGTAATTAAATAAGTTTAAAATTTTTGATAATTAAAACTTTGTTTTTAAAGTACTCCACCTAATTATAATTTTTTGATTAAGTCAATAATGATAATAATTAATAAGTTTAAAATTGAAATTTTAATCTTAAAACTTGATTGATTTTCCCCGCTTCCATGTATTACGATATCACTTCATTAAAAGGTCTAATTGTTTGAAAAGTATGTATCATAAACATAATTTATTCCCCGTGTTAACCTTGCCCAGGTTTCAGAAAGATATCATCTCATAACGAAAAAATAATTTTTCCCTTAAATTTTATAAGAATTACACAGATTTTGAAGGTGTATCAAAATTAAAATAGGTTAAACAATTTTCATAATTTTCATCAGGAAGAACCAATCATAAGAGTTTAAATGGTTAAAAAAAGTTACGTGGTACACATCCTTAAAATGAACGATCTCTTAGTAGAAATTCTATCCAACATTTGGAGGAAAAAAGAATTTGTTTTAATTTATACTCGACATTCTTTTTAGGATTAGAAATCGGAATGACTTTGATAAACAGAATGTCTCATATGATAGTTAATCAATGAAAAGTAATATTACTGCAATAAAAATGGAGTCTTTTAAATTTAAAATTGCTTTAAACAACGTATCAATCAATAATAATAACCAAGGCTTAATCTTGTAATAAAGTAAGACCTATGTTTATGGAATTTTTTAATGAATATTTATCTACAAATATATGGCACATTTAAATTCAGTGTAAACTTTGCAACATTTTGATTCGACTTAGTGTGAGCGTAAACAGTATGTTGTATACTTTACCCGAAAATGATAACTCGCCAAAAAGATGAATAGTTTTAGTGGTGAGCAGGGCCCTCATTTTAAGGGGGACGAGGGGACAAATCCCCCCCTCCCCCTACTTTTGAAAAAAAAGTAAAGTCCCCTTCACTTTTTGAAAGAAAATACGATATTTTTTCCAGTTATTTTTATATACATAAATAGAAATTGACACAGCATATATATAAAGGAGTTCTATTTTAGATTTTGTATGCATACATATTATAAAACATGTCATGTGAATATGTGATACCTATAAAAATGTCTAATATGTTCTTCACAAGAAACATATGTTTATAGTGAAGACGATTTAATATTTGTTTTGAAAGATGTGAATATATATATTCAATTATCAATGTCTGAATTGGACAAGAGTGAATATTCAAGATTGATTTAGATATGGAAAAAAGTATATATTTTTTTAATATTTATATTTAAAAACATAAAAAAAGTATTAGTTATTACGAATGTGTCGTTTAATTTTTCCTAAATCTAATTTTGTAAGTTTAAAAAAAATTTGTTTTCAAGAATGTCCCCCCTACTTTTAAGATATCAGCCAGGCCCATGGTAGTGAGCCAGCTATGCGATGAATGTAAAAAACGCTTGACTAAAGATGCATCCATTCACGCATCAATACATAGGGATAGCATGACGAATTAGTGCTTTGTGAAATTCAATAGAAAGCATTCATTCATCCTCGTTCATGATAATCTTCATGAATACACCAAAAGGCAGCGTAGTCCATTATATATGCTGTAGCTATTATAAATTTCTAAAGAAATGTACATCTAATAAAACCAGATTTGCCGTCGAAAAACTTTACAATTAAATACAATATACATAGTTAGTATCTTTGCAAAGAGCTTTACGATATATTTAGGCCTCTTGTGCTTTGAGTACATTGACTTCGGAATTTTTAAAAGAAAAATCAAGGTATTAACGTTAAAAGCATATAAAATAATCCTAATATATAAAAAGCTAATTTTCAGAAACTTTTCATTTTTTGGCTTTTCTGCATAGTTATCAAAAAATAAATAAGCCTATTTCGCTCAAAGTAAATAGAGCCTTTCAAAAACATATGATATGTTGTGGAAAGAAGAATTTTTCATAAAGATATGCTTCTGGAATTAATTGTGGTTATATTAATCTCTATCTATATCTCTATATAAGGGTGCACATCCTTAAAATTATTTAGAAAGGGGCTTTAAGTTTTTTGACTCCTACTCTACTTTTTTTGCTTTTCTACTCAGTTTGTGTTACAGGGAGGGTGCTGGAGACACCCAATAGGACTTTAAAATAAGATCTACAATTGGCACAGGAGCTCTCACGAGCCAACGGCTACTCCTGCTGCGAATGCTAGCGCCAACGTATTGAACTCGTCTTTCCTTGGACATCGCTAGCAAGTCAAGCATCCTTCTTACAGTTTGGGCTACGTCAGAACCCAAACCTCCGCCTGAGCAAGTGCATTAGAGAGGCCACGGGTTATAAGCTTAAGTCAAATTGAAAAGCATACGTGCAAGCTTGAAGTATGACTCGTTGTTGCATTCAATTACGTGTTTTAAATAAAAAAAAGTATACTAAATAATATTTGCATTACCAAGATACTGACCACCAGTGGTCCACATTGTAACCTCTTTGATAGTTGGTAGCCATAAAAAAATTGTAGCTATTTTACAAAAATGTTTTAGTAACTAACATGTTAGCAGTTATTAAATGAACAGCAACAACGTAATAATTTGGAAAATCCTACTACAACAAACCATTGCCATATCAAAAATAGTTAGTTAAAAAGTAAGTTCAAAATCATTTTGTCTATAGGTGTTGTAAAATTCATTTCAATCGAACAATTTAAAGTTGATAAAATATGATAGCCTAAAATCTATCAAGTCGTTTTGTCTCCTCCTTTTTCTTGCTAGACCACTCATATATGTTCTTAAAAACAGAGGCACACATCCTCGAAATTCTATATATCTATATAAGGGGCGCAGATCCTTAAAGTTATTTAGAGAGGGGCTTTTTTTATATATAATTTTGAAAATTATATATATATAAAAGAATTTTTGTCCAATGAACACACCACTATTATTACCTGACATTTTAATTGCACTTTAAGCTCTCAATCCCACTATAACTGCACTAATTTTATCAAGTCAAATTACGTGTTTGTAATTCTAATTGCATCACCACCTTCCAGCTAAACAGGAGTTGTCGGTGCCTTAGGTGCTCGTCAATCAGTTCCAAGGAGCCCAAGAAGGGGTCACTGAGTGGATCGTTTTGCGCAACATATTGCATCCATATTGGGTCATTTGCGATTTTTGCCAATAAGTTAACCAAAGATTAAAAGAATAAATAATTTAGTCTTTAAATTCAGTAATATTTTTATTTATTTTCAGGCCTAATTTTATAGATGTAAATGTACATTTTTCTTAAAAGTTTAAAAAATGAAATATTAACGACTCATACTTGACATTCGGTTTTACTGCATTAGCGTCTAGTAAGGAAGAGGAACATACGTGGCTTTTGTGTTCTGAAGTGTTAGCATCTACTTTTCTAAAGCCCGTCAAGACACGAGTTCTGTAAACAAAACAATGACTATTTAATGTTTTTGCAAAATATTAAGCATGGTTTGAAAAGTTTCAAAAATATCTGTTGTAAAAGTTCCACAACGAGGACAGTTGATATTACCTTGCTGCAAAGATATCATATTGAATGTGCTAAAAAGTTTTGAGCTTGTAAAGTTGAAGCATATCTTCCGGTCAAACCATACCGTTAGAAGGAATAATACGAGAGATGTTTGATGAGTTTACTTTTAGAAGGATAATAGGATAGATGTCTGATGACATATTAGAGGTGGTTTTATTGATTCGGAATTCGGTTTTCAACCTTTTTTGCAATTCAACTTGAAACAATGGATCGCACCTACAATATGTATATGACAATGACCTGGTAGATAATTTTTTGTTGTACAAAACTCTTAGCAGTAGAACCACTGCAAGAAAATATTTGACAAGGTGGAAAATTTTTTACAGCACGTTATTAAGCCAGAACATCCACTTGGAGTGTGTACTGACCGTGCTTTAGGAATTTCTTGTTTGTTTGTTTTCAGATTTATGCAGAGAAAATGATTTCGAAAAACTCTGCTGCAGTCACCTAAGATCGTTTAGCAAAATAAAAGTTTCGAAGCGATACTATAGAAGGAAATACAACAATTTCTGCAAAGCAAGCTGGACATGCATGTAGAATTTTCTGATTTCTATTTTCGTATATTCCTATCATTTTTAGTAAACATATTCGAATCTATGAATTTCCTTAACCTTAGGGTGCAATATATAGGGATCCCAGTACAAAAAAATTGTCAGTTTTTGAAATAAAGCTGGAATAATCTCATCCTTAGACAAGAAAAATTTTGCTCAATTAAGCATATTTGTATATGCCCTGGAGGCCATAAAACACCATGTAGCATATCTTAGTCGAGAAATTTTTCTTTATATTTCTAATCTAGAAAAATTTTGAAAAATACTATCAATTTATCAAAAACCTGTTTATAATCTCGATTAGTAATCTGGCCTCAGAAGACTTCTTAATTCAAGAACAGTTCATTGATTTGATAGGTGCAAAATATGTTTTTTTGTGAAATGTCTCATAGCGATCTTATTGAAATGGAACAGTCCTATGCTGATGTTGCAAAGATAACTCTGAAAGTTCTGATTCAATTTGCCACTACATATGATTGTGAGCAAGCTAGATGTTTTTTCAGCCTCTCATCTCACTAATTGTAATAAACGTGGTTCATATCAAATGAATTGGTTAGGTGGATTTATTATGCATTGTTGCTTAAAATTAAATCTTTAGCAATGAAATGTTACCAAACTAGATTGTAACACAAAAAAACAAAGAATCATGTTATATAATCTTCATATTCTACCTACACATATATTCAGTTAGTAAAGTAAATTATTTGAAAATATATTTAGGACAGGTCTATGAATTGACAGGTATGCAGTCGTGAATTTAAATTTGGCCCTTTTAATAAAAATTGAAGGTTTAAAATTTTTGGAACGAAAATTTGTTACAACCCTTAAATTTATATCATTTAGCTCAAATATCAAATATAAAATTTATTATTTTATTTATTAATATAAATTTATTATTATATTAGTTAAAATTTTTTATTTTTTAGAATATAAAATTGATATATTTATATCAATTTTACTAACAAAAATTTTAAGGAAAGGGTGAAAACATTACAACTATTAAAAGCAATTCTGATAATAAAAAAACTAAAACATTAAATATTTAAGAATAAAGATGATATATATTTTATTTTTGGAATAAAAGGCTTCCTTCTATAGGAAAGTGTATACATTTATATATTTCAAAAAGACAAAATAAATCGCAGGGGGCAAAGCCTCTTGCCCTTTCCTCTTATCGACGGACCTGGTTACAGTAATTAATAGCGATAAACCTTCTAAGCTTTAAATTATAGAGTTCTTATATAGTTATGTGCTATAAAAATATTGACCAGCTCAAAAATTTATGGGCTCTTATTCAAACTACCGGCTACATTATTTCCTTTGATCAAAAATAGCTCAAATTTGCATTATTATATCAATGAAGTGGAAATTCATGAAAAAATAGATTTAAATATTCATTCTAAGGCTTCACCTTAAAATAAGAAAAATAATATGGAAAATATATTCACAAGATAAATACTATAAAAAAGATATATAATTGAGAAAATTGAAAATTATTGTGCGGGTGAAAGGCTTTTTCGCCCCCTCCCCCAGATGTGCGCCCCTGCTTAAAAAAATATATACGTGTAATATGTTCCTTCAACCCCTCCCTCTAATATTTTTGGCACTGCTCCTAAACTTAATTTTCAAAATTTTGACACATGCCCTCACCCACTAACAAAAGTTTAAAAGGGCTCTGCTTTAGTTACATGTCAAATCAATTTCTAGTTTTCCGCTTATATTTCGTGTTATCAGTTGAAACGTTTAATTAAACATTTGCATTGCATAATCTTCCTTCCTAGGATTGTGTATTAATGTTGTCAGTATGTCAATGTTCCGTTGGGAGACTGTTTCTTTTTTATATTTTAGAACAAAGTATACAGCAATGGTTCCCAATCTATTTTTACCCTTGACCCCTTAAAATTATTATTGTGTTCCCGCATCCGTGTCTTCAAATTATGATTTTTCATTATAATTAATTATTAAATAGTAATCTACCTGATTAGTAAGAAATACTAAGCAAAGATCGTAAGGTTGTCATAGGAACTTTTAGTAACAAAATATATAACCTAAGAAATCATTACAACAGTTAATGTTGATAAAATATAAACAATTTTTACGCACAATTGAAACATGCTGCAATCAGTTAAACTGTCAGTAAAAAATATTTTTTGCGAGACAAATTAATAGAAATATTACATTTAGTCTTTAGACAATGAGAATTTTTTTAACTTAGAGCTCTCATTTAATTATGTATAAAAACAAAAAAGGTAAAAAATATATTTTTTGCTTTTTCTCACGGTCAATATACTTTGCATCCCCTGGAAAACTGTTTCTCATGCCTAAGGTGCGAGCACCCCTGTTTGAGAACCCCTAGTGTAGACGTCATATTGCAATGATGTATATTGATATAACTTGTTTTAGCTATATCATTTGTTATATTGAATTCGCTATTTTAGTTTTATTTATCTCACTATTCCTCGGTTGGTTTGATTGGTGGAAAGCCAAACCATGCTTCTTGGTTCATTGGATACCTTCGTAAGTTTGGCTTTCTTTAATTTGATATCTGAGTCCATTTTTTATACTTAGAAAACGAAATCTGGTACATAGACCCACACGAAGTTCAAAATTGCGTAAATGAAGAGCAAGTGAGCAGTATCAAAGAATCAGCTATCTTCTCTTACTTGTATCCATATCATCCACCATCAACAACCTCTTTCTCAAGCTTAGACCCTTCGCTTTCTCTTGGCTTTTATTTCAACAAGCATTCAGATTTTTCTTCTTTCCTATCAGAAGTCAAAGAAGTAAATTCTATTCCTTGCCTTTTCAAAAAATATACAATCCAAGACGACACAGTCTAACAATAAGAGGGAGTGTGTATAAAGTAATCATTATAACCTTGATTGGAGTGGAAAACGAAACAACAAAACTTGAAGTTTAGTTAACGAATTTTACATGTTTATACTTCTTAACATTCTATGATACTTAACTGAATGCATACAAACATAAATGCAGAACGTCGCGTATCCCAACAGTGTACATGTCTCCCGAACAAAATCTCACGCAACCCGACTTTCAGACATTATCTCTCTGTTGGCAACTTTTTGCTGTAATTTCTCTTAGGGCACCATTTTTTGCAAGTCACCCCTCTAAAAGAAAATATCGTCCCGCAAAAATCAAGTTGTATAAGTTGACAGTCATTTCTTCAATAAATGCCTTTTATCTTTCATATCCAAGCTTGACTCTGCTGAAGTTAGTGCACGTTTAGCGGAAGAAATGGTGCTACTGCGACATTAAAATCCCAAAATTTCGAGAGCCAGAAAAAAACTACTCTCTTTCGGATAAGTCATTGCTTGGATCATTCAATTCATAGGGCTTTGTTCGATTTGGACTTCTCCTTAGGCTTGTTCCAATACGCGAGGTTGTACTTTATATACACAAAACCTCTGTGCATTGAACGAACACCTTAGTGACTCAATGAAAGTTTTCATTATATAAATGGTGTTGACTAAAGGAGGAATTTTTTTTTTTGAAATTTAATATTACAACTTATCCTTTTTGTTAGTGTTATGCATGCTTAGATTGATGATGTACTTGATATCCTTCTCGGAAAAAATTATTTTGTTAGGAAAATCTGTGTTTTGTAATAAATTAATCATTTGAAAATTTACCGTTTAAAGACTTTAAAGATATCAATTGAGAGAAAATGGAAAAAATAAAAGTGCACTAAAAGATATTTATATAATTTTTTTATGTTACCAAATTGGAAATGTTGGACTGTAAAATACTCATAATTATATTAAAATCTTTATTAAAAAATTTTAACTGAAACATGAAAATGATAAAAAGCTATAAAGCAAGAAATAAATGAAATATTATTTGGAATGATAGAGATCATAACACTTTTTTTTCACACATCAAACAGCCAAGACGTGTGTTTTTCATGCATATAATGCATCTTCCTTGACTTGTGTCAGTCACTAAGATAATAATTGATTCTATCATATCTTACTGACTTCAAAACTGCAGCATTTGGGCCACCCTTTCTTTTTCTTTTTCTTTCAATATCAGCTTTTAACAAGTAGCTTACAATTCCTTTTTTATATTCTAAGTGGTTCATATTGAAGTTTGGTCTATATTTTTATGGAATTTAAATGAAGCCACAACGGATAAGTTTATTATATGTAAAAATAAATTCGACACCACTTTTCCGATCTTAATTTTGGCCTGTAAGATGAAAGAAGACGGTCACATATATCAACTCTGCCATTGTTATACTTTTTTACTGCTTTGAATGTTATACTTTTAAGCTGTTGAATTCTTTTTTTCTTTTCAGTTTTTACTCCTCTTTGGATCTTGCATTTTGGTGATAGGCCATAAAGCTAGCTAGCGTAACAACTGCACTATCATTCCATTTCAAACAAAAAATGACACCATCGGAACAATAATCAAAATGTCCACTCATTAATGCTAGAAAAAATGTCTTCATTTCCTTCAATGTTATCAAAGGACATTTTGTTCTTGTTTCTTGAATAACTTGTGAAAAAATTGTCAGAGAACGCTACCTACATGTTTATTTGGCTCATTTATCGGCTCGCGCATTTTTTGTACAACCTACCCAAGAGGTTTAGAACTTTTTTCTCTCCCGCAATATATTGAAAAATTATACAGAAACCCATCATTACCGCATAACATCCAAATTTAATGGTTTTATTTTTTATGAATTGTTCTGCACTATGAAGACCTCTGTATGAAGCCATACTTTCATCAACACTTAAAAATTCGAAATTGTTGACACCACGGCAGCTCTTGACTGAACTAAATTTTGATTATCAGCAAAATGAATTTACTTCTTTATTTTTTGAATTGATCTATAGACATGCATTTTGAAAATATTGGAGCAATCAATAAATCATTAGTGGACCAACAATCATTTTCTGAAGGAAGTGCATGAATACCACTCAGAAGTATCAAACCTGTTCGAATTTCACGTATGTTTGTTACAAAATTGGGCTCATTTTTGCATATAAGTTTGTTTGTTCAACAATGTAATGTATCATTTCATTAGTCAAAAAAAGTGGAACCATTTCATAAGGTTCTTTTCCCATATGATCTCTAGTTTTATTGATAAAGGATCATGAGTGTGTAAAGATAAATCTTCGTGTTGTTTCCAATTAGTTTTTTTAACCTAGTCAATCTTGATTTCTTCATTCAATACCACTTCTAATCACCACATACTTATTTGGGGATGGCCTCTTCCAATAAAGTATCATCATATTCTTCCTTTTTCTTTTTCAAGTTCTGGAGGAATAATCACAATAGATAAATCTTCATCTTGGGTATTTTCAATATACTCTTATCCAGAAATTAAAATTTTTGAGATTCAGAATTCATTCAAATAAATTAAATTTCTAAAAAAGTTGTAGCTAAAAGAGTGACTAAAGTTGCCATTTTGAAAACATAAAATTATCATAAAAAATTTCAATTAAATTTTTAATATTCTACAAAGTATACTGCTTTTTTATCATGTATTTAATTATCAGAAATTATTCATGTAAATATGTGTTTTAATTTTAGTTAAATATTTAGAAGTCAAAAAGAAAAAAAGTATACTTTTTAAATGAGATTGAGTTTTATAGAAACAATGGGAGACATTTAATTATAGAAACAGAATTTTTTAAAAGGCCTTCTTTAGTAACAAAAGCGAAATTACTAATTTTACTTTTCAAC